>JBBBDQ010001148.1:1880000-2480000 GCA_037127315.1 Ascarosepion bandense | reverse complement strand
ATATCTTCTTCTTCTTCTTTTTTCAGGGCGTAGGCGATCATGGACTTCCAATTGGCTCTGTCTCTTGTTGCTCTCAATATTTTTCTCTTCTATGCCCCGCTCCCCCAACCATTCACTCAAACCTAAAAATGACGTCTCGCGCTTCTTTCCCCTGTCCCTCCTTCCTTTATCCGACCTGTAAGTATTAAGTTCCCCGACCTGTAAGTATTAAGTTCCCCGACCTGTAAGTATTAAGTTTCTCATTACTTGTTCCAGGAACCTCATTTGTTTCTTTCTAATATTCAATATGAGTTTTTTTCTCGTTTGCAACCTTTCTAACACCTCATCGTTACACACGTACTTCGTCCATGTTATCCTCATGTAGTTGTAGGAAGAGATCAATCCGTTGAATGGGTGATGCCAGCATGATATTACATACAGACCCTAGTAACTAATGTATCAATGCAGTCCATATTAAATAATGTCCAAACAGGATGGGTCGACACGAGGCATACTGGAAGAAGCGCCGGTATACTTTCTGTCCCATAGGTTCTCTCAGAGACTTTGATTGAGAAAGAAGCCATTGCTATAATCTACGCCGTTTAGAAATTAGATTATTATTTCAGTGGAGCGATGTTAACGAGTAAAAGTTATCATACATTCTTCGGTGATTATGGGATATCGATTGGAAATATAAAATGATAAATCAGATGGCGTTGGAGCAGTGTGGTTATAATTGTAAAACTGAGTACTTGTCATGGAAAGAAAATATATATATATATATATTTTTAATCATTTTACTCCGAGCAAGGTGGAAATGCCACTGATGTGCGGGGGGGGGGGGGGTACATAACTGTAAAAAGATTAATTAGAAGAGAGTGAGGAGTACAAACCAGTTAGAAAGGAGCAATAGAAAGATGAGAATGCAGGTGTGATGACAGTTACATAGGTGGAGAGAAAGAGAAGGATATATGGGGTGAGGAGAGAGCTAGAGTCAGTGGTTAATAGATGAGTATTGACATTACATTTAAATTATTGGAGGTTGTAGCCATCAGGAAAGCAAGAATATGGGAGCGAGTTCCTCAGGTGGGAAGTGCAAGAGATGTGTAGAAATGATGAGAAGAGCAAATTTGATGAAGCCGGAGGAGATAGATATAGATGAGGAATTAGAAAAGGAAAAAAGAAATGTGATGATAAGAAAATTAAGAAGAATAGAGAAGCCGCCAATTGTTGAACAGGAAGCAAAAGTCTCAAATGATGGTTTTGTTTCGAGACCACGAGAAGAGGAAGAAAATCTAAGCGAATGAGAAAAGGTGGATTAAATGCATATCCAATCCCTACCCCCCACGTAAAATAGTTAAGAAAAAACAAAAAAACAAAAAAAAGAATTTGAGCCAGAATTAGTCATCAATTAAAACCGAGAAGGGTTTTTAAACACACTGAATCCGGATAAGGCGAGAAGCAATTAAAAAAAAATTATTGTTAGATTTGCATTGATTCATCATGCTGGTAACAATTGGAATCTAAAAATACTGCAAAAATTTGAAATGTTAATGACAAGATTAAATGGCTACTCATTTCTTTGACAGATTTGAATCATACGAGTTACTATTAAATAAACTAGGAAGTGAACTATGCAAGCTTTAGATTGCTGTAGTCTCTAGAGCTGGAAGTTTTCATAATGGAATCTCAGTGGAAGGATATAAAAAATATTCAAAACGAATTAAACTGCAAGATACTATAGGAAAGGAGCAGCAGTCACCTTCATTGGGAATTCGCTAAATGTTCTGTTCGGATCAGTATCCAAAATAGATGGTAAATTATAAAGGGAAATCGAGAGGAAGTGGGAAAAATCAGAGAAATTTTAGCTGAAGTGTCATGAGAGCTAAAGATTGACAATGGCGAAACACAGTGCAAATATAAACTGCTTAAAAAGTAATATTCATGAATAAACGACAAGAGGTGACGAATATTTCTGGGTCTTGGGAGACTGAATTCAATGAGTTGTGGAGTTTTTGTTCAGCAGTATATTCAATGAATGATAATTACTTATGACACAATAGCCAATCCCTGAAGACTTCCTTATAGCATATGGCAGCTCAGATAGATCGTTTAACGTTGGAATATTTATCTCTGATTAAAGGGACCCCCAGGCACTTGACGGGGGTACTATTGATAATACCAACCGAGTTACCTCAGCATTTAAGTTGGCCAGTAAAACCAGTGAAAAACTATAAACATGGTGCAAATACAGAGGTTGTTTTATTTTATTAGAAGAAGATAAGCTGTTGGTTTCGTATCCATTCTGATATTAAGTAGGTAGAGTATTTTTATTTTATAGAAATATTAAGTGATGAACTGGCTAATTCCTACCTGGGAATGGAAAATGAACTTGGGGCATTTTCAAAATATCAAATTAAGTATATAGCCTTAAATTCAGCAAGAACAAAATTTATGTTTCTGACGACGGATGAAGCAGGGGAATATAAAGCCGATGATGTGGGTCGTGTGCCACTTTGTGTCATATTTATATGACATAGAATGTCAGGCTCTGTCCGGTTGAATTCTTTAACGGAAAATACAATTTTGGAGAGATAATTCAATATGTGCGAGGATGTGCGTTGTGGTGCAGTGGATATCGGCTCGGAATGAGAAATCGGGGAGCCGAGTTCGAATTCCAGCTGAATTCATTGCATTCACTTACGCGCAAATACCCTTGGGAAAGGTATTAATCCGTCTCTTCTTTCCAGTTATGGATTAAATAACAGTACAGATTGGGTTCTATAGCCTTGGTCGGCAACCAGTCTACCGCAGAAAGCAATGACAACCTACTGCGGGATAATCTTCTACCCAGTCAGTCATGTCTCTGTCGAGACGTGATCGCCCAAGCGTGTATCACGTATGGCACTCAAGTGACTGACTGAATTCGTTGGGTACCATGGTAGATATATTGCTGCCATAATGGAAGCAATGGAAAAGCTAAAATACTTAGGATGAAATTAATTATTCCAAAGGAGATGGCGAGAGCACAAAGGATCGAGAGAAGGACAAGACTTGGTTTTCTTAAACAAGCAGATCAAATTCAGAGAAAGGAAGAAACCGAGGTGAATTCAGTAGAAGAACTAGAAGCAGAATCGACATCTGTCAATAACAAAACGAAAAAACCCTTTTGTGGTAAGACGAAATTCGACCAAAATTAACAAAAAAAACCCAAAAAACAAACAAAAAACAAAAAAAAAAGCAGTGATTAATAATTATTGGTTTTAATCTGATAATGTAAATTAGGAATTATAATGTTTTTTAGAAAAAGTAATCTCCCTTTGCGTTGTGGCGCAGTGGATATCGGCTCGGAACGAGAAATCGGGGAACCGAGTTCGAATTCCAGCTGAATTCGTTGCATTCACTTACGCGCAAATACCCTTGGGAAAGGTATTAATCCGTCTCTTCCTTCCAGTTATGGGTCAAATAACAGGACAGATTGGGTTCTATAGCCTTGGTTGGCAACCAGTCTACCGCAGAAAGCAATGGCAACCTATCGCGGGATGATCTTCTGCCCAGTCAGTCATGTCTCTTTCGAGACATGATCGCCCAAGCGTGTATCACGTATGGCACTTAACTGACTGAATCTCCCTTTATTTTTAATCTGAATAATTCATATTTACAACTATAATATATTTTTTCTACATACGCACACACAAATTTCATTTATTTTAAATGTCATATATAATTTTTTAAATTACAATAACTGCAATCGCAGTATAATATATATTTATGCTAACTACCAGATATGTTTATTAAAATTTAAATTAAATAATGGTCAGTTTATACTCAGCACCAGAGATTCCTGCTGCAAGTAAGACGTTTAAATTCTAAGCTGTGATACGAATTCACTCAATTTGAACGTGCATACTCATGAATCATAAGAAAGAAGAATCACTTTTTTAATTCCACTGCTTGTCTAGTGGTGGGGGGGAAGGATACCTGAAGAACAAACTTTCGTTTTATTATTTTTTATCATTCCACTTAGGGAAAAATATTTCAATGTCATGTATAAATAAATAATAGACAGAAGAAAGGTATGGATACGACAGTACGTGGCATTGGTAGAATTAAAGAGTTACTATAGAATGGGAACTACGAATATTTTTTTTAATCGTATCACCCCGAGCAAGCGGTAATTCCACTGATGTCCAGGGGGCTACATAAGAGTAAAAAGATTAAGTAGAAGAGAGTGAACAGAAAGACGAACCAGTTAGGAAGGAGGAAGAGAAGGAAGGGAATACAGGTGTGATAACAATTGCAAAGGTGGAGAGAAAGGAAAGGATATACGGGGTGGTGAAAGAACTAGAGTCAAGTGGTTAATAGATGAGTATTGACATTGCATTTAAATTCTTGGAGGTTGAAGCCGTCAGGAAAGCAAGAATATGGAAGCGAGTTCCGCAGGCGGGAAGTGCGAGAGAAGAAGCTGCAGGAGTAGAATTGTCGCCTGCATTTGGTTAATCTAACTGTGAATGAGTGGGACCCAGTTGCCAATCTGGTTGCACGAGTAAACACCTGTTGCAGAGGCACCAGTGATTTAAGTTCGTTAGTGCAGAAGCCATGAAAGTACTTATAGATCAAACAAGGAAGGCACATCTCGTCGGTGGGGAAGTGGCTGTAGTCGAGCCGCTAAGTCGGTACCTATCACATCACTGATTCTCCTTTGGAGCCCGTCGAGAACACTGAGATGAACAGCAGGAATATGAAAGAGAGAAGGGCGTTGGAGATCTTATCTTTCTCTTTCTTTCTTTTGCCTATCTAGAGACGAGCATACATGAAAATCAGATTTAAAAATGATTATCTGTTTTTAGAAATACATATTTTAAACATTTATGATTATTAATCGGTTTCTTGAACTCTTCCTTCTCCGCCATCCGAATAATTCAACCTTTGTTAGTAAATATATTGTTAATATTTGCTTATTTATCGATTCGTTGATTTGTATTTCTCTTACATAGAAACATTCTTGCTTGTTGAATATTTATAGATATATTTTATGTTGATTAATTAATTACTGAAATTCTCTGTCTTTTGTTTCACCTCCTTACAAATATTTTGGCCTGTGTTAGTGTTTATGATTAATATTTCATGCTAATTAATCGATTCGTTGAATGCTATGCATTTGAGTTTCCATTTTATACAAAGATACTTGCCTCAATTATTGTTTATATTCTTATTTCTGTTTATTAACCAACTAGCAGTATAGCCCGGCGTTGCTCGGGTGTAATGAAAACTTTTATATATATATTATCGATTTTATGCACTATTGTAAGAACTACAACCTTGAAACTTCTGAATATCGTTTCTTATGTCTTTGACTATGAGTGTATCAAATTTGATTAAAATCGGACCACTCATTCTATAACAAGATTTTTTCGATTATCGATTTTCGATATTTATCCGGGATACCTCGACACATAACCTAGCTAAGAACACTCGCAGACGCTTATAGTACAACTGTGTAAATTTTCAAGAAAATCGGTTCAGCCATTTCGGAGTCTGTAGGTAACAGACACACACAGATAGACACACACACACATACACTCACACAAAGTTCCATTTATAAATAAGTTTAGATTTTTATTTCATTTTTATTGATTGATTGATTTTTATTGATTGACACACACACACACACACACACACACACACACACACACACACACACACACACACACACACACAGACAAAGTTACATTTATAAATAAGTTTAGATTCGTTAGATTCCTTGATAATATTTTTGCCATTCTCGGTGTTTAAATTATTATGACACTAACTGAATCTGGTGGGAGTCAATTTCTTAATGTAAAATGTGTGCTAGGAATATGGAAGGGGAGTAAGGAACATGGAGGTCTTTTCTTTCTCTTTCTTTGATGTTCCTGTCTAGTGGCTGGAAGAAGAAAAAACAGATTTGAAAAGGATTATCTATTTTGGGAATAATTATTATCTGAACACTATCTCAAGGGAGAAGAAATGACTGAGCATAAACTTCAAGAAAATTGAATGTATGCTCATCAGCAAAAAGAAGATCTCAAAATACCAACTACAAGTCGGAAAAAGAAATTTAAATACAAGGAAAGCGTGCTGACAGAGGATGGAAAGTGCGACATGGAGATCCAAATACGCATTGGCCTGATGGCCAAAGACGCATTTCAGAAGCTAAGCAGAGTACTAAGAAACAGGAAAATCTCATTGGAAACAAAGAAAAGAATGCTGGATTGCTATGCGATGTCTTTCCTGCTGTATGGCATTATATGTTAAATGATCTCTTCAAGGATGAAGGAGAGGCAGCAGAAAGATGGTTTTACAGAAGGATGCTGAGGGTACCGTAGGCTGAATATGTGACTAACGACGAGGAGTTGGGGAGGATGGAAACGAGGCGAAATTCTTACTTAACATGAGGAGGAGACAGATGAGATTTCTGGGACATGTAATTAGGAAGGAAGGCCTGGAGAATTTGATGCTCACAGGGCGGATAGCGAGAGAGAGATAGGGAAAAAGCAGCGCGAGACGTACTCGATAGGGATTTTTTGGGAGAGATACAAAGAAGAAGAATTTTGATGGCGACAACAGACAAAGCCAAGTGGAAGTCGATGTTCGCCTACGTCCTGAAGGGACACGGAACATGAAGAAGAAGAAGAAAAAGAAGAAGACACTGACAGAATTAAAGAAGTTAATATACAATGTCAACTATGATGAAGATCTCTTTCTCTTTTATTTTTTCTATCTAGAGACTAGTATACAGGAATATCACATTTGAAAAATGATTACCTCTTTTTAGAAATATATATGATTAACGTTTCTGCCTCTGTTAGTGTTTCTAGTTATATTTTATTCTTATCAATCGATTCCTTGAATTCTATAATTTTGAATTTCTACATCATACACTTTTTTTTGGCTTTTTTAGTGTTTATATTGTTAACGGGAAGTGTGTTGTGGTGCAGTGTGTATCGGCTCGAGATGAGAAATCAAGGAGCTTAGTTCGAATTCCAGTTGAATCCATTGTATTCACTTACGCGGAAATAATCCGTTTCTTCCTTCCACTTATGGGTTAAATAACAGGACAGATTGGGTTCTATAGCCTTGGTTGGCAACCAGTCTACCGCAGAAAGCAATGGCAACCTACTGGTGGATAATCTTCTGCTCAGTCAGTCAGTCATGTCTCTTTCGAGACATGATCGCCCAAGCGTGTATCACGTATGGCACTTAACTCACTGAAGCGTGGCATGTAAGGCAAATCACCTGAAATGACAGTCACGAAACAGTCGAGTCATCCAAGCAGGGGTCCTTCAAATGAGAATGAAAAAAAATCTTTATTCAAAAATTGTTAATATATGCTTATTTATGGATTCGTTCAATCCAGCGATTTTGTTGTTTCTCTTCCATACGAACGTCTTTGCGTGGGTTTGTGTTTATATTTTTATTTTAAGCTAATTAATCGATTCGATTAATTTGAATGTCTCTGACATTTCTACCTCTGTTAGTGCTTATACTGTGTCCGTCCTGTTTATTAACCAATTCATTATATTCGATTATTTTTATTTTCTTCGTAATTTCTGCCACTTTTAGTGTTTAAATGTTTATGACAGTCTATTGGAATTCAATGTTTTAATGTGAAACGGAAGGGGAATAAGGGAGACGTAGATGTTTTATTGATTATGCGAAGGCATTTGACAAGATACGACACAAAGAATTGATGGAGATCCTCGGCAACCTCGACATTTTTGGGAAAGACATCAGAATGGCAGCAACGGCCTGCATACGGACGGGTAACGATATCAGTAGATACACAAAGATAGAACAAGGTGTAAGACAAGGATGTGTCTTTTCACCGGATCTGTTCAACTTGTACATCGAGAATATTTTGAGGACCCTAGATGGTACGCCAGGATTTGTTATTGGAGACCACAACTTGAACAACATAAGGCATGCAGATGAAACCGTGCTGATTGCAGACACGGAAAGGAAACTACAAAACTTTCTACAGAAGGTATCGGTGGAGAATGACAAAAAATGACTACAAATAAACTTTACGAAAACTGAATGCATGGTCATCAGCAAAAGGTGCAACCTAAAATGCCAAATACAGGTGGGGGACACCAGAATCAAGCAAGCACAACAATTTAAATACCTAGGAAGTCTTCTAACATGAGATGGAAAGTGCGACACAGAGATCCGCAGGCGAATTGACATGGCAAATGACGCGTTCCAGAAGCTGAGTGAAAGACTAACACACAGGAAAATTTCACTAGAAACAAAGAAAAGAGTGCCGGATTGCTATGCGATATCACTTTTTCAATACGGCAGTGAATGCTTGACAATATCATCGAAAATAAGGACAAAACTAGAAGCAGCGGAAATGTGGTTCTACAGAAGGATGCTGTGGATATCGTGGACTGAGCATGCAAGCAACGATGAGGTGTTGTAAAGAATGGCAACAAAAAGGAAATTAATACTGAGCATCAGGAAGAGACAACTGAAGTTCCTGGAACATGCAATAAGGAAGGAGAACTTGGAGAACCTGATACTGACGGGCCAAATAGAAGGAAAGAGAGACAGAGGAAGGCAGCGGATAACATATTTGCAGGGCCTGATCAGGTGGATGACGGAACGGGGGGTTGCAAGGTGTAGCAGGAGCAAACATACTAAGAGTCACAAGGGATAGGGAGACGTGGAGAACCAGGATCACCTACGTCCTACAGGGCACATAGAAGAAGAAGAAGATTAAAGTGATTCTTCGATAACGTGTTGTTTTTTAATGTCGGGGTTCACCTGTGTAGAAGTAGGGTGCGTCTAATTAGAACGTCGGTGTTCACCAGTGAATAAGTAATTTTTCCATTGCGTGTTCTTTTTCGATGTCGGTGTTCATCGAGGTGGGAAATTTTGCGAGTTTTGTGTGTAAATTTGATCTTCACTGCTCTGTGATTGAAAGCATAACGTAGGTGAACTGGATCGGATCGGTCAGTGACCAACAATCAGATTGACCAACGTCAGCATTGAACAGTGCACGGTTGGCACATAGTTCTAGGACCAAGAGGACTAAACGCTTAGAGTGGTTACGTCATCGGATATAGTCAGCGTGTCGTAGGGGTTTATTGTCTCTTTATGTCTTACCAGTATTGACCGGGACGGGTTATATTCTATAATATACTTATTAATAGACTGGTAAAATTCTATGATGCATGGTTTCTCATCTGTACTAACAGGTAATTTTCTGTCAGTATGTATATTCTTTAATATGCTTATTAATAGATTGGTTAAATTCTATGATTTATGGTTTCTCATCTCTACAAACAGGTAATTGTCTGTCAGTATTTATATTCAATAATATGCTTATTAACAGATTGGTTAAATTCTATGATTTATGGTTTCTCATCTCTACAAACTGGTAATTGTCAGTCAGTATTTATATTATATAATGTGCTTATTAATAGATTGGTTAAATTCTATGATTTATGGTTTCTCATCGGCACTAAGAGGTAATTGTCTGTCAGTATTTATATTTTATAATATGCTTATTAATAGATTGGTTAAATTCGATGATTTATTTTTCTCATCTGTACTAACAGATAATTGTCTGTCAGTTTTTATATATATACAAAAAATTGCTTATTAATAGATTGATTAAATTCTATGATTTATGGTTTCTCATCTGTACTAACAGGTAATTGTCTGTCAGTATTCATATTCTATAATATGCTTATTAATATATTGGTTACATTCTATGATTTATGCTTTCGCAACTCTACTAACAGGTAATTGTCTGTCAGTTTTTATATTCTATAATATGTTTATTAATAGATTGGTTAAATTCTATGATTTATGGTTTATCATCTGTATTAACAGGTAATTGTCTGTCAGTATTTATATTCTTTCATATGCTTTCATATGGTTAAATTCTATGATTTACGTTTTCTCATCTGTACTAACAGGTAATTGTCTGTCAGTATTTATGTTTTGTAATACGCTTATTAATCGATTGATGGTTTTGTTGCTTACGAACATTACTATATTAGTTATTGTTTATGATTCTATTTTAGGCTTAATAATCGATATTTGAAAATTATGTATTTGGTATTTTCTCTGCCATAGGAACATTTCCGCTACAGTTATTATTTATATTTTTTAGTCATGCTAGTTTATTGATTTATGGGTTGCAGGATTTTGAGGTTCTTCTCCAAAACAACATCTTCGCCTCCGTCAGTGTTCATATTTTAAATTTTGCTTATTGTCTGATCCATTGAATTGTATGAGTTTGTGTTTCTCCTCCATGCGAATATTACTGTATCAGTTAGTGTTTATATTTTTGCCTTTTATCGTTATTAAGCGATTCATTGAATTCTAATATTTTGAGCTTCTCCTCTATAAGAATATCCCTGTCTCATTGTCTATATTTTCGCATTTTATCGTTATTAAGCGATTCATTAAATTCTAATATTTTGAGCTTCTCCTTCATCCCTGGCTCAGTGTTTATATTTTTGCCTTTTATCGTTATTAAGCGATTCATTGAATTCTAATATTTTGAGCTTCTCCTCTATAAGAATATCCCTGTCTCATTGTCTATATTTTCGCATTTTATCGTTATTAAGCGATTCATTAAATTCTAATATTTTGAGCTTCTCCTTCATCCCTGGCTCAGTGTTTATATTTTTGCCTTTTATCGTTATTAAGCGATTCATTGAATTCTAATATTTTGAGCTTCTCCTCTATAAGAATATCCCTGTCTCATTGTCTATATTTTCGCATTTTATCGTTATTAAGCGATTCATTAAATTCTAATATTTTGAGCTTCTCCTTCATCCCTGGCTCAGTGTTTATATTTTTGCCTTTTATCGTTATTAAGCGATTCATTGAATTCTAATATTTTGAGCTTCTTCTCTATACGAATATCCCTGGCTCATTGTCTATATTTTTGCATTTTATCGTTATTAAGCAATATTAATTGACTTCTATGCTTTTGAGCTTCTTTATACCAATATTCCTGCCTTAGCTAGTGCCTACACTTTTGTATTTTACTGTTATTTAGCGATTAAATAAATTCTACAATTTTGAGATTCTCCTCTATACGAATATTCCTGCTTTAGTAAGTGTCTATAATTTTGTATTTTATGGTTATTATGTGATTCATTGAATTCTATGATTTTGATTTTCCTGTTCGAATATTGTTCCCTCAGTTAGTGTCTATATCTTTGCATTTTATGGCTAGTAATTGAATTTTATCATTTTAAAAATCTCCTCTATACGAATATTCCTGTCTCAGTTAGTGTCTTTATTTTACCATCTTATGGTTACTAAGTGATTCAATGAATTCTGTGATTTTGAGCTTCTCTTCAATACAAATGTTTCTGCCTTTGCTAATGTTTTTTATATACTTATTAAACCATTCGTTGATTTTTAAGATTTTATTGCGTCATATAACTGCCTATTGTTGTGTTTATGATTTTATATTGTGCTTAATAATCGATTCATTGGATGTCTTGATCTTGAGTTTCGCATTCATACGAACATTTCCCATTCTCTCTCTTTCTCTCTCTCTCTCCCTCTCTCTCTCTCTCTCTCTTTGTGTTTATATATGTAATTCATGCTTATTAATCAATTCGTTGAATTCTATGGTATTGAGTTTTTCCTCCATACGAACATTTCTAACTTTGTTATCAATTATAATTTCATTTTATTGATATTCAACCATTCCTGGAGTCTTGTGATTTTGTTTTCCTCATCGATACGAAGTTTTCTGCCTCGGTTGTTGTTTATGCTTTTGTTTCATGCTTAATAATTCATTCATTGAAATTTTTTTTTTATAAGCGTTTCACCCCGAGCAAGGCATGTCACTGCCACTACTGCGCAGGGGGCTACATAGAGTGGAGAAAGGATGATTAAATATATGAAATATCAGAGGGTGGGTGATAGGCGGGTAAGGATACAGAGAATGGGGGTAAGGTAGATGAGAGTGTTCTGAGAATAATTGGGAATTAGTGTGATAGGAGGTGTTTATTGACCCTACATTTAAACACATGGAGATTGTAGCTGTCGGGAAAGCAGACTTGTGGAAGGGAGTTCCACAGGCGAGAAGCACGAGAAAAGAAGCTGTTGGAGTAGAATTTACGGTTACATCTTATTTGTTTAACTGTAAAAGGGTGGGACATAGTTGCTAATCTAGTATCTCGTGTAAATTCATGCTTAGGCGGCACCAGAGATCTAAGCTCATCGGAGCAGAAGCCATGAAAGTACTTGTAGAAGAGGCACAGGGAAGCCACATCACGCCGGTGAGAGAGTGGTTGCAGCCGGTCTGCCAAGTCAGTATCAACCACGTTACAGATCCTCCTTCATACGAACATTTCTGCCCCAGTTAATGTATATATATATTTTTTTTTTAATCATTTCACCCTGAGCAAGGCGGAAACGCCACTGATGTGCAGGGTCTACATAAATGTAAAAAGATTAATTAGAAAAGAGTGAGGAGTACAAGCTAGTTAGAAAGGAACAATAGAAAGCTGAGAAAGCAGGTGCGATGACAGATACATAGGTGGAGAGAAAGGGAAGGTTATACAGGGGTGGGGAGAGAGCTAGAGTCCAGTGGTTAGTAGATGAGTATTGACTTTGCATTTAAATTTCTGGAGGTTGTAGCCGTCAGGAAAGCAAGAATACGGGAGCGGGTTCTACAGGCGGGAAGTGCGAGAGAGGAAGCTGCAGGAGTAGAATTTTCGTCTGCATTTGGCTAACCTAACTGTGAATGGGTGGGACCCAGTTGCCAGTCTGGTTGCACGAGTAAACACCTGTTGAGGAGGCATCAGTGACTTAAGTTCATCCGAGCAGAAGCCATGAAATTATTTATAGAAGAGACAAAGGGAGGCCACATTTCGACGATGGGGAAGTGGCTGCAGTCGAGTCCCCAGATCAGTACCTATCACATTACAGACTCTCCTTTGGAGCTTGTCAAGAACACTGAGGAGAACGGCAGGGGCACCTGACCATAAATGGCAGCAGTACTCCATGCACGGACGGATGGTTGACTTGTATATATGCAGGATGGATTCAGGTGGAAAAAACATCCTGGATCGACATAGTGACCCAATCTTCTTAGCAGTAGATTTTGCTATGGATTCAATATAGTGGTTCCATTTGAGGTCTGAGGACAGGGTAAGTCCGAGGAGGCGTAGTGTATTACTCTCTGGGAGAATCACCTGGTCCATGCTTATGGGACGCAGAAGAGGTTACCTGTAATGGTTGACAGACAAGATTTTTAATAAGCCTTTCTAAACGACGCGTTGAATTTTATGTTGTTGCTTGGTTGGTTGTTTTCTTTTTATGGCATATCAACATCGGCGGGTCATTTATTGCCAACTAAATTTTATTTATTTATTATTGATAATACCTTTTTCTTTCAACAATTTATTGTTGTTTGTTTATATAAGTTTTGTGTCTAGTAATATTTTTTCTTTTCGAGTATCAAGATTCCTTAGGATTTGTTTTTAAGGGGCAGGGTTCCCAAGTCATAACCTTATTATTTAACCCATAACTGGAGGGAAGGGATGGATTAATACCTTTCACAAGGGTACCAGTGCTTAAGTGAATGCAGTGTATTCAACTGGAATTCGAATTCGGCTTACCGATTTCTCTTTCCGAGCCGATATCCACTGCACCACAACGCACATCCGTCACTAAACGCTTACAGCACCTGGTATTCCCAAGCGGTCACCCATCTAAGTACTGACCAGGCTCAACGTTGCTTAACTTCGCTAATCGAGCGAGAACCTGTGTATTCAACGTGATATGGCCGTAAGCCTGTTGTTGTTGTTGTTGTTGTTGTTTAACATCTATAAAAAAAACATCACTACCTCTATAATTGCCTTTATTATTATATGCTCATTAATGGATTTCTTGAATTCTATGATTTTCATCTTGAACTCTATACGAAAAGTATTTCCCCTGTCGGAGCATAGATTTGATTTAATAATTATCATTTGAGTAATTGATTCTGAGTTTACAACTTCAAAATAATATTTCCAGCTTTTAATGTTCCGATTTTTATTGTTTCATTAAAATACGATGATTTAAATTCTGTGATTTAAGTTCCGCATTCATACATACATATCTGCATTTATAATGTTAATATTTTGTGCGTATTAATATGTTCCTTGAAATTTTGATATTCACATTAATGTGTATATTTCTACCAGAACATATGTTTTAGGTTTTTATCTCATTGATATTTAGGAATCTCTATTGGCAGCAAACTGCCTGCATACGAACAGGTAACGAATTCTGCAGATATACACAGATAGAAAGAGGCGTAAGACAAGGGTGTGTCTTTTCACTGGATCTATTTAACTTGTACAGCGAGAATATTTTGAGGACCCTAGATGTTATGCCAGAATTTGACATCGAAGGCCACAATCTGAACAACATAATACACGCAGACGACACAGTGTTGATCGCAGACACGGAAACGAAACTGCAGGATCTCCTACAGAAGATAGCTGAAGAGAGTGACATGAAGGGATTACAAATTTTTTTTTATCATTTCACCCCAGGCAAGGAGTAAATGCCACTGATGTGCGGGGGGCTACATAACTGAAAGAAAATTAATTAGAGTAGGGAGAAGAGGATTACAAATCAATTAGAAAGAAGCAATAGAAAGATGAAAATGCAGGTGTAATGAGATTTGCGAGGGGGGAGAGAAAGGGAAGGCTATACGGGGTGGGGGAAGGGCTAGAGTCAAGTGGTTAGTAGATGAGTATTGACATTGCATTTAAATTTCTGGAGGTTGTAGCCGTTAGGAAAGCAAGAATATTGGAGCGAGTTCCACAGGCGTGAAGTGTGAGAGAAGAAGCTGCAGGAGTAGAATTGTCGTCTGCATTCGGCTAACCTAACTGTGAATGGGTGGGACCCAGTTGCCATTCTGATTGCACGAGTAAACACCTGTTGAGAAGGTACCAGTGACTTAAGTTCGTCTGAGCAGAAGCCATGAAAGTACTTATAGAACCGACAAAGGGAGGCCACATTTCGTCGGTGGGGAAGTGGCCGTAGTCGAGCCGCCAAGTCAGCACCTATCACGTTACTAACTCTCCTTTGGAGCCTGTCGAGAACACTGAGGTGAGCAGCAGGGGCGCCTGACCATAAATGGCAGCAGTACTCCATGCACGGATGGATGGTTGACTTGTATATATGCAGGATGGATTCAGGCGGAAAAACATCCTGGATCGACATAGTGACCCAAACTTTTTAGCTGTAGATTTAGATATGGATTCAATATATTCCCTTTGTCTCTTCTACAAAAATTCTGCTCTGACGAACTTAGGTTACTGGTGCCCCTCCACAAGAATTTACTGATTTTGCTATGGATTCAATATAGTGGTTCCATTTGAGGTCTGAGGACAGGGTAAGTCCGAGGAGGCGTAGTGTATTACTCTCATTGAGAATCACTTGGTCCATGCTTATGGGAGGCAGAAGAGGTTGCCTGTAATGGTTGACAGACAAGAGCTTGGTCTTAGACGAATTGAAGTTGACAAGCCACTTCTTGCCCAATTCGCCACAGAGTGTAGATCCCGTTCAAGGTCAGCAGCGAGATTATGTCTGTCCGCCATGCCAGGTTTCTTACTTGTGCGGGAGTATATTGTGGTGTCATCTGCGTAGATGCCTACTTGGGACTTGATGTCATCTGGGAGGTCGTTGTTAAAAATAAGGAAGAGCGACAGGCCCAGGATAGAGACCTGTGCTGTAGGATGAAGAGGCATGCCCATTCAATACGACCTTCATTTTGCGGGGTTTTTTTAAAAAGGACTGGATTAGGTCAAGCAGGCGTCCGATAATGCCGTAACCCCGTAGCTTGCAAATGTGGCCAGAGTGCCAGACCCTGTCAAAAGCCTTGGAGATGTCCAGAGCAACTGCACGAGCCTCGCCTGATTCATCGAGGGTCCGGAGCATGTACTCCGTAAAGGTTGTTAGCATATCGGCAGTGGACCTGTCAAAGCGGAAGCCATATTGCTTGTCAGAGAAGAGTTTGTGGGCAGTAAGGTGTTGAACTATTTCAGCATTGATTATGGCTTCGAACACTTTCCCGAATATCGGTAGAAGACTGATAGCGCGATAGTTGGATGGGTCCGAGGGTTCACCACAATTCTTAAAAACAGGAACGACTGAAGAGAACTTCCAGCATGCAGGAAAACAGGAAGCAGAAAGACAGTAGTTAAACAGTTTAGAGAGGACAGGGGAGAGTTCAGGGGCACACCTCTTAAGGACTATCACCGGGATTCCGTCGCCACCGCTCGCCTTATGGGGGTCAAGTTTTGAAATTACTGGGGATACTACCTTCGGGGTAATATGTACGTCGTGCAGTTTGGCCTCAGTTCTAAAGGGGAAGTCGTATGATCATACCCCAGATGAGTTGGATGAGAATCTGCGGGCAAAGCACTCAGCTTTTTCCGCAGATGATGTGAGAACGTCGAATCCATGGATTAAAGGAGGTATAGAAGATTTGCAGTTGTTAAGCACCCGTTTGCATATCCGCCAGTAGTCCTTGGAGCCGAACTTGCGGTCAGCTATGCGCTGTCGCATTCTCTCTTACGCCACTTTCTATCTTTGTATATCTGCTTAATTCCTTACCTGTCCGTATGTTGGCAGTTTGCAGCAAGTAGAGATTCTTGATTACTCTTATTTCTTTCCCAAATATGTCGAGGCTGCTGAACATCTCCATTAATTCTTTGTGGCGTATTTTGTCGACCGCCTTTGCATAATCTATAAAACACAGGTACAAGTTTTTCTTCATTTGTATTGCCATTTCGGAGAGCATCCTAATCATAAATATGGCGTTCCTTGTTCCGGTGTCTTTGACGAACCCACACTGTTCTTGTTCTATCTTTGGTCTGATTCTGCTTCTCGTTCTATTCATCAGGATTCGGACGATCTGCGTAAGTTAAATATTTTAAAACCTCCAAGATTTTTTGTTGTCAACACTTGGCTTAGATATTGGAAGGTCTCTTTTGTTATTTCAATACACCTTTAGATTTTGGCGTTAAAGTTCCATCCTCTGTCCCTCTTCACTGTGAAGCGTCAAAATTTAAAATCTCTAACATTTTTGTCAACATTTTTCTGAGCGTTTTTTAGGGATATTTTGTTTTCTAAATGCGACTTTGAATATTTGACGTTGCATTTTCATCTTTTTCCCTCTTGACATCAGTATATCCTGTGAGTGACAATTGTTTTAAGATCTCTAATACATTTTGTATTTGTCTATACTTCTTAGATGAGGTAGTATCTACATTACATGCATTGTTCGGACTATTGTTTTCATCTTTATTGTCATGTTTACGACGTTTCGGTTTATATACGTTCCGGGCTTCTTCAGATGCTAAGAATTTCGTATAACACTTTCGCCGTTTCAGAGAGCATCCTAATCATGAATATGACGTTCCTTGTTTCAGTGTTTTTGACGAACACGCACTGTTATTGTCTTTGACCTGATTTTGATTCTTGCTCTATTCATTAATATTCGGACGATTTTTATTCAGTTAGATGAGTTCTGTTATTTTGAGCTTCTATTTCATCCAACAAATTCTGTTCTGTTATGTCCAATGTTTTTATTTTTTATTTTTTTTTTACTTATTATTCGATTCGTTGAATATTCCGATTTAGATTTCTCCGTTATTCACATATTTCTGCCGCCGTGTTCATATATTATTTTGTCTATTCTTCGTTTGCTTTAATTCATTGAATTGGATTTGACCACCATACGATAATTATTGCCTCAGTTGAGGCACAACTTTTTTATTTAATGATTATTACTCGAATCATTAGGATGTGCGTTGTGGCGCAGTAGATATGGAACGACAAATCGGGGAGACGAATTCGAATTTTAATTGAATTCCTTGCCTTCACTTACGCCCAAATACCCTTGCGAAGAGTATTAATCCGTCTCTTCCTTCCAGTTATGGGTTAAATAATAGGACAGGTTGGGTTCTATAGCCTTGGCTGCCAACGAGTCTACCGCAGATAGCAATCGCAACCTACTGTGGGATAGCCTAATTTGAATTTCAGTTAAATTCCTTGTAATCATTTACGCAGAAATACCCTTGGAAAGAGTATTAATCCGTCTCTTCCTTCCAGTTATGGGTTAAATAATAGAACAGATTGGGTTCTGTAGCCTTGGCTGGCAACCAGTCTACCACGGAATGCAATGGCAACCTACTGAGGGATAATCTTCTGTCCAGTCACTCATGTCTCTTTCAAGACATGATCGCCAAAAGTGTTTTTCACGTATGGCACTTAACTGACTGATTCGAGTTATTGAACTCTATGATTCTGAGTTTTCACCTTCATACTAATATTTCTGGCTTTTTTAATGTTCTTATGATTATTATTTGGTTAAATACGTTTCTATTATTTATATGATCTAAGTTTCTCTTCCATATTTACATAATCAGATCCCAAGTAGGCATCTACGCTGACGACACCACCACTTACTCACGCCTCGATAAAAAAATTGCTGACAAAGCAAACCTCGCTGCTGATTTTGAAAAGGACCTCCAATCTGTTGTGGATTGGGGTAAGAAATGGCCTGTAAATTTTAATGGTTCCAAAACGATGCTGCTATCCCTTAACCACCATAGAGAAACGCTCCTATCCACCATCAGCATGGATAAGGCTGGTCTCCCAGAAAGCAAAACATTGCGCCTCCTCAACCTAACTCTTACGGCTGACCTCAAGTGGAACGAGTACATTGAATCAATAGCTAAATCTGCTGCTAGGAAGGTCGGTTCACTGTGTAGGGCCATGAAAGGTCGGTTCACTGTGTAGGGCCATGAAAAGTCGGTTCACTGTGTAGGGCCATGAAAGGTCGGTTCACGGTGTAGAGCCATGAAAGATCGGTTCACTGTGTAGGGCCATGAAAGGTCGGTTCACGGTGTAGAGCCATGAAAGATCGGTTCACTGTGTAGGGCCATGAAAGGTCGGTTCACTGTGTAGGGCCATGAAAAGTCGGTTCACTGTGTAGGGCCATGAAAGGTCGGTTCACGGTGTAGGGCCATGAAAGATCGGTTCACTGTGTAGGGCCATGAAAGGTCGGTTCACGGTGTAGGGCCATGAAAGGTCGGTTCACTGTGTAGGGCTATGAAGTTTGTTTCTCGCTTGAATCCATCTTGCACATTTATAAATCTACTATCCACCCTTGCATTGAATCTTGCTGTCATATTTGGTCGGGTGCCCCTGCTATTCATCTCGGGATTCTTGACAAAATCCAACGGAGAATATGCAATGTAATCGATCCTGACCTGGTAGCTCAACTCCAGTGACTTTCTCACCGACGTAATGTGACTACGCTCAGTCAAATATTTTTAAGGCTTGTGGTTCGACGAGTTTAGATTTTTTGAGCCCCCTCTACATGAATTTGCTCGAGCTACTAGACTAGTGACTAGATCCAACCATTTTACAGATGTAACCGCAACTTCTACTATAGTAGCTTCTTTTCTCGTATTTCTCGCTTATGAAATACCCTTCCATATACATGCCATCTATTATCTCGCCTCCTTTCGCTGACAACCCTTCTATCATGTTTTTCTCTCTTTCCACTCAACTCTCATACAGCTCAATTCACACCGGTGTTTTCATCCTTCTATTATCCGTTCTCTGAAACCACCTGTAACATGTCCCTCTTTCTCATCAGGCACCTTTTATGTAACCACCCCCGTGGCTTGGGGTTAAATAATTATAAAAACATCTGCCTTTATAATGTTTGTATTTTTATTTTATGCATATTAATCGATTCCTTGAATTCTATGATTTTTGTTTTGTGCTCCATGCGAATGTTATAACCTCTCTTCGTGTTTGCATTTTTAATTTGTTGCTTATTATCAGTGGTTGAATTCTATGATTTTTGTTTTGTGCTCCATGCGAATGTTATAACCTCTCTTCGTGTTTGCATTTTTAATTTGTTGCTTATTATCAGTGGTTGAATTCTATGATTTTTGTTTTGTGTTCCATGCGAATGTTATAACCTCTCTTCGTGTTTGCATTTTTAATTTGTTGCTTATTATCAGTGGTTGAATTCTATGATTTTTGTTTTGTGCTCCATGCGAATGTTATAACCTCTCTTCGTGTTGGCATTTTTAATTTGTTGCTTATTATCAGTGGTAGAATTCTATGATTTTTGTTTTGTGCTCCATGCGAATGTTATAACCTCTCTTCGTGTTTGCATTTTTAATTTGTTGCTTATTATCAGTGGTTGAATTCTATGATTTTTGTTTTGTGCTCCATGCGAATGTTATAACCTCTCTTCGTGTTTGCATTTTTAATTTGTTGCTTATTATCAGTGGTTGAATTCTATGATTTTTGTTTTGTGTTCCATGCGAATGTTATAACCTCTCTTCGTGTTGGCATTTTTAATTTGTTGCTTATTATCAGTGGTTGAATTCTATGATTTTTGTTTTGTGTTCCATGCGAATGTTATAACCTCTCTTCGTGTTTGCATTTTTAATTTGTTGCTTATTATCAGTGGTTGAATTCTATGATTTTTGTTTTGTGCTCCATGCGAATGTTATAACCTCTCTTCGTGTTTGCATTTTTAATTTGTTGCTTATTATCAGTGGTTGAATTCTATGATTTTTGTTTTGTGCTCCATGCGAATGTTATAACCTCTCTTCGTGTTTGCATTTTTAATTTGTTGCTTATTATCAGTGGTTGAATTCTATGATTTTTGTTTTGTGCTCCATGCGAATGTTATAACCTCTCTTCGTGTTTGCATTTTTAATTTGTTGCTTATTATCAGTGGTTGAATTCTATGATTTTTGTTTTGTGCTCCATGCGAATGTTATAACCTCTCTTCGTGTTGGCATTTTTAATTTGTTGCTTATTATCAGTGGTAGAATTCTATGATTTTTGTTTTGTGCTCCATGCGAATGTTATAACCTCTCTTCGTGTTTGCATTTTTAATTTGTTGCTTATTATCAGTGGTAGAATTCTATGATTTTTGTTTTGTGCTCCATGCGAATGTTATAACCTCTCTTCGTGTTTGCATTTTTAATTTGTTGCTTATTATCAGTGGTTGAATTCTATGATTTTTGTTTTGTGCTCCATGCGAATGTTATAACCTCTCTTCGTGTTTGCATTTTTAATTTGTTGCTTATTATCAGTGGTTGAATTCTATGATTTTTAGTTTCTCTTTCAGATTGTTCTGTTGGGTATATTTCTTTTTTATGCTTATTAATCGATTTGTTGAATTCTATAATGTTGTTTTTTTCTCTATATGAACATTTTCGCTTTAGTAATTTTCTGTGTTTTATTGACTGCTTATTTATTGTTTAATTGAATGCTATGACGTATTTTCTTCTCCAGACTTCAGTTAATATTTACCTTAATATTTTATTTTTATTTCCTTCTCCATACGGATATTTCTTCCTCTTTTAACGTTTATATATCTATTTTACAATTATTTTCAATTCTTGAAATTCTATGACCTTGAGTCTCTCCTCCATATGAAAACGTCTGCCTTCGTTTGTGTCTATCTTTTGTTTATTTTATCTTTATTAAACGACTCGTTGGATTCTATTATTTTATTTATTTACT
Organism: Ascarosepion bandense; assembly: GCA_037127315.1. NCBI lineage: Eukaryota > Metazoa > Mollusca > Cephalopoda > Sepiida > Sepiidae > Ascarosepion > Ascarosepion bandense. Next base: position 2,458,427 of record JBBBDQ010001148.1, on the reverse strand, counting down.
CCATACGGACTTTTCTATCTTTGTTAATGTTTATATTTGTATTTCCTTTTTATAAATCTATTATTTGCATTAAACGATTTTGTTGTTTCTTCTTTATCCAAACATTCTTCTTTCTGTTAATATTCATATTTATTTTATAGCTATTCAATTCAATATTTATCGATTCGTTGAAGTCAATGATTTTTAAGTTTAACCTCCATACACATATTTTTACCCCTGTTACTGTTTATATATTTTATTTTTATTTATGAATTTGTTGAATTCTATGATTTTGAGTTTATTCTCAATACGGAATTTTCCGCCTCTGTTAGTTTCGTATTTTATATTATGGTTATTAACTTTTGAATTCTAAGATTTTCAGTTCCGCGTCTATACGAATATTTCTGCGCCTTTTAGATTTTTTAATTTTATTTTATGTTTATTAATCGATTCGTTGATTTTTTTTATTTGATTTTCTTCCTCATATATATATATTTCTGCCTCTATTAGTATGTATATTTTCTTTTTTATAATTATTAACCTATTCTTATTAACCTATTTTTTTTTAATCATTTCACCCATATCAAGGCGGAAACGCCACTGATGTGCAGGAGGTTACATAGATGTAAAAAGATTAATTAGAAAAGAGTGATGAGTACAAACTAGTTAGAAAGGAACAATAGAAAGCTGAGAAAGCAGCGGGAAGTGCGAGAGAGGAAGCTGCAGGAGTAGAATTGTCGTCTGCATTTGGCTAACCTAACTGTGAATGGGTGGGACCCAGTTGTCAGTCTGGTTGCACGAGTAAACACCTGTTGAGGAGGCATCAGTGACTTAAGCTCGCCCGAGCAGAAGCCATGAAAGTATTTATAGAAGAGACAGAGGAAAGCCACATTTCGACGATGGGGAAGTGGCTGCAGTCGATTGTGATTTTTTTGTTTCTTCTCTGTACGAACCCATCTCCTCTTTTAATATTTACATTTTTATTTTATATTTTTATCAATACGTTGAAGCTAGGTATCTCCACTAAATCGCTGAAAAGACAGCACAGTATGAAAGAAAAAAGTCCCAAACTAATTAAAAACAAAGTTTTAACGGTAAAATGTTTCTGCAATTATTAAGAGGATAGAGCAAAGTATTTTTTTATTATTTTAAGTTTTTTTTAAAGTTTTTTTCTAAAACATTCGAGATTTTGGCAGAAAACCTTGTTTTTATTTCGTTCGTGAGCGACACAATTTTTACAAGTTTTTTTTAACGGCAAACGTAATATTACGCAAATCACTTTTTTGCCGGTGAAAAACACATTAATTTGGAAATTCTTACAAAAATCAAATATTGGTCGGATTTTGATGAAAATTGTAGGTTATTCAGAAATGACTGAAATTATTTTTGAAATAATCATTTTTAGAAAATCTTGGTATATATATATATATATGTATATATATATATATATATATATATATATATATAAGTAACTCATCGAGTTTTATTAGACCTCAACAAAATACAGAGCCACGACTACTCTCACCAAGCCACTCACTCTAGAGCTTGTTCAAACAACGATATACAAACAGAAATTGTTGGAGGATTTGAAATAATTATTTATTTCATCGAGTTTTATTAGACCTCAGCAGAATGGAGAAAGCATTGGACAGCCGTTTCGTCCTATATTTGGGACTCATCAGCAGTGCGCATCCACTACCAGGAATTGAAACCCAGACAATTACGTTATTAATGACATTTACGCTGATGAGTTCAAAATATAGGACCTAGTTTTATCATCTTATACATTAATTATGAATGTAGGTCTTCTTCTTCTATGTGCCCTCTCCTTTCAGGACGTAGGCGATCATGGCTTTCCACGTCTTCCTATCCTTGGTGGATCATAGCACGCCTTCTCCTGTTACCTCACGCAACCCCCGTTCTGTCATCCACCTGTTCAGACGCTTCAAATATGTTATCCACTGATTCTCTCTGTCTTTTTTCCCTTTATCTGGCCTGTCAGAATCAGGTTCTCTATGCCCTCTTTCCTCATTGCATGTCTCAGGACTTCAGTTGTATCTTCCTGATGCTCAATATTAATTTTCTTTTCGTTGCCATTCTTTCTAACTCCTCATCATTGCTCACATACCCGGTCCACGATATTCACAGCATCCTTCTGTAGAACCACATTCAGCTGCTTCAAGTTTTTCCATCATCTTTGTTGATATTGTCCAACTTTCACTGCCATATTGAAGAACTGATATCACATTGTAATCTAGTACTCTCTTCTTTGTTTCTAATGAAAGATTCCTGTGTCTTAATACTTTACTCAGCTTCTTAAACGCGTCCTTCGCCAATTTGCCTTCGGATCTAGGTGCCTTACAGAAATTGAAAAAAGCTTTCCTTTTTCTATTTTTATTACCCGTGTTTGGTCAATTTTTGTTGTAAATTTCAATAGCCTTTTTGCTAATCCTACCACTGAAATTATAACTTTTTCTTCTATTAAATTCCTACTTAGCATAATATTTCATAAACTGCGTTATCTCGAATATTTCAATTTTATTCCTTCTTATTAAATTGTAAAATTATTTTAAAAATAAGTTTTATATCATTTTAATTTTTATTTATTCAGAAAGTATATTCAAAATTATGGCTATAAAGCTAATGTAAATAAAATTCTATATAATTGCTGAAAACATTATTTTAAATTTTAAATATTACTATGTAGTTTAAAACCAAAAATTGAAACGTACGATTAAGCTGCAGTACATACAATTATGTAAAGTCAGGACACCATACTTAGCGTTTTTTACGGCTTTCGTTTGTCAATAAATTATTAGTCCCCTCAGATGACCCTGATAAGAGGACTAACGTAATTGGAAACGCTTTTATTGTACATTTCAGGCAGTAAGTATTTAATTGTTACAAATCAGATTACGATAAGTTCAAATTTGCTAATTTTAATAAAATAATATTTCAGGGAAGTGTATTTTATTTTTGTAAGATTTTTTACAACCGAGAATTGGTTACTGTTTACAAAATGTGTCGATCGATAAAAAATTAGATTTTTTTTTAAAGTCAAAACTTTTAGATAACAATCAATATTCTTTTAATTTGAAATACTACAGGGTATTTTGCTTACTGAAATTAGTAAATTTAATATATTGGCTTTCAATTAAACTTCGAATTAAATTTTCTTTATTTTTAATCATTTAAATTTAAGTATCAAAAGAAGCCTATGAATGTTAGTGTCTCCCCCATACGAGTATTTCCCGCTCAGTTAATATTTACTAGCAGTTTAGTCCGGCGTTGCTTGGGTGTAATGAAAACTTTAAAACTAATCCATGATCCTGGAGCTCAGACTCTTTGGACGTTGGCACGAAAGACTAAAAAGCAATAGTTGTTTCCAGTTAAAGCGAAATCGTAGACTGTAAGAAAAATGAATGGATGTAAGTCAAATTTTGATTTCCTGGTATCGATATCGAATAAGTTTTTTTCGTCGTAAACTGAATTTTGAAGGCTAAATAAGTGCTTTGTTCTAGTGGTATCATGACTAAGACTAAGAATTACAGTTATACTTACTTAGGGCCAAACCCGAAAGAAAAACTAAAATAAAAGGACTGAAAAAAATACAGACATACAGGCAGATAAACAGACATACACACAAACATCTTGCGTTTTATATATATATATATATATATATATATATATATATAATCAATTTTCTGCACTATTGTAAGAACTGCAACCTTGAAACTTCTGAAGATCGTTTCTTATGTCTTTGCTATGACTGTATCTAATTTGATTCAAATCTGACCACTCCTTCTATGACCCGATTTTTTCGATTATCACTCTTCGAATTTATCGGGGTTACCTCGGCACAAAACCTAGCTGGAAACACTCGCAGATGCTTATAGTACAACTATGTAAATTTTCAATGAAATCGATTTGACCGTTTCGGAGTCTATAGGTAACAGACACACACAGATAGACACACACACATATACACAAACAAAGTTCCATTTATAAATAAGTTTAGATTTTTATTTCATTTTTATTGATTGATTCTTTGAAGTCTATGATATTCAGTTTCTTCTCCATACGAATATTTATGTCCCTGTTAGTTTCGTATTTTATACGAAACTAACTTATTAATTGTTATTAATTGTTTTTTCTAATCCCAGTAAGCAATATACTCTGTAGTATTTCAAACCGAAATTACATTGATTGGAATATTTTTTTTTGTTTTTAAAAAACAATTCTCAGTTTAAAAATAAAATCTTGCAAAAATAAGATGTACCTCCCTGAAACATTGATATTAAGTTTCACCTCTATAAAAACTCTTTCATTTTGTTGTTTCTTCTCCATATATATATATATATATATATTTTTTTTAATCATTTCACCCCGAGCAAGGCGGAAACGTCACTGATGTGCAGGGGGCTACATAAATGTAAAAAGATTAATTAGAAAAGAGTGAGGAGTACAAACTAGTTAGAAAGGAACGATAGAAAGCTGAGAAAGCAGGTGCGATGACAGATACATAGGTAGAGAGAAAGGGAAGGTTATACGGGGGTGGGGAGAGAGCTAGAGTCTAGTGGTTAGTACATGAGTATTGACTTTGCATTTAAATTTCTGGAGGTTGTAGCCGTCAGGAAAGCAAGAATACGGGAGCGAGTTCCACAGGCGGGAAGTGCTAGAGAAGAAGCTGCAGGAGTAGAATTGTCGTCTGCATTTGGCTAACCTGGCTGTGAATGGGTGGGACCCAGTTGCCAGTCTGGTTGCACGAGTAAACACCTGTTGAGGAGGCATCAGTGACTTATGTTCGTCTGAGCAGAAGCCTGCAGTTGAGCCGCCAGATCAGTACCTATCACATTACAGACTTTCCTTTGGAACCTGTCCAGAACACTGAGGATATATATATATATATATATATATATATATATATATATATATATATTAATAAAAAGTTTTGAATTTAAAGACGTACTTTTTTAAACAGTATTTGTTTATTTTTATAGTGTTTTATATTTCAGACCGCCCTCGGTCCTTCATCAGAAACAAGTGATTTTTAAATTAGAATTGGAAACGTATTTTTACGATGGCGTCCTAATACTTTTTTGTTTACATCACGTGGTGTCGATAAACCAATCAGCATGCGGCACGTCCGTTTGTTTATTTTCGGTAAACCAATCAACACGCGGCACGTCCGTGGAGAGAGTCTGTTTGTTTTAGACAAAAAATATATATATCGTCCTCTGTTTGTGTTATGTATTTTATGCAATTTATGTATGGAGGAGAAATTCAAAATAATTGAATTCAAAGAATCAAATAATAAATAAACATGAAATAAAATATAAACAATAAGAGACGCAGAAATGTTCGTGTAGTGGTGAAATAAAGAAAAACATAAAGTTTAACAAATCGATTAATAAGCATAAAAGTATAAGCAATAGCACAGGCAGAAATGTTCATATTCAGGAAAAAATCATATTCTTAGAATTAAAAGAATCAAACAGAAAAGAATAAAAATGTAAATATAAGCATTAATAGAGGCAAAACTGTTCTTATGAAGGAGAAACCCTAGAATTCAATGTATCAATTAATGTGCATTAAATAAAACCATAAACATTAAAAGAGTGCAGAAATCTACCGATGGAGGAGAAATGCAGAATATTTGAATTCCAGGAATACATAAATAAGAAAGGAATAAAAAATCTGAACAGCAATTCAGGCAGAAATGTACGCAGGAAGCGGAAAATCAAAATTTATTCAATAAAATACTTAAAACAAAAGCATTAACACTAAAAATGGGAGAAATATTCGTGTGTAGGAGAAACAAAAATAAAGGTAAAAACACCGAAAATAGGAAAGCAGCATGAAAGTGTGTTTGAAAGTTTTCGATTTTCAGTTATAATCTACTGCAACGCTGTTAACGTATATATCGTGGAAAAATTGCTCAAGTTTGTAGAAGTAAGGAGATGGTTAATGCTTATTAAATTGACCATGTGTCATACTTAACCGAAGTCCCTACAACTTAGGATTATTCGCTATCATCACAAGGTTGTAGATTGTAATGTGTGGAAGAATGAAAGTATACATTTTGTATGTTTAAATAGAAATTTATTAATGGAAAAGAATAACATAAATTGGTAGAAGTAAATCTTCAATGAGAAACAGTATTAAGAAGTTAAGAGTCTCAAGAGTTTGTAGTAGTCCTTGCAAAAGTAAGTTTATGTGTACGTTCGTATGTATGTATGTATGTATGTATGTATGTATGAATAAGCGTTTTTGTTGGGTAGGATAGTCTTTGAAGTTAATGCTCAGGGTGAATGGTGAAGAGGAAGGAGATGAAAGGTAAGAGAGATGGAAACTATAATAGCGATCGCTTGACGTTTATCAAGGGACGTGTTAATTAGGCTCGTCTCATTTCTCCCTGGCGACGGTCGAGCTTTCTCCGCCTTTTATTTTGTTTGTCGGGGCTCCGAACAGGTTATTTGGGAATTCATTCCCGGATGTGATTCTGGCCTTTCTATTTTGTTGTTAGATGTTCCATAGTTTTCTATTGACCGAAAAACCTTTCGCATCGAGGTGTGAACTTTCACAAGTTTTATTTATGGATTCGATTTTGTATTTGTTCTAAGTAAAGTTTGTAATTCGTGTAAATTCGTTTATTTCGAACAAAATCAATGAGTCAGTGCTTAGCATTTGAATTTTTAAATCTAGAACTTGTTTTGTTCACGACAAGTTCTCTAGGTACTTTTTCGGTTGAGGACGTCTCAGTCCCCTTTCGAAGGAGTGGTTCTGCTTAGTGGTATTTTTTTCTGCGACTTCAACTGATATTATTTTGAGACTTTTTTAAAGGCCGGTTTAGAAAATAGTTTATATTTTCTAAGCGAATCTTAAATGTGGCGCATAGCCAAAAGGTTAAAGCACTCAGTGTGGATTGAGTTTGAGTTTTGTTTAACGGCATATCAACACCTCTGTGGGTTATTTAATGCCCAAAAGGTGGGATTTTAATGTAATTTTTTAATGTCTAGTTATAGTGAGAAGGTTTATTTAGGGGGGTCTTATCTTCTAACCTTTTGGGTTTGAGTTTTGTTTAACAGTATATCAACCTCTGTCGGTTATTTAATGCCAAAAAGATAGGATTTTAATGTATTTTTTTAAATGTTCGGTTATAGTAAGAAGGTTGATTTAATCAGATTTTGATCATTTTTTTTATTTTAGAAACTGAAGATGTCTTTTAGTTTTGTATTCAAAATGTATTGCTGGTAATAATTTTTTTCTTCAAAAATGTGTTATAGTTATATTTTTTCTTCCAAATTATGTTGTTGGTAATATTTTTCAATCAAAAATATATATAAAAGTGTAATGTTATACTTTTGACTCCAGATTGTGAAGGGTTAACTATTTACCCATAGCTGGGACCCTAACAGGTGCTTCCAACCCTGGTCAATATGTACCTGGGAATAGCAGCAATAAAGAGGTGGTTTCATGCTTCTCACAATTGTCATACCCACAACCAGTGTGGATTAAACTCACTAATCATCTGTAATTAATCTAGCAAGACGAGATTTTGTTGAATCTTACACACCGATTTAAAAATAAAATAGTATTTAAATTATATGGGAACTTGTATTTACATCTATTTTAATACTAAATTCAATTAATTATGGAGAGATTTGCAAGCTTGTCTTGCTACATCAATTACGACAGATTAGTGAGTTCGATACTCACTGGATACTCCATAACTGTGTCACGTCTAATCTACCCTTAGTAAATCACAAAAAATGTGTTAAATCCAGAAAACGATAATTTACATTTTCAAATAAAATATATATATATATATATATATATATATATATATATATATATATATATAATGACTGATATACCTTTTCTTCGACAATGTTAGCAAAGGAAAACCCGTGAAATATTTACATTTATATATACTTATAACAGAGCAGATAACAGAGCAGATTCATGCCGACTTCGAAGCTTCGTGAGGACACTATTAATGATGTTCTCACTCGTCAAGGCTGTTTGATGTTAAGTCCTGTTTTGACTGTATAGAATATGGTGTAATATTGTGGGAGTGGTCTTGTTTGTGATTAGTTGGTTATTCTTTTTCATTTTGTTTATGATTGGTTCATGTTTTCTTTTTCTTTTATATTCTGTAGTTGTATGATGTATTCTTCTTTTTAGTGAATGTGTGAATGGGTTTTTGTTTAGCTGGAATGGACCCTTTTGTTTTGCTGACCTCGTTTTTATTAGTTTGACCTTTTTCTTCATGTGTTGGTATGTTTTGCAGCGTAACGGTCATGTTTGGGTGTTGTTGTGATTGTAGGTTGTACATGTGTTTTTTTATTTTCATTTTCACTGCTGTATGTTTCTGATGTTTATCATGATGTAGGGTACTTGCTTACTGTCTGAAATGTACGATAAAAGCGTTTCTTAATCACGGCAGTTCTCTTATCAGGGTCATCTGAGGGGACTAATAATTTATTGACAAACGAAAGCCGTCAAAAACACAAAGTATGGCGGCTTGACATGTAATTACTGTAGCTTAATCGTACGTTTTGATTTTTGGTTTTTAACTACATAGTAAAATTTAAATCATAATTAACGGACACTATCTTCAATTATATAGATATTGCATCTGTACAAATGCCACAAATCGTTCTATATCCACCAAAATGTTTAGCTCTGGGAATCTATAGTATTTACATTACTCGGACGATTGTCCTCATCTTTGTTGCCATTTGTACGACGTTTCGGCCGTTGTGCACTCTGGCCTTCTTCAGGTGCTAGAAATTTCGAAACAAACCATTTATTACAATCATTAGGATAAAAAAATTGTAATATGCGCTCTGGCAAAAATACTAGAGGAACAATTAACATAAAAATACTACAGAAAGCCATTAACATCAACAAATGGCAATATGAACTATGGTAAAGAAGGGTCACTGGACATTATGTTTATAAGTCCCAAAAATTCAGTTGTTCTTGTTCTTAAGGACACATTGATATAGACGTTGTGAGTTCAATATCAGGCTACATCAGTTGTGAACAAATAACTTGCAGGGTTAGAGAGATAACTCATACCTTCCAATAAAGGCTTTACACAAGGAATGAGAATAATATACCCCACTGATTGTAATAAAGTGTTCGGCTCGAAATTCCTAGCATCTGAAGAAGGCCAGCGCGTACAACAGCCGAAACGTTCTACAACTGGCAATAGTCCGAATAATGTAAATACTGTAAATACTACCTTATCTCAGAAATACAGACAAATACTCTGGGATTATATATTGATGGTAAAATGAAATGCACTTTTCTTTTCTCCAGACAATGTCTCGATTTTCCGCCAAATAATTCAGTCTTTCTCTAATCAGACCATAATCTCTTTGAGATGATTAAGAGAAAATAATGAAGGCGATTTTCATTCAGACAACGTTGTTTTCTAAGAGTCAGTGGCTGCGTTTCTACAAAATAGCACCTTCGACTAATTGTGTTTTTGCTTTTTTCTGTCCCCTCAACCTTCTAGTCTTTCTGAAGTCCTCCCCTCCCGAGAAGTGAAAGGCCTTCGAGAAATTTTCTAAGAAATTGTTGTGGAGGAATATCCTGTCTTACCCAGGAATGGGTATGGCCCGCGTTATAAAAGACCGGGACTAGAACGAACTACAGAGTGTTCGTCATTAAACTAGAATGTTCATGACTATACGAGAGTCTTCGTCATTACACGGGAGTTACCGAGAGTCTTCGTTACTATACGAGAGTCATCGACTTTAGTCGAGAGTCATCGACTTTAGTCGGGAGCCATAGGCCTTAGACGAGAGTTAGACATCACTAGACAGAAGCCTTCTTCTCCAGACGGACGCATAAGTCCTATACAGAGACATTGCCTTATTAATTGTTATTCTTGCTAACTGTTCGTTGGTGCACGTGTATTTGGTTTATTGTACTGAGGTATAACAAATCACTCTTTATATATCCTCAGTATTAAGAATCATTTCTTGCACTATTCTTTCTCTGTTTATCCCCTCCCGGGATATAACAGACATATATGTAGCTTTACGTTTATATAATTTACGAGGACATTCTGTTCGATATGGATTTGCTGTCAGAACCTGTTGCGCCCTTCTTTGATCGTTTTCTCTAATAGGACAGATGGGGATATTATGCTCATTGGAATTCTTTTGATATTCAATTCTACGTTTATGATAGCCAGTTATCAACATGAAGATTATAAGAGAGGTTCATTGCCTTAATAATTGTGAAAGTTATTGCATAATTCAACCAGAAATATAGTACTCACTTAAAGTAACCTGAGGACATTTCATTTACCAATTTTTTTGTGCATGATCAGGGAAATCATTCAAATTAATAATTTTCATAAAATTAATTTCTTGTCTGAAATTTAAATTTGTTTGCTATTCCCTAATTTCGAGGTCTGTGGAAAAGAATTCTTTTTACTCTTAAAGATTTAAATTTTACCGTAATTTATGCATAGAGAAGAATGTGCGCTTAGTTTTATAACAAGATTATAAATGCTATATGCATCTCAGTTTAAGGATGTTGGGGATACCATCGACCGAGCACGGGACCAAAAATGATTTATGGGAGAGGATTCAAACGGGGGAAAAACCGTACTTAACATCAGAAAGAGACAGATAAGGTGCCTGGGACACGTAATGAGGAAAGAAAACTTGGAGAATTTCGTACTCACAGGATGGATAGAAGTAAAAAAAAGACAGAGGAAAGCAGCTCGTGACCAACTTGATAGGCTTGAGCAAACGGATGGCGACGCGGGTTTTCAGAGGGATAGCAAGAGAAAATTTTTTATCGTATCACCCCAAGCAAGGTGGGTACCGCCACTGAGGCTCAGGGGGCTACATATGAGTAAAAGTTTAGACAAGAAAAAAGTAAAGAGAAAGACGGATCAGCAAAAGAGCAAGAGAAGGATGGAAACACAGGTGTGAAGACAGTTGCGAAAGTAGAGAGAAAGGAGAAGAACAAGATGTAGAAAGAGCTGGAGCTAAGTGGATAAGAGATGGCTATTGACATTGCATTTAAATTTCTGGAGGTTGTAGCCGTCAGGAAAGCGAGTATACGGAAGGAAGTTCCACAGAGGGGAAATTCAAGAAAAGAAGCTGGGGAGTAGAATTGTTGGCTGCATTTGGTTGATTTAACTGTAAGGTGGGTGGGACCTTCTGGCCAGTCTTGTTGCACGAGTAAATTGTCGTGGCGGGGGTACCAGTAAACTAATTTTGTCAGGGCAGAAGCCATACATATATTTGTAGAGCGACAAGACAGAGCCAAGTGGAAGTCCATGATCGCCTACGCCTTGAAGAGACATGGCACATAAAGAAGAAGATACATTAGAAATGATTCTTGCTGAAAGATATTTAAAAATTTAAATGTATCCAATAAATTTGCGTGAGAGTTTCAGTCAGTTAAATGCCATACGTGAAACATGGTTGGCCGATCATGTCTCTTTCGAGACATGACTGACTGGGAAGAAGATTATCCCGCAGTAGGTTGCCATTGCTTTCTGCGGTAGATTGGTTGCCAGCCAAGGCTATAGAACCCAATCTGTCCTGCTATTTAACCCATAACTGGAGAGAAGAGACAGATTAATACCTTTGCCAAGGCATTTGTGCGTAAGTGGTGCAGTGGATATCGGAACGAGAAATCGGGGAACCGAGTTCGAATTACAGTTGAATCTATTGCATTCACTTACGCGCAAATACCCTTGGGAAAGGTGTTAATCCGCCTATTCCTTCCAGTTATGGGTTAAATAACAGGACAGATTGGGTTCTATAGCCTTGGTCGGCAACCAGTCTACCGCAGAAAGCAATGGCAACCTACTGCGGGATAATCTTCTGCCCAGTCAGTCATGTCTCTTTCGAGACATGATCGCCCAAGCGTGTATCACGTATGGCACTTAACTGACTGACTGAATATAATAGTTAAAAACAATTAAAACTTCTACTGGGCATAAAGTGGGGGATCAGTCTTATATTGTTATGAAGTAATAAACTGATCCCCCACTAAATTATAGCCAGCTAGTCTACCGCAGAAAGCAATGGCAACCTACTGCGGGATAATCTTCTGCTCAGTCAGTCATGTCTCTTTCGAGACATGATCGCCCAAGCGTATATTACGTATGGCACTTAACTGACTGACTATACATGTGATGTATTTCTGCAGATCCCTGTAAAATAATTGTTTCCCAGTATCTTTTCCTAGTAAAAGTGTTATGTTTTTAAGATAAAAGTGAAATGGAAATTCTTCTTACAAGAAATAAATTAGCAGTCAGTTATTAAATCAGTTAAGTGCCATACGTGATATGGCCTGTCATGTCTCAAATAAGACATGATTGGCTGGGTAGAGGATTGCTCCTTAGTAGGTTGCAATTATCTTTTGTGTTAGACTGGTCGCCAACCAAGGCTATATAACCCAATCTGTCTTACTATTTAACCCATAGCTGGAGTGAGAAGAGACGGATGAATACCTTTCCCAAGAGTATTTGCGCATAAATGAATGCAACAAATTCAACTGGAATTCGAACACGGATCCCCAATTTCTTGTTCCGAGCCGATATCCACAGTCTCATAACGGACATCTAAAATCTTAGCAATAGATCCAACGCACATCCAATGGATTAGCTAATAGTTTAGCAACTGAATGATAAAGAAGACGACAACAAAGGCTATTTCAAGACCAAATTCAAGCAAGCCTATCACTTTATAAACAAAGCTGTCTGAGTACCACACATGGAAGGCTTGAACAAATAAGACTGCAATCTAAGAAACGTAGGAGTAAAGGAACGATTAGTTTTGTTTTTATTTACTCCTAGGATTAACTCTGATTCTGTAATCTCCTATATCGAGTGATTCTTGAGCCTTGCACAGGATGAAAATTACTGTAAAAACTTTTTACGTTAAAAAAAGGCAATGGCTTGATAAGTGTTATTCGAACTCTGCTCTGTCGGAAACAACGGTTGAAAGGTGATATGCTGACTTAAAACGCGGTCGTAGAGACACAAATGATGCTGAATACTCAAGTTGCACCAAATCGTCAGTTGTTTCGGAATCCCCACCCAATTCACAAACTCGGTTTGGCCGATCGTAAATTGAAGTTGTGTGAGATAGCAGAAGAATTGAACATATCAGAAGGCAGTGTGTTCACCATTTTGCATGAAAATTTGTCAATGAGAAAAATGTGTTCAAAGTGGGTGCCGCGTTTACTCAAAGTCGATCAAAAACAAAAACGCATCGACGATTAACAGCGTTTTTTGCAACTCTTTCAACACAACAAGAAGGACTTTTGCGTAAATATGTGACAATGGATGAAACATGGATTCAGCACTTTACTTCGGAGTCAAATCGGCAGTCAGCTGAGTAAACAGCAGCAGATGAAAGCCATCCAAAGCGCAATATATTTTTTCATCTGTAACCTTGAGAAAGAAAAAATCATCAATAGCGAATATCATATAACGTTATTGGTGCGTTTGAAGGAAGAAATCGCCAAAAACGACCACAAATGAAGAATGAAAAAGTGATCTTTTACCAAGACAACGCACCGTATCACAAGTCGATTGCATCAATGGCAAAACTACATGATGCGCACCTCGAATTGCTTCCGCATCCATCCTATTCTCCAGATCTGGCTCTCGGCAACAACTGGCTGTTTTTAGACCTAAAAGAATGCTCCAGGGCAAGCGATTTGGCTTAAGTGAAGAAGTGATATCAAAAACTTAGGCGTATTTCGAGGCCAAAGGCAAATCGTTCACAAAAAAGTATTGGAATCGGTGTATCGCCCTAGAAGGAATTTATGTTGATGAATGAAGTCGAATTTTGCCTAAGAGTTTTTGTTTTGTTAGTTAGGCACGGGATTTGTTGAGTTTTGCATCAATCGTTTCTTATTAGAATTGTGGATAAATTGTCTAAATTTCTTTCTTTTTTTCTGCACTTATTCGCATAAGTTCGAACGCCATCAAGAAGTGAATATTTTCTACATATAGTACAAGATTTTCTTAACAATATACTGGAATTATTTACCACGGTAGAACCCCTTTTCAACAAACGAAATACTTCTAGCCTCTCACTAATATATCGTTGTTTTTACAAACTGCTATTTCAAAAACCCAGACATTCACAGCTTCAGAACCACAACTATAATCGACACTACTATTTTACCTTGCTATTCCATTAGTAAAGACCAAGTCGTTCGACAAAATACGCCACAAAGAATTGATTGATGGAGATGATCAGCATCCTCGACATATTTCGGAAAGAGATTAGAGTAATTAAGAATCTCTCCTGGCAGCAAACTGCCTGCATGCGGATCAGGTAACGAATTCAGCAGTGATACAAAGATAGAATGGAGACATAGACAAGGATGTGTCTTTTCACCGAATCTATTTAACTTGTACAGCGAAAATATTTTGAGGATCCTGGATGTTATACCAGGATTTGTCATCGGAGGCCACAATTTGAAGAACATAAGATAAGCAGACGATACAGTACCGATTGCAGATACCGAAAGAAAACTACAAGACCGCCTACAGAAGGTAGCTGAAGAGAGTGACAAGAAAGAACTAAAAGTAAACTGCAAGAAAACCGAATGCATGGTCATCAGCAAAAAGAGCAACAACCCAAAATGCCGAATACAGATAGGGGATATTAAAATCAAGCAGATACAAAAATTTAAATACGTGGGAAGTGTTCTAACCGAAGACGGAAAATGTGATACAGAGATTCAAAGGCGAATTGGGATGGCGAAAGACGCGTTCCAGAAGCTGAGTAAAGTATTAAGACACAGGAAACTTTCACTAGAAACAAAGAAGAGAGTACTAGATTGCTATGTGATGTCAGCTCTTCAATATGACAGTGAATGTTGGACAATATCATCAAAGATGAAGACAAAACTTGAAGCAAGCAGCTGAAATATGGTTCTACAGAAGGATGCTGCGGATATCATGGACCTGGCATGTGAGCAATGACGAGGTGTTGGAAAGAATGGAAACGAAAAGGAAATTAACAGTGAGCATCAGGAAGATACAACTGAAGATACAACTGAAGTTTCTGGAACATGCAATGAGGAAGAAGGGCTTGAAGAACCTGGTACTAACAGACCAGATAGAGGGGAGAATAGACAGAGAAAAGCAGCGGATAACATATTTGAAGGGCCTGAGCAGGTGGATGACAGAACGGGGTTTGCGAAATGTTACAGGAGAAAGCGTGTTGAGAGCCATCAGGGATAGGGAGATGTGGAAGGCCATGGTTGCCTACGCCCTGAAAGAAGAAGAAGAAGAGGAAGAAGAATGCCCAAGTTATACAAGAGCGCTTTTTGAGAAGGAAAGTCAGGGTGTTTCCTTTTGTGTTATATTATCCTGACGGCTTTATCCAGGTTAATATTAGGATTTTATTTTCCAACATGTATTTACAAAGAAAAGTAAAAATACAACTTCCATCTAGAGAATGTCATAAAATATCTTACTTACACGGAAAGTTCTTGAAAGTGCTGCTATCAAGTCTTAGCTAAATGTTAATATACACCCTGAATTTTACATGTATCTCCTTTCCTAAGATAAATATTACTTTCCCAAGCCAATATACATGAACATAAAAAATTTAAATAAAAAGAAATCAGTTAAATCAAAATCTTCTCTTATCTAAAATAAATGAGAACATAAATAATTAATAAATAATTAATCAAATTAAAATAAATACAATATATATATATATATATATACTTTTTTTGTAGGTTAGCAACTTATTTATTAATTCGCTCTGCTATTGTATTGAGCGCTTTACGTGTTAGGTTCCTCGTCTCTGTTTTTTTTCTTTCGACTAGTACTTTGACTAATGTTGAAGTGCTTAGTTCGTTTCTTTTTTTTTGTTTTCATTCTCTTCGTCTCTGCGTTTATATTCGGTGGTTTTTTCGAAACGTGTTCAAAGATAAATTTACCGTTATATATATATATATATATATATATATATATATATATATATATATATATAATTTATTAACGTCTACTGTCATAAATTACATAAGCAGGTGATTAATTTCCTTTTTTATGAAACAGTAAAAATATGCAAACTGGCTATCAAAAGACATGTGGATACTATTCTGATAAATGTTTGATTGCCAACATTAACAATGTGAGCAATAGTCTCCATGTCAGGAAAATATTGGATTGTTTTGAAAACTGCATAGCAACGTCAGAAGCGAATATAATATACATTAAATTATTTTGTGTTATAAAAAATGAATTATATTTTAGACGAGAAGTGTATTTTAATTCTTGGAAAATATAAGATAACCACGAATTTGCGGCGTGTCAAAGGTGATATAAATGTTCACCTTCCTGCAGGGAGACAAAAGGAGATAGCCATGTTGAAAGGTAAGTTATTTGACTTCTACAGCTATGAACAGATTCTTCCCAAGAATCTTTCACTGTAGAATGAACTTTCAAGAGACTGTTTCTTTAATCACTAGAATCTTGACGATTCCGATTCCGATTCCAGGGTCAACCGTTATCTCTTTTTACAATACGCTCACTGCCGATGTAGAACATTCCTGTTATATTTTTTCATAAGGATAAGATTCCACTTGTTTGTTTGTCGTGGGTGGCCATCGGTAACTCGTGAGGACGAGTTCTTCTTAGCAGGTGTGTGCATTTCCTCATCACACCAAGCTGATTCTTAGAAACGGTCACAGCTATCACCACAGAACGCATATTACAAACACACGTCTGAAACGGTAAATCGTTCTGATATTTCACCAGAGAAATTAAAAAATATTTCGGGTTCTTGAGATAACTTTCAGACCATACATACAAATGCTCTTTTGTTATTATTAGTTTGAAAAATTCTACAAGGCAAGGAAGCAAAGAACTAATTTGAATCAACCTAAATTTTCTTCATTCTTTCATTGATGAAACTCCAATTTAGATAATTATTAAATATTTATAAATTCATTTGATGCACATGTTATTGTGCAGTATCAACAAAAAAAAACATTATTTTTTTATTCATAATTATTCACTTGGCAATAAATACCAAAAACTTGTATGAAATACATCATATTTTTTTAAACACTGGGGTGGCCTAATAATTATGGCCGCTTCAGTAAAAGTGTTTTCATAAAGCGAATGGGTTTCCAACCGACTGGCAATTCCTCTAGAGTCGAAGTGGACTGCGAGGCGGGTCACTCAGTTACGTGCCATACGTGATACACGCTTGGGAGATCATGCCTCTAAAGAGACGTGACTAACTGTGCAGAAGATTTTCCCGAATTAAATTGCCATTATTCTATACAGTAGACTGGTCGCCAACGAAGTTTGTAGAATCTATCCTGTCCTGCTTTTTAACCCATACCTGGAGGGAGAAGAGACGTGTTAATACCTTTCCAAGTGTATTTGCGCGCAATGGAATATAACGAATATGACTAGAATTCGAACGTGGCTGTCCGAATTCGAGACGGGTATAGATCAAAGATTATGAAGAACGTACTATCATTTATTGCTCAATAAAAAAAAGGAAGACCTTACAGAGAATAATGTTCAGAAACTACAGAGTAACAAGAAAACTATAACTCTCTAAGGATGATTGTCCAAGAGGAACAATTTGACATTCGTTTTCATGTATAATTTTAATAGCAGTATAGCCCGGCGTTGTTCGGGTGTAATGAAAGCATTAAAACTAGTCCATGGTCCTGGAGCTAAGACTCTTTGGACGTTGGCACGAAAGACTAAGAAGCAATAGTTGTTTCCAGTTAAAGAGAAACCGGGGAGAAATTGGAAAAAATAAGTCACCCATGACCTGATCAGAAGCCTGAAGAATATTTGTGTAAAATTTGGTGAGAATCAGATAAAAATTATGGATTTGTATAAAGAGCATACAGACAGACAAATAAACACCCACACAAACATCTTGCCTTATATATATATATATATATATATATTTTGCACTATTGTAAGAACTGCAACCTTGGAACTTCTGAATATCGTTTCTCATGTCTTTGTCTATAAGTGTATCAAATTTGATTAAAATCGGACCACTCCTACTATAACCCGATTTTTTCGATTATCGATATTTTTCGGGGGTACCTCGATATAAAATTTATCTAAGAGCACTCACAGACGCTTATAGTACAACTGTGTAATTTTTCAAGAAAATCGGTTCAGCCGTTTCGGAGTGTATAGGTAACGGACACACACGCAGACACACATACACACACAGACAAAGTTCTATTTATAAATAAGTTTAGATCTTCTTTCATAACAGAAAAACAATATTCTTGAAAGAAACAACATTAAAAGCCATCACAAGACTTAATTGAATTGATGTATTCGTTTTCAACGGCTTTTCGACATTTTGCGCTTGAAGGTCATTTTTCATAGATAATATTTTCCCTATTAAAGGATTTTACAAGGACTGAAAAAATTATATTGAACTCATAGCCTCAAAATCAAGTGATTTTTTTTGCTTCTTTCATTTGTTTTTACTGCAGGTTTTTTAAAAGACCAGAATTTTTTTTTAGATTGCAATAATTTCTTTAAATGATTTAGAGAAACAACTCTATATATTATTTATTACTATTTAATTCATAGTTGTGGTAGGGATGAGGTGGATTTATAACTAACCAGAATTTGATAAAGCACAATAAATTATAATGCGAATATAAACTAGGAGATCAATTCAATATTAAAACCAATCACCGACCTGTCACTCGTTGCCACGTGAGTGAGTAATCATTTATATTACATCTGTCGTGGCGGACAGACATAATCTCGCTGCTGACCTTGAGCGGGATCTACACTCTGTGGTGAACTGGGGCAAGAAGTGGCTTGTCAACTTCAATTCATCTAAGACCAAGCTGTTGCCTGTCAACCATTACAGGCAACCTCTTCTGCCTCCCATAAGCATGGACCAAGTGATTCTCAATGAGAGTAATACACTACGCCTCCTCGGACTTACCCTGTCCTCAGACCTCAAATGGAACCACTATATTGAATTCATAGCAAAATCTACTGCTAAGAAGATTGGGTCACTATGTCGATCCAGGATGTTTTTTCCACCTGAATCCGTCCTGCATATATACAAGTCAACCATCCGTCCGCGCATGGAGTACTGCTGCCATTTATGGTCAGGTTCCCCTGCCGTTCTCCTCAGTGTTCTTGACAAGCTCCAAAGGAGAGTCTGTAATGTGATAGGTACTGATCTGGCGACTCGACTGCAGCCACTTCCCCATCGTCGAAATGTGGCCTCCCTCTGTCTCTTCTATAAATATTTTCATGGCTTCTGCTCGGATGAGCTTAAGTCACTGATGCCTCCTCAACAGGTGCTTACCCGTGCAACCAGACTGGCAACTGGGTCCCACCCATTCACAGTCAGGTTAGCCAAATGCAGACGACAATTCTACTCCTGCAGCTTCCTCTCGCACTTCCCGCCTGTGAAACTCACTCCCGTATTCTTGCTTTCCTGACGGCTACAACCTCCAGAAATTTAAATGCAAAGTCAATACTCATCTACTAACCACTGGCCTCTAGCTCTCTCCCCTCCCCTGTATAACCTTCCCTTTCTCTCCACCTATGTATCTGTCATCGCACCTGCTTTCTCAGCTTTCTATTGTTCCTTTCTAACTAGTTTGTACTCCTCACTCTTTTCCAATTAATCTTTTTACATTTATGTAGCCCCCTGCACATCAGTGGCGTTTCCGCCTTGCTCGGGGTGAAATGATTAAAAAAAACAAAAAAAAACATAAAAATATTATTCCTGAAAATACAATATTAAAAACCTGAGAGCTTAATTGAACTGAATGGATTGATTGATTCATTCATTTTCAATGGCTTTCTCAACACATTGCGGATTGTTCAAAACGTTTGAAGGAGGTTTTTCATAAATAATATTTTCCCTATTAAAGGATATTACAGCGACTGAAAAATTATATTTTTATATATATTGAACTGATTGGCTCAAAACAAAGTCATTTTTCTTTCTTGCTTTCGTTTTCATTGCAGGTTATTTAAGACCAGAAAATATTTTTAGTTTGCAATAATTTCTTTAAATGATTTAGAGATACAACTCTGTCTATTATTCTATTTATTAATAATTAATTAATAGTTGTGGTAGCTATGATGTGGATTTATAGCTAATCAGAATTTGATAACGCACAGTAAATTATAATGTGAATATAAACTAGGAGATCAATTCAATATTAAAACCAAACACCGACCTCTCACTCTGTTGCTACAGTAGTTACTAATCAATTATATTCAGTCAATTAAGTGGCATACGTGATATACGCTTTAGGCGATCATGTTCGAATTCCAGTTTAATTTCTTGTATCACTTTCGCGCAAATACATTTTGAAAAGGTCAATCAGCATGTGCGTTGTGGTCCAGTGGATATCGGCTCGGAACGAGAAATCGGGGAGCCGAGTTCGAATTCCAGTCTCTTCCTTCCAGTTATGGGTTAAATAACAGGACAGATTGGGTTCTATAGCCTTGGTCAGCAATAAAGTCTACCGCAGAAAGAAATGGCAACCTATTGCTGGATAATCTTCTGCCCAGTCAGTCATGTCTCTTTCGAGACATGATCGCCCAAGCGTGTTTTACGTATGGCACTTAACTGACTGAATGATTAGTCAATCTCTTACCTCTAGATATGGGTTAAATAATAAGACAGATTGGGTTCTATAGACTTGGCTGGCAATCAGTCTACCGCAGATATCAATGTCAATCTACTGAGGGATAATCTTCTGCCCAGTCAGTCATGTCTCATGTGTGTATCACGTACGGCACTTAACTGACTGATATATCTTTGCTTATCCCCATGGAAACTTAATATAAGTTAAGAACGAAGCATGTGTTCTCCCTATACAGACTAAATAAAATTTAAAGAGGAATTAAAACCTGAAAAGGGGACAAGATATTACAGAGGGATGGGATTACAGGTTGAAGTAGAAGAAACATAAAGAAACAAATATTTATATAAATATGTTAGACACGCCCATATTACACTGCAACTAAACCTGGCTTATAAAATACTGTAAGAGTAAAACGCTATTTTCCAAAACCTCCAAAAAATTCCATGTGCCATAAATATGGCACCATTAGAAGTGATGTAGTGGATGAAGTGAATGTTGAAAGTGTGAAGAGTAGGAATATAACCTCTCTGCTGTTAAAACTCATACAGAGCGGAAAATTGTAATGGTGAAAACCCTGCATATGCATGAAGCAAAATATCCAAATGAATCTCCAAAAATATCTTCGAAGCAATATTCATTTAAAAACTTAAACCGTCAATTAATAGATTAAGCTATGAGTACTGTAGTAATGCCCTAAAATTTTTTTTTTATTTAACACGTGACCATGACATTACAACATAAACATTCCAGTTTGGATAATTTTCACGTTCTAATGAACGTCAAGCAATTTGTCAATCGTTATATTTGAAGCAAGAAAAAAAATTTCAGTAATTCTTAGCAACACGATTTTGCGATTATTTTTTGTTACCACAACTCAAACCACTGAAGATGACCTCGAAAAGAGATTGAAAGTACTTGGGAACGTAGAGAAATGAATAATAAATGTATCTGTCAAAGTTACAGCGCATTTCTTACATCTTTAAATAATAATACGCGAAAGATTATCTGTGAGTATTAACGAATTTTATTAAAAATGAGCAGACACAATGTTTGCAATTTACTTAATCTGACGCACACACACACACACACACACACACACACACACATATATATATATATATATATATATATATATAGAATAATAATAATAATAACATATATATATATATATATATATATATATATATATGTAAAGAGTTTCTGAAAGAATACCTCTACCAAAAGTAAAATAAAATAACCCAACAAATTTCCAAAGGACAAAAGGTAATGTCCAAAAGAATCACCAACAATATCCCGTAACTAGTATATAAGAAACATAACTATTTATAAATCCTAAAAAATGTTCAAAAGTGATATAAATCTCTAAAATAAAAAGTAGCTCCGCAGAATATACTCTACAAAGACTAAATTAATAACCACAGAAAAAAGAAATAAAAAAGAATGTCCCCAAAAACTGCAAGAAAACAAATGATTCATTAAAAGAATTTCTTAAAGAGTCTCAAACAGAAATAAAAATAATCTACGATTAAAAAAACAGAATCTTCAAAATAAGATTATAAAGGAGTACCAAAAGAAAAAATAATTTATAAAAACCCATAAACTCAAAAGAAATCTTCGATGAATCTCCAAAATCATCAGTTAGTCAGTTAAGTGCCATGCATGATACACGCTTTGGGCGATCATGTCTCGAAAGAGACATGACTGACTGGGCAGAAGAGCGACAAGACAGAGCCAAGTGGAAATCCATGATCGCCTACGCCCTGAAGAGGCACATAAAGAAGAAGATACATTAGAAATGATTCTTGCTGAAAGATATTTAAAAATTTAAATGTATCCAATAAATTTGCGTGAGAGTTTCAGTTAGTTAAATGCCATACGTGAAACATGTTTGGCCGATCATGTCTCTTTCGAGACATGACTGACTAGGAAGAAGATTATTCCGCAGTAGGTTGCCATTGCATTCTGCGGTAGACTGGTTGCCAGCCAAGGCTATAGAACCCAATCTGTCTTATTATTTAACCCATAACTTGAGGGAAGAGACGGATTAATACCTTTCTCAAGGGTATTTATACGGAAGTGAATGTAAGAAATTTAACTGGTATTTGAACTTGGCATCACCAAGCGAAAAAAAACATTAATAATATTCTTCAGAAAATGAATCTTAAAAAAACCTCATTTTTCAAAAGAATTTTTAAAGAAATCTCGAAAAGAATGCCTAAAAGAAGAAAAAAGATACTTCAAAAGAGTATCCAGAATGATGCCAAAATTATACCCAAAAGAGAAAAGGAAACCTATAAAATAATATTCAAAAGAAAGAAAAACGAATAAAGAAAAAATATTCTAAAAAAAAAACAAGAAATAGAAAACATCTAAAAGAAAACTGTAAAAAGATTCCCCCAAAAAATATACAAGAGAAGGACCAAGAGACTCTCCACAGAAAAAAAAAAATCTCCAAAGCAACAAAAAGAAGTTTTGTTGTTTCCAAAAGAAATAAAAATAAACTCCAAAAGGAACAAATCTCCAAAAGAATCTGTAAAAGAATCAAAAATATACAAACGAATCTCTAAAATTTTAAAAGAAAGAAAAAAGTATTATAAATAACGAAAACAAAAGAAACTCGAAACCAAAAAGAGCAGATCTAAACAAACAAAAGACTTCTAAAAGATATTCAGAAGAAGAAAAAATCAATCACCAAAAAATCTCTCGAGAAATCCCAAAAGAAAAACATTGAATCTCCAAAAGAAGAAATGTTGAATCTGGAAAAAATATTTTAAATAATATTAACGAAAAAGAATCACATTTATAATCTAAAAGAGAAACTCCAAAAGTTTCTTCAAAGAAAAAACGAATAAAAGTAGAAAAACGAATTTGATAAAGATTTACATTTTTCATTAACGATATTACTGTACGGTATTTTTTAAAATACTTGGCATTTTTATGTAATTTTCTATATTACAAGTAAAACTATAACCAAATTAAACTGTATTTCTACTGAATATGTAATGTAATTTTGATTTTCTTTTTGGGAAGTTTTTTTTAACTAATTTGAAAAATGTCTGTTTTGGATTCGATTTTCAAATTAAAAGGTGGGTTGAACCAAATTTTTTCGTTTCCTAGCATTATTTTTCATTTGCTTGTTTATCTGAGATTTCTATTCTAATTTGATTATATGGCCACTTTCTATTAAGGCCTTTTGATAACGAGGAATTTTTAGATAACCTGTTTTAAGATAATAAAACACACTTTAAAAATTATAAAGGTTATCTAAAAAATTATAGAAATTAGAATATATATATATATTTTTAAAAAAATCTCTCTCTCTATATATATATATATATTTTTAAAAAATCTCTCTCTCTCTATATATATATATATATATATATATGTATTTTTTTTTTCAAAAATATCACCTGAAGATGAAGCAGACCACATAATGGGCTGGCTTCGAAACTCGAAAATGTTTTTGTAGTGATACTATGAATTTATAAAAATATTGTAACAACCATTGCAATATATATATACTGTAATGGTTGTTACAATGTTTTTATAAAGGAAAAAATGGTGATAAAAAAGAACGAGCTAAGCACGTGAACATCAGTCAAAGTACGTAGCCCAAAGAAAAAAATCTGAGACGAGTAACCTAAAACAAAAACCGCTCAGTACCCAAGTAGAGCAAACAAAGTAAATAGCTAATCTATTTTCAATACTAGATATTATAACCATACGAGTAGTTTTAGAAATGATAGGTTCCTGCACAGCACAAAACTAGCTACATATGTACGATCCATTAAAAAAGAGTTAAAAATTGATCCCATTTTAAAATGGGAGATACTTTTTAGTATCTCCCATTTTAAAATGGGATCGAGTTTTAACTCTTTTAGAGCAGAACAAAGAGAGGAAAAGAGAGACAAGGTGAAGCAGCACGAGACATGTTTAATGGGATTGAGATAATGGTTGTTGGAATCGGTGTTTGAAAGAGTTACTAAGAGGAAAATATTAAGAGTGACGAGGGAGAGGAGCAAGAATAAGCCCATGCTCACCTACGTCCTGAAAGGACAATGCACATGAAGAAGAAAATATATTGTTACAGATAAATGTAAATATGTTCAGAAGAAGACATTGTTGCCTAGAGGAGAAGTCAGCATTCTAAGTATGTTTGGGTCATTTTCGTTGAAAATATTCCAGCCAACGAAATTAAAAATATTTGGGGAGCTGCTACCGTGAAAGTCAAAAGAAATACTATTACAAAGTCACACAGACAGACAGACAAACAGACACACACACACACATAACACACACATACAAAAAACGCCTACGCAAGCTTTCTAAAAATCATAAAAGTTACTATTTGAAAGACGTTGGAAATTGACAGATGAACAAATTAATAAGATATCAAATATCATTAGCGGAGAACGCAATTTGTGATGGATAAATTCTCGTCTAAATTAAACAAAAAATTAATGTAGCACAGACATTTTATTTAAACGGATGTAGCATGTGCGTTGTGGTGCAGTGGATATCGGCTCGGAACGAGAAATCGGGGAGCTGAGTTCGAATTCTAGTTGAATTCATTGCATTCACTTACGCGCAAATACCCTTAGGAAAGATATTAATCCGTCTCTTCCTTCCAGTTATGGATTAAATAATAAGACAGATTGGGTTCTCTAGCCTTGGCTGGCAACCAGTCTACCACAGAAAGCAATGGCAACCTACTGCGGGATAATCTTCTGCCCAGTCAGTCATGTCTCTGTCGAGATATGATCGCCCAAGCGTGTTTCACGTATGGCACTTAACTGACTGACACTTCTTGTTCTTCTATGTGCTCTGTCTCTTCAGGAGGTAGGCGATCGTGGCTTTCCACGTTTCTCTATCCCTGGTGGCTCTGAGCACGCCTTCTCCTGTTCCGTCATTCACCTGATTAGGTTCTTCAAATATGTTATCCGTTGCTTTCTCCTGTCTCTTTCTCCCTCTATCTGGTCTGTTAGTATCACATTCTCCAGGCTCTCCTTCCTCATTGCGTGTCCCAGGAACTTCAGCTGTCTCTTCCTGATGCTCAGTATTAATTTCCTTTTTGTTCCCATCATTTCCAAGACCTCATCATTGCTCACATGCTCGATCCATGATATTCGCAGCATCCTTCTGTAGAACCACATTTATGTACACTACATTCCATAATTATTAGAATATCCCAGTTTAGAAAAAAAGATGTATTTCATACTATTTTTAGTATTTATTGCCGAGTTGATAATTCTAAATGAAAACAGAATTGTTCTTTTGTTACTACTGTACAATAACATGTGCATCAAATGAACTGTTCTGGTGTTCAGTTTTTGTGCTCTCTTCCCCATGCTAGTCTCTTCTTATTATTGGCTGGTCGAAGTAAAGGATTCCTAACTGCCTTGTAAAATTTTGAAAAGTAATAATAACAAAAGAACCATTTTATTTTAAATTTATATTTATCTACTTGGCAATAAATACTAAAAATAGTATGAAATACATCATTTTTTAAACGGGGATCCCTAATAATTATGGCCGGTAGTGTATATATATATAGATATATATAGAAAAACAACAGGGTGCGATGGGTAAATTGTCGCTATTTGCCTTGTAAAATTTTGAAAAGTAATAATAACAAAAAAACCATTTTATTTTCATTTAGATTTATCCACTTGGCAACAAATACTAAAAATAGTATGAAATGCATCATTTTTTAAACGGGGATCCCTAATAATTATGGTCGGTAGTGTATTTACAAAAAATGCACGAAATATCTTAAAATACTAAAGAGTACATTTATTCAATAAAATCCCCATTAGCTTTAACCACGGCCTCCAGACGACTTCAGAATCTCCTGCATCTCTTCTGGACGATCTCCTTATTTAAGTTTGTGAATGCTACCGTCATCCCCTCCTTCAGTTCATCTTTGGTGTTACAAGGAGTTTTGTTGGTTTGTCGCTCAACTGCATCCAACACATGGGGTTTCAGTCTGGGGGGTTAGGCAACCAGATGTAAGGGGTGATGGGGCTGCATAAATAGCCTGACAGCCATGTTTCGTTCCTGTGTGGCATGGAGGGGAGTTCTGTTGCTAGACGTAGGTTCTTCTGTCAGCTTCCCTCCTCACCCAGGGTAGCACTACCTCTTGAAGAACTTGATGTAGACCTCCGTCTTGACTCTGAGGCCCTCACGAACAAATTTTGGAATTCTTTTCTTATCAAAACGATCAAAGTGACTTTCCTTAGCTGTCATACATTCGTAATCACCCTTAGACTCATTTAATTCTCTCCAGATCTTCTGTCCTGTCCTCAGATTGACACTCAAACACTCTGCCATAATCTTTGCTTTCAATTCATCTTTGGTTTCACAAGTTTTGATGGTCTTTCACTCAACTTTTCCCCCCACATAATAATCAAGTGGGGGTTGCAGTCTGGAGAGTTATCTTGCCAGTTGTATGGAGTGATATGGTCACAGAAATTGTCTGCCAGCCATGACTGGGTTCTTTTGCTTGTGTGGCATGGTGCAGAGTCTTGTTGCCTTACAGCAGCCACCCACTTGACCCAAGGTAGCCATATCTCGTCAAGGCACTTGATGTAGGCCTCCGTGTTGACTCTGAGGTCCTCACAAACAAATTCGTGAGTTCCTTTCTTATCAGTTACTTAGCTGCCGTACCTTCGTAATTACCAACAGACTCCTCCAACCTTTTCCAAATTTGAAACAAACAATGCTCATGTCTGAAATTAAGAATATAAAATGGCGAAAAGTTATCCATCGTACCCTGGTTACTAGGTTGAATGAATTTTTTTTTCGTATTTCAAGCTTTAGTTAATAGTTCAAACAAATTACAGAATGAAAGGCTTTATTTATCAAAAGAAATCCAAACGTATTCTATCGTCCGTTGCCATCTTTGTACCAGAAGCTCAATTCCATGTTTGTGCAATTTGGCTTGTTTACAGAGAAAAGATAAAAACAAATAATTCTGCACCAGTTTTAAACCTCGTCCATATTGTTGAATCTCTGTCTATGCAGAAAATGTGTCATGGCTCTAGAAAACTAGTAATCTGATGACGGAAGATCTAAACTGTATGCAGTTTGAGGTACCATATTCAACCTCTCAAATTCTCAAGTTTACGCTTGGTCGCGTTGACAGTGTAAAGGGATATTATAACACTGTAAGGGTGCACTTTGTTGATTGACCAATGTCGGGTAGAAGGTTTCAAAAGCGTCATAAACTTGCTACCGTTCTTGAGAATGAAGATAAGCCTTCACAGCATAAGCATCTTTGACAAGCTCAAATTAAAACATATTTTTTCTGAATATGTTATGTAATTAACCAAATTGAACTGTATTTCTATTGAATATGTTATGTAATTCTGATTTTCTTTTTGGGAAGTCTTATCAGTTAATTTGAAAAGTGTTTATTTTGGATTCGACATTTTAAATTAAAAGGTGGGTTGAACCAAATAATGTTTCGTTTCCTAACATTATTTTTCATTTGCTTGTTTATCTGAAATTTCTATTCTAATTAGTTTATATGGCCACTTTCTATTAAGGCCTTTTCATAATGAGAAATGTTTAGATAACCTGTGTTAAGGTAATAGAACACACTTTATGTAAAAGTTATAGGAGAAATACAGTAGAAATACAGTTTAATTTCAACAAACATACATGAGCTTCTAGTCAAATTGACCTCATTTCCGAACAAATTGTGAACCCTGACCTTAATTAAGTCACTGGTTCATGTTATTTGGTGCTTTTACTGACAGCACCCCTCTCGCATCCTCTCTCACTCTCTCACTCTCTCTCTCTCCTTTCTCTCTCTCTCTCACTTAGTGGCGGTGGCCGTAACAAAGATGGCTGCGAATCAGAGTTTGACGATAGTATTCGCGTGAAATAACATTTCATTATTACCAAGTGGATAATTCTAAATGAAAATAGAATTGTTCTTTTGTTAATAGTGTACTATAACATGTGCATCAAGTGAAACTGTTCTGGTGTCCAGTTTTTGTGCTCTCTTCTCCGTACTAGTCACTTCTTCTTATTGACTGGCTGAAACAAAGACTTCCTGGCTGCCTTGTAAAATTTTGAAAAGTAATAATAACAAAAGAACCATTTTATTTTCATTTAGAATTATCCACTTGGTAATAAATACTAAAAATAGTATGTATAATAGTCTATAAATTATAATCACTCCTACCCCCCATTAGCATGGATCAGTCTTGGCTATCTGAAAGCAAAACTCCGCACCCCCTCGGATTAAATCTCACAAAAGATTTCAAATGGAATAACTATATATAATCCATAGCTAAATCTACTGCTAAGAAAGTTGGTTCTCTGTGTAGGGCCAGGAAGCTTTTCCCGTCTGAAATCAGTCTAGTCTCTTTAAAAGGGTATTGAGGCAGATGAAATCTGGTAAACATGATTGAGTAAGGCTTAAGTAAGGATTCTTGATCTATCAAGGTCCGCCTTGGTTACACCAGCCCGACTGGCGAATACCCTCTTACACTGGTTTGGCTGTTAGGTCCGCCGTTGGGGTTTCCGGGGATTGGCTGCGTTTGGTCTAGTCCTTCTTCAATCTTACCGCCATAGATGGCCCTACAGGCGTTGAAACTCCAGACGGCTTCGCTTTTGGGATCACTGGATTAAGTAAGCCCTATACCATGACAAGGAACGACCATATATATTTTACACTTGATGTCGGTGCGAACTGTTCGCTATAAATTGCACTGTTTTGACTTATTCTGACTTTAATGAAAATAGTAGAAAATAATCAATGAATAAGAAAAGACTAAAACTAATAAAATTATCAGTAAACATATGAGAAGATTTTTAATATTATTTCAAGAATATTTGAGTGATAAATAATAAAAAAAATGAATTCACCAGTGAAGAAGAACAACATTGCGACTCGAAACACTTTCCTACCAATTTGGAAAGAATTTCTCGTCCATAAAGATTTTACGTTACTACAATCAATAAATACGAAATAAACAACGTAATAAAGATATTGGCAACTGAATTATAAATAATAATCGCTCCTACCCACCATTAACATGGGTCAGTCTAGTCATCCTGAAAGCAAAAACTGCACCTCCTCGGGTTAACTCTCACAAACGATCTCAAGTGGAATGACTATATAGAATCCATAGCTAAATCTGCTAAGAAAGTCGGTTCTCTGTGTAGGGCCAGGAAGCCATTTCCGTCTGAAACCATCCTGCACATATATAAATCTACCATGCGACAGTGTATTGAATACTTCTGCCACATCTGGTCGGGTGCTCCTGCTATTCAGCTCAGAGTTCTTGAGAAAATCCAACGGAGAATCTATAATGTGATCGATACCGACTTGTCAGCTCACAGTGCCTCTTCTACAAATACTTTCACGGCTTCTGCTCCAATGAACTTTGTTCCCTGCATTGAATATTGCTGCTATATCTGGTCTGGTGCTTCTGCTATCCACCTAGGGGTCCTAGACAAAATCCATCGGAGAAACTGTAATGTGATCAACCCCGACTTAGCATCTCAGATACAGTCACTTTCTCACCGGCGCAATGTGTCTTCACTGTGTCTCTTCTACAAATACTTCACGACAGCTACAATCTCCAAGAATTTAAAGTCAATAGTCATCTCCTATCTCACTGACCTGCATCGTCTCTCTTGGGGTGATATGATTCTAAAAAAAAATAGGTAAGAAATTAGAGATACTGAACCAATAGTCAATAATTTTAAAAAAACTTAAAATTCGAAAGGCATTTTCGAAAATTACGCCCACGTTTGTAAAAAAAAAAAAAAAGAAATGTTATACTTAAATATAAATATAGAGTTAATCATGCCAGTGTATCTGTCATAAATGCACTCCTACGACTGTACAAGATCGCCTCATCAGTGTTATTATGCCTTGGGATCATGACAAGTTTCCTGTCTTTCAACATCATACTTTTTCACCAAAATAGACTTTACTGGAACAATACTATTCCAGCAGGCGATCCTGTAATCGTCAAGCACACAACAACGGATTTATAACTGTTATTGCCAGTTATGAAATAGAAAGCGTCCAATCAGAAACACCGTACGTCACTTCCGCCACATCAAAGACGTGACCAAAAATATAACAAGTAATTTCACAAATACAATGATTTAGATATTTCTCATATAACAATTCTTCGTGATAAAATACATTCTTAATGAAGTAATTACGTGTGTTAAAACAATTATTTTAAAAGTAAAACAAATGAACAAGCGATGTACTTGTCGACTTAAAATTTTTATTTTAATGATTGAATATTGTAAATACAAAATATATAATAATAATATAACTAAAGTTTAATGTAATAAACGAATGAAAAATAGATAATTAAAGGTTTCCTTTTTAAAAAGAAATAGTTCTTCCTTTTTTTAACAATGAAAAAAAAACAAAAAAAAAACACACACACACATCAATTCACTCCGACATCAGAGTCTAGTTTTATTAGGATAAGGAAAATAGATCCATTGTTCATTTTCAGTTCGACACCAAAATTTTGAAGATTTGTCGCCAGTTGCTTGTAAGACTTCATACGTCATTGATTTTGATTCATTGGTCAGTTCACGAGGAACTCCTCGATGAAGTCTCTTCACGTCGTCGAGCATATGGTGGTGTCGATCGGTGGTGCTTTGTGATCGACCAAGTTTTGCCAAAAACGTACGATGGCCGGTGCTTGGTTGTTGTTCAACTATTTTGAGCAAGACATCGTCTTCAGAACAGAATGTCTCTCTGACCTTCAAGGCTGGGGTTTCCTTTCTTGAATCAGGTTTGTGCGACATGTTCGTTGACCCTCCCGGACCTTTCATCATTAATTAATTTTGTCACCTTGTACTCAGTCTTTTTATTCCACAGATAGCGTAAAATATGCATTTTTTCCACGACTCATTTTAAAAGATGCAATATTGTTATGGTGTCCTATCTACATTGGAATGAACTCTTCCTCCTTCATAAATACTAACCTACGTGACTTCCTGGAAGGCAGTCGAGATGCAGTGTAACTTAACAGTTCTGACGGACACTTCTATCTACTGACTAATAACACTCTTATTTTGTATATATATTCTGATATTCCAATACACTGGTTCAACCTACCTTCTTTCTGTGTCTTTCTTCCTGAACCTAACAGGCCACAACAAATATAAAGAAGAAACAATTAATGCTTACAGCAACGTTTGAACAATATCAAATTAATGATATAAATTGGTGATACATTTTGTCAGGAATCATGAAAAATCAGAAAAAACATTTGACTCAACAAGGACATGATGACAAAAATTTTTGGAGACCTCAAGCTAAGGCTTTCAGCTCCAAGAACAATCTTTCTATATATATATTATAAACTAGGTACCTTCGCTTTTTTCTGATACCTGAAATTAAATTTAAATTTTAAAAATAAGTAAGTTTTCTTTAAGCTTTAAAAGTGGCTTTAATTGAAAGGCAAGATATTAACTTTAGTAATTCCAGTAAGCAAAATACACTGCTGTGTTTAAAACTGAAATTATATTGATTGGAATCAAAAAATTTTATGATAAAAAAAAATTCAATTTTTCCATTATTTTTGATTCATCGACACATTCGTAAACATTAGCCGAATTGCAATTTTAAAAATCGCGCAAAAAATAAAATATACCTCACTGACATGTTATTTAAGTCAATTCTTTAAATTGAAACTTATCTTCATATGATTTCAAACAGTTAGTAATTGCTTACTGCTTGAAATGTATAATAAACGCTTTTTTTTAACTAACCTCTTAATCATTTTATAAACATTTTGATGGAAAAAGTTCGTTTTTATTAAGTTTTGGACCTTTTTATTCATACTATGCTGTGTGTTTAACAATTTAATGGAGATTCTTAGTATAAACTGACAGTATGAACATATAGATGAACAGTATGTTTTAAGATATTCATAATAATCCATTATACATAGATGATGAAAGTTATTGGACAGATCCGAGTTCCTTTAGTTTATGGAGAATTAAATCTTATATGCTAATGCACCTGTGATTAACCATTGCGCAAGGTCTGTTATAAGTGCGGAGAAGGGATACGTGCACCCAAATTTTTCACTACAATGTATATTTAACAGCTGAGAACACAATTGTCAAAAAACTGATTGATTTATAGTATATATTCACGTATAGGCCGCAATAGTAGAAAGGTCGTACACAAATTCTGGGATTCTCGAAATATGTGTTTGCGGATGAGTCGCAGAGGGGGTGTACTATAATCTGGGATTTGCATGGCCTTCTCTTTAACGTAAATATCTAAACTTATTTATAAATGGAACTTTGTCTGTAGGTGTGTCTGTGTGTCTGTGTGTATGTCCGTTACCTATAGATTCCGAAACGGCTGAACCGATTTTCTTGGAAATTTACACAGTTGTACTATAAGCGTCTTCGAGTGTTCTTAGCTAGGTTTTGTTTCGAGGTACACCCGATAAATATCGAAAATCGATAATCGAAAAAATCGGGTTATAGAAGGAGTGGTCTGATTTTAATCAAATTTCATACACTCATAGACAAAGACATAAGAAACGATATTCAGAAGTTTCAAGGTTGCAGTTCTTACAATAGTGCAGAAAATCAATAATATATATATATAAATATATATATATATATATAAGAGGCAAGATGTTTGTGTGTGTGTCTGTTTATCTGCCTGTATGTCTGTATTTTTTCAGCCCTTTTATTTTAGTTTTTGATTCGGGTTTGGCTCTAAGTAGGTATAATTGTAGTTCTTAGTCTCAGCCATGATACCATTTACTCAGAGGACTTATTTAGCCTTCAAAATTCAGTTAACGGCGAAAATAACTTATGTGATATCGATACGAGGAAATAAAAATTTGACTTACATTCATTCATTTTTCTTTCAGTCTCCAGTTTCGCTTTAACTGGAAACAACTATTGCTTTTTAGTCTTTCGTGCCAACATCCAAAGAGTCTGAGCTCCAGGATCAGGGATTAGTTTTAAAACTTTTATAACACCCGAGCAACGCCGGGCTATACTGCTAGTTATAAATATTGGAAGGACGGTAGTGGTTCATTTCGTGTACATTTGGGACTATTTCTGCATCCTTATTTCATGCCTTTTCCTTCTCTGTGTCAATTTCTAATCGTGTAGATGCATATGACGTGAATGAACCACCGATTACTATTTCTTTTTTCTTGTCTTCATATATAATACTTTTTCCATGCTCAATTATAAATTCTCGAAGGACGGAAATGGTTCATTGTTTGTACATTTGGAAATATTTCTTCATCTTTATTTCATGACTTTTCTTTCTATGAGTCAATCCCTACTAGATTAGTTCCATATGAAGTGGATGAATCTCCAATTATTATTTCATTTTTCTTGTCATCATATCCACGTCATCTAGTTTTTCCCTGCTCATTTATAAATACTGGGAGGACGGCAATGATTCGTTGGTTCTATGTTGGGGACTATTTCTTCATATTTATTTCATGTAATTCCTTACTCTAAGTAATCACTAATAGATTAGATCCATGTGATGTGGATAAAACGCTTATTATTATTTCTTTTCTTGTATTCTTATATAACGCCATTTTCCCCTGCTCAATTTTAAATACTAAGGAAACGGTAAAGGTTCATTGCTCGCATGTGTGGAACTACTTCTTCATCTTTATTTCATGCCTTTTCTTTCTTTGAGTCAATCCCTAACAGATTAAATCCAGATGATTTCTATGAACCATCTATTATTACTTTTTCTTTCTTTTATTCTTTAAGAAGCCCATTTTTTTCCTGCTCAATTATCAGTTCAGTAAGGACAGTAGTGCTACATTGCTTGTGGATTTGGGACTACTTCTACATTTATATTTAATGCCTTTTCTTTCACTGAGCCAATTCCTAATACATTAGATATATACGCTGTAGAGGAAACACCCACTGCTGTTATTTTTTCATTGTCGTATATAAAACTATTTTTCCCTGCTCAATTATAAATACTGTAGTGGTTCATTGCTTGCGCGTGTGGAACTACTTCTTCATTTATATTTCAAACCTTTATTCATGTGATGTGGATAAAACACCTTATTTTTTTTATTTTTTTTTTCTATTCTCATATAACCCGATTTTTCCCTGCTCAATTATAAATACTAAGGAAATTGTAGTGGTTTATTGCTTGTACGTGTGGGAGTACTTCTTCCTTTATAATTTAAGCCTTTTCTTTCTCTGAGTCAATTCTTAACAGATTAAATCCATATCATTTGGATAAACCACCTATTATTACATTTTCTTTCTTGTATTCTTATAGAAGCCCATTTTTTCCCTGCTGAATTATAAATTTTGGGAGGACAGTAGCGCCATATTGCTTGTAGGTTTGGGACTACTTTTTCATCTCTCTCTCTCTCTCTCTCTCTAGAGAGAGAGAGAGAGAGAGAGAGATGAAAAAGTAGTCCCAAACCAACAAGCAATATATATATATATATATATATATAGACTTTTCTTTCATAGAGTCAAAACCTAATAGCTTAGATCCATATAGTGTGGATGAAGCACATAATATTATTTCCTATTTCTGGTCTTTTTATATAAGACCAGTTTTTCACTGTTCAATTATATATAATGGAAAAACGGTAATGGTTCATTGTTTGTAGGTTTCTCTTAGTCAATTCTTAACTGATCAGATGTATACGCTGAAGACGAAACAACCATTTTTTTTTCTTGTCTTCGTATATAAAACTATTTTTTCCTTGCTCAATTATAAATATTGGAAAGACATTGGAAAGACGGTAATGGTTCATTGCTTTTACGTTTAGGACTATTTTTTTAATATTTATTTCATGCCTTTTCTTTCTGAGTCAATTCCTAATAGTTTAGATATTTATGATGTGGATGAACCACCTATTATGATTTCTTTTTCTTGTATTCTTGTTATTTGTTTTCGGAAATTGAAATGGCCGTCGTTGCTAAAATTGTTAGTTCACTAAACATCATTGAAATTCCAAAAGCAATTTTTTTGGCAATTTGTCTATCTAGGTTTGAACACAAGTTAAACAGACATAATGGCAGGCTCAGTTGTTGTCTTGGTTTCTAAGTGGACATGATTTTATCAAGACGATATGCGCAGATAACACTATGTTTATGGAAGACAAAGAAAATAACAACTGGTCTTTTGATAAAACGGAGGCAAGACAGCGGGTAAAAATATATATCCAAAAAGTTTAAGAAGACAGAAAACATATTTTGTCAGCAAGAGAAAATGTCGAACAAACGAAATACGAAAATGGAGATGTCAAGAATGAAACAAATACAGACGTTTAAGAATCTAAAAAGTGTTTTTTTTTTTCTCAGATTATGTAAATCAAAGCACCAAAAGACACGTCTGCGTATTGAAAAAGGAAAATATGCTTTATAATTTATTACCTGACAAAAAAGCCTTTTTAAACTTTCGTGGATTCCAAAAATGGGAACCACACAAAATAGAGGCAAAACAAACAAAATTTGAGATAGAGAAATAAGTATATTAAACATAAAGAATACAAACTTGAACGAGGGTTAGTGATCCAGGAATACGGATTTAGTAAGAAGGATATATCGTCGTCCTACGGCCTCGGCCGAGATAGAACTTACTACACCCCTCCAGTATTCCCTGTGCATTTTATAGCGCAGTTTACAGCGATATTCAATCTTGGCAAATAGCTGAATACTTGATGCTTCGCCAGGGCTATCAAGGGTGTTTTTATTGCGACACCAACACTAGATGGATTGCCTCCAGGCCCCATCCTGTTATTTAATCCATAACTGGAGGGAAGTGAAGGATTAATACCTTTACCAAGGGTACCAGTGCTTATGGGGATGCAGGTTATTCAACTGGAATTCGAACCCGGCTCACCGATTTCTCTTTCCAAGCCGACCTCCACTGCACCATAACGCACATACGTCACTGAGCGCTTACAGCACCTTGTATTACCAAGCGGTCACCCATCTAAGTACTGACCAGGCTCACGTTGCTTAACTTCGGTGATCGAACGAGATATGCCGTAAGAAGGATATATACAAGTCTCGGAAGTGAAGCCGTAGTATAATTAGTATGCCCACGTCGGAAGCTGACGGGTGCTGTATAATAATATTCTGCTGAGTGAAGCTCAGAGCTACTGACGCAATATTTTCGGTATCTCTCGGATTTGACGATGTCTCGCGTATCTCTCGATGTCCGACGTCTTGCTTCTATCTAGGAGAATATGTATACTATAGACGAGTCTATTATCCTGGGAAAATCGGCGACCCCATAGCATAAACAAAGAAATGGGTGCTGAAATGTTACGTTCCCTCCACATCATTGAAATTTTAAAAGGAAGATTCATACGGACATAACAGTTTGGAACACTGATTCTCGTACGATCATCAACGTTAAGCAACGTCGAGCCTGATCAGTACTTAGATGGGTGACAACTTAAAATTGTAGACGCAGAAAATTTGCAGGTGGTGAAACAGTTATTCATTTGGCAACCAAGATGAGGATAATAGACCGAATAATGTAAAACCTGTAAAGCCATTATTATTTAGTAATACGTGTATGAAAAAAAAAACCATTATTATCTCAATCAAATTTATTTAATAATACGTGTATGGATAAAACCATTATTATCTCAATAGAAATTATTTAGTAATACTTGTATTGATAAACCCATTATTATATCAATGAAATTTATTTAGTAATACTTGTATTAATAAACACATTATTATCTTAGTTAAATTTATTAAGTAATACCTGTATTAATAAACCCATAATTATCTCAATAAAACTTAATAGTTAATACCTGTATTGATAAACCCATTATTATTACAATAAAATTTATTTAGTAATACCTGTATGGAAAAACCCATTATTTTCTTAATAAAATTTATTTAGTAATACGTGTCTAGATAAACCCATTATTATCTCAATAAAAATTATTTAGTAATACTTGTATTGTTAAAGACATTATAATCTCATATGAAGTTTATTTAGCAATACTTGAATTAATAAACTCATTATTATCTCAATTAAATTTATTAAGTAATACCTGTATTGATAAACCAGTTATTATCTCAATAAAACTTATTAAGTAATACTTGTATTGAGAACCCCATTCTTATCTCAATAAAATTTATTTAGTAATACGTGTATGAATAAAACCGTTATTATGTCAATAAAAAATTATTTAGTAATACTTGTATTGAAAAACCCCTTATTATCTCAATAAAATGTATTTAGCAATACGTGTATGGATAAACCTATTATTATCTCAATACATTTTTTCGTAATACTTGTATTGGTAAAGGCATTACTATCTCAATAAGGTTTATTTAGTAATATTTGGATTGATAAATCCTTTATTATCTCAATAAAATTTATTTTAGTAATACTTGGAATGATAAATCCCTTATTATCTCAATAAAATGTATTAAGTAATACTTGGATTGATAAATCCCTTATTATCGGAATAAAATTTATTTTGTAATACTTGGAATGATAAATCCCTTATTATCGGAATAAAATTTATTTTAGTAATACTTGGATTGATAAATCCCTTATTATCTCAATAAAATTTATTTTTCTAATACTTGGATTGATAAATCCCTTATTATCCCAATAAAATTTATTTAGTAATACTTGTATTGATAAATTCCTTATTATCTCAATAAAATTTATTTTAGTAATACGTGTATGGATAAATGCATTATTATCTCAATAAAATATTTTTCGTTATTCTTGTATTGATAAACCCATTTCTATCTCAATGACATTTATTTAGTAATACTTGTATTGATAAACCTATTGTTATTTCAATTACATTTATTTAGTAAAACTTGTATTGACAAGCACTTTACTATCTCTGCAAAATAAATTGAAATAACCAAGCAAGAAAAATATTTTACACGTTTTCTCTTGTTTTCGTTTCTTAGTATATATTGGGTAGCCATAGCGAGGAACCTGAAAATGCGAATCAGAATTTGGAGATAACAAAATCAAGCAAAGATAA
This sequence comes from Ascarosepion bandense, assembly GCA_037127315.1. NCBI lineage: Eukaryota > Metazoa > Mollusca > Cephalopoda > Sepiida > Sepiidae > Ascarosepion > Ascarosepion bandense. The sequence goes on along the minus strand of JBBBDQ010001148.1, from coordinate 2,419,797 downwards.
ACATGTAAATCTCTGTGAAGCGTCTTAACATCAGACGGGAAATTCTACACCGAAATCTGAAGTTGCTTTGGGATAATAGAATATGTCTTCCTAAGTATTAGAAACAAAGAAAAGAGAAATAATGAAGTATATTCCTCCGATAAGGATAGGCTTTGAGGTGTAGTGGATATCAACTCGGAACAACAATTCGGGGAGCCGAGTTCGAATTCCTTGCATTCCCTTACGCACAAATATCATTGGGAAAGATATTAATCTCTTCCCTCCAGTTGTGGGTTAAATAATAGGACAGACTGGGTTCTAGATCATTTGCTGGCAACCAGTCTACTGCAGAAAGCAATGGAAACCTACTGCCCAGTCAGTCATGTCTCTTTCGGGGCATTATCGCCCAAAGCGTTCAGCACGTATGGCACTTAACTGACTGATTCTTCCGATATGACAGAGAATGCTGCAGAATAAAAGTTTTCACCACCGTAATAAAGCTTTCTGTACTTTTTAATAAATACTTTCATGGTAATTGTTCTGAATAAATTTCTTTGATGTCACGTAGCTTTATCTAAATATATTTATAAATGGAACGTTGTCTGTGTGTGTGTATGTGTGTGTATGTCTGTGTGTGTGTCCGTTACCTATAGACTCCGAAACGGCTGAACCGATTTTCTTGAAAATTTACACAGTTGTACTATAAGCATCTGCAAGTTTTCTTAGCTAGGTTTTGTGTCGAGGTATCCCCGATAAATATCGAAAATCGATAATCAAAAAAATCGGTTTATAGAAGTAGTGTTCCGATTTTAATCAAATTTGATACACTCATAGACAAAAACATAAGAAACGATATTCAGAAGTTTCAAGATTGCAGTTCTAACAATAGTGCAGAAAATTGAATATATATATATATATATATATATATATATATATATATATATAAAGCAAGATGTTTGTGTATGCGTCTGTTTATCTGACTGTATGTCTGTATTTTTTCAGCTCTTTTATTTTAGTTTTTGCTTCGGGTTTGGCTCTAAGTAGGTATAATTGTAGTTCTTAGTCTCAGCCATGATACCATTTACTCAGAGGACGTATTTAGCCTTCAAAATTCAGTTTCGACGAAAAAACTTATTTGATATCGATCCGAGGAAATGAAAATTTGAATTACATCCATTCATATTTCTTTCAGTCTACGGTTTTGCTTTAACTGGAACCAACTATTGTTTTTTAGTCTTTCGTGCCAACGTCCAAAGAGTATGAGCCCCAGGACCATGGATTAGTTTTAAAGCTTTCATTACACCCGAGCAACGCCGGGCTTTACTGCTAGTGATAAATACGGGTCGGGGATACTAGAATCAAGCAGGTACAAAAAATTAGATACCTGGGAAGCGTTATAACAGAAGACGGAAAGTGCGACACAGAGATCCGAAGGCGAATTGGCATGGCGAAGGAAGCATTCCAGAAGTTGAGGAAGGTATTAAGAAACAGGACAATTTCGCTAGAAACTAGGAAGAGAGTACTGGATTGCTACGTGATGTCCGTCCTTTAATATGGCAGTGAATGCTGGACAATACCATCAAAGATTAAAAAAACCTTGAAGCTGCTGAAATGTGGTTCTACAGAAGGATGCTGCGGATATCGTGGACCGAGCATGTGAACAATGACGAGGATTTGAAAATGATGGAAATGAAAAGGAAATTAATATTGAGCATCAGGAAGAGACAACTGAAGTTCCTGGGACATGCAATGCGGAAAGAGGGCTTGAAGAACCTGATACTAACAGGCCAGATAGAGGGCAAAAGAGACAGAGGAAAGCAGCGGATAACATATTTAAAAGGCCTAAGCAAGTGGATGAGATAACGGGGGCTGAGAGACGTTACAGGAGAAAGCGTGCTAAGATCTACCAGGCATAGGGAGACGTGGATGGCCATGATTGCCTACGTCCTGAAAGGACAAGGCACATAAAAGAAGAAGAATGCAGAGTTGCAGCTGGGCTCTGTGGTTGTTGAACAAACACAAGTGTTCCTGAGCAATAGTGCCCTGTCTATCTTGGAATGTACTCTTCCTCCTTCATAAATACTAACCTGCGAGATTTTCTAGACGGAGGCAGTCGTGATGCAGTGGAACTTGACAGTTCGAACGGACACGTCTATAATATGACGAATTTTATTTTAAGTCTATATGTACTGTAATTCCAATATACTGGTTCAATCTACCTTTCTTCTTTTCGTATCTTTCTTCCTAACCATAACAGGCCACAAGAAGTGATTAGCTAGCCGCCATTGTAGACAGACACTCTCTGATACATACATACATACATACATACATACATACATACATACATACATAAAATAACTGTCGTTTTAAGCGTGGATCTAATATTAAAATCAACCGAATTCAAATTTAACTCTATTTTAAATAAAATCTCTCTGCATATGAAATTTGTGCAAAAGCTAAAAATGAACAAAAAAAAAAAAAAGAGAAAAATGACTTGCATTACATATTACACACATTCAGAAACAACAGCATCAATTGTATTCTAGCTGCACATTTCATCCAACCCGACAATAAGATTGATAACATTAAATGTATCAAATATGGCAAAAAAAGTTTTTTTTTAAATAAATTTCTACATTCTAGGATTTAAAAGAAAATTCGTGATACTCAATGAATACAATTTCCCCAAAACGATATCTACGATGCTCCCGCTAATCCTAATCGCGGCGGACAACTAATCAAAATATATTTGATTCAATCAGTAAAAACAAAAACACTAACAAATATAGGGATTGTATCCCATATAAAATCAGACATATTAATAAATGCAAAAGTATCATCGGATCCGATGCATAAGTTGCTGTTATGTATGAATTTTTCTCGATCAATCTGCTTGTTCATATCTATCTATCTATCTATCTATCTATCTATCTATTTACTTGTTAATATCTATCTATCTATCTATCTATCTATCTATCTATCTATCTATTTGCTTGTTCATTATCTATCTATCTATCTATCTATCTATCTATCTATCTATCTATCTATCTATCTATCTCAGACTGTTGATATCTATCTATCTATCTATCTATCTATCTATCTATCTCTATCTCTCTCTCTATATATATATTTGTATGTATGTATATATATATGCTTGTTCGTATCTACCTATCTATTTATTCGCTTGTTCATATCTATCCATCTATCTATCTATTTGCTTGTTCATATCTATCTATCTATCTATCTATCTATCTATTTGCTGGTTCATATCTATCTATCTATCTGTGTATGTATGTATCTATCTATTTGCTGGTTCATATCTATGTATGTATGTATGTATGTATGTATGTATCTATCTATCTATCTATCTATCTATCTATCTATCTAATTGCTTGTTCATTATCTATATATCTATCTATCTAATTGCTTGTTCATTATCTATCTATCTATCTATCTATCTATCTATCTATCTATCTATCTATCTATCTATCTATCTATCTATCCCATTCTGCCCATACCTCTCTATACCATGATTCATCATAAAAATTAATGAATATCTAGCAAATACCAAGAGCTTCAAATGCCTCGGCCTATAGAACAGTTTTATTTATTTAGTGAAGGAGAAAGTTTAATAGAAATTTGAATAAATTTCGCACTTTCACGGAACACTGCGTATTGCAACAAAACGACAACATTAACGTGAAAAAGCGTGTCGTGTTCATAAATATTCTTGTCAGATGAAAACATACAAACCGATGACGTAAATGTCGGAAATGTTAAAAAATGTTCTATATTACCAGATGTACATAATGCTTCCACACGACGTGAAATATAAAGTAAGGGGTGAAACGCCATCAATACTGGAAAGAGTGATAAGAAGTACTGGGTTTAACAAATGTATTTTATTGTACGTTGTGGTGCAATGGATATCGGCTCGGAATGAGAAATCGAGGAACCGAGTTCGAATTCCAGTTGAATTCCTTGCATTCACTTACGCGCAAATACACTTGTGAAAGGTATTAATCCGTCTCTTCCCTCTAGTTATGGGTTAAATGACAGGAGAAATTAGGTTCTATAACTTTGATTGGCAACCAGTCTACCGCAGAAATTAATGACAACCTACTGCGGGATAATCTTCTGCTCAGTCAGTCATGTCTTGAAAGAGACATGCTCGTCCAAGCGTGTATCACGTATGGCACTTGAGTGATTTGATTGTAAAAAATCATTTTATAAATTTCAAGCAATAATAAAACTGAATGCTCGGATAATGAATGCCGAGCGTTTCCTTATAAGGAAAGAGTTAATTGTTGTGGAGTAAATAAAACACCCGAACCCCGGTAACAAAAACCGATCTAGGCAAGACATCTAAAAAAAATCGAAGTCAGTCAAGGAAAAACACGTTGGAGTCAGTCGATAATTTTTACTGAAGTCAATAACCTAAATGAGACATATAACTGCGAGAAGCTATTTATTACAGTGGTAACGAGGCACCTAAACTCATACAGAGTAGAAAAAAGTACTTTTTGCTTCGGCGCATATCATAATACAGAAAACGAGAAATTTTACCCACATTTCTTTAATGTTTCCTTTGGTGTGTGTAAAAAAGAAAAAAAAGAGAAAGAGAAAAAACAGATTTTATTTTTAGATATGGAAGAATTATTAACGCAAGTGCTATAAATACAACAATATCTACAACAGCAACAACGACTGTTGCAAAAAGAATGCATATACATACAAAATAAAGAAAAATTTAGAAAAGAAAAATAATACATATTAGGTTGTCCCAAAACACTTGCGAAATGGGTCTATCTGGTCCAGCACAATCGAGACAAGCGATGGGTTCAGAAAGGGCAAGAGACACCGTCGGTTCCAAAACAAGATCGATTCGTCAAGAAAGTCATGTTGTGCGTTTGGTGGAACTTTGAAGGAATCGTGCATTTTGAGTTGGTTCCGAATGGTCGTGCCATCAGTGCCGAACTGTCAGCAACTTGAGGGGGTCTACGAAATGTTGAACAAAAGTACCCGGCTCTGATCAACCGAAAGCGCGCTTTGATGCAGCAAGACAATGCCAAGCCACACACCGCCAGGAAGAACAAATACAAGTTTGAAGAGCTGGACGGCGTTGAGGTTCTGCTACATCCAGCCTACATTCCTCACTTTGCTCCATCAGATTACGGCCTTTTCCGCTCAATGCAACACATTCTGAAGGGCCGCCGATTCGACTCGTTTGATGAAGTCGAGGAAGCGTCTCAAGAATTCTTTGATTCGAAGCCAACTGAATGGTACTTTGTCCAGATCCGAAAGCTTGCAGATTGACGGCAGAAAATCTTGGAAAATGATGGTCTTTATTTTGAGCAATAATTTTTGTTGTTTTTGCGAGTAAAATTTCAATTTTTGCAAGTGTTTCCTGGGAACCTTAGATTACTTGGCGAGTAAAATTTCAATTTTTTGTAAGTGTTTACGAACTTTTGGGACAATCTAATATTTCAGATGCGGAATACCATTGTCACTTTAAGAGTCCAAAGTGTGGAAAAAAAGGGACATAAAAAGTCATACTATAAATCGAGATCAAGGAAAAATTCTCACAGAAAAAATGTTGTACACAGCGTTGCAACTGAAAAATGATTCTAGAAATCCAAGAATAAATGGTTGTATGCGAATATTAATAATGGAGATTTTAAAATGTAACTTGACAGTGATATCCCAATAACTAGCGAAGACATATGGAAAGCAAACGGAAAATCTATATTTAAAAAAACTTCCAAAATAGTACGTGGCCTGTCGGGCAAGAATTTATTTTTTTATTCGTGAAATGATTTGCAACGTATATAAGTGTATAAAAAGCAAAGTCTCATTTGTTAAAAATACTATAAATGTATTCGGTAGTGACTGGATGAAAGTATTTGAATTGTGAGATGGACCTAGAAATGTTTGTTGGAAAGCATCTATGTGGAAAAGCTAATACTTATAAAAAAAATACTTATAAAAATACTTATAAAAAATACTTATAAAAATACTTATAAAAAATACTTATAAAAAAAACCACTGTGAACAATTGAAAATTGTTTTTTTTTCGGATGAGTTGGATCGATGTTACAAAGTTAAAGCGAAATTCCAAGTGAAAAGCAGATCGTCACTTGTGTTTAAACCTAAACGTAGTTTATCGTTTGCAGTATTAGACCAAGTCAATGAAAAATTTGACAGACTTTGAAAAAATAGGTGTAAATGAAAATGAAAAATAACCATTCACAATTGACACACCTCAGTGTATGTAAAGAAAAATGTGGTGAACACAGTCCTAGACGAAGCAAGAGGCTTAGTGTTGCCTGTGTCGTTTGTGGTCTCAGACCGGGTGCTGGACGAGGCAAACAACATGGCGGCAAAGCCTGAAATGAATCTGTGTGTGCGCGGGAAAACTGAAAATAAGGCTCACACGTATGCAAATCATGGACGGCTCGAGAGACATAAAAATAGGTACCTCCATTACGTAACAAAAATCCAGCATAAAAAAAGTTTAAAAAGGTTAAAAACTTAATAATTGAACTTTTTCTATCCAAAACGTTTAGAATATTATGAAGAGGAAAGATCAAAGTAAATTTTCATTATTTTATAAAATTTTTTAATCCCTTTTAACATTTTCGAAATTTTGTCAGAAAATTTTGTTTTTGATTTGAAGTTAGCGTGGTTAAAAATATTACGTCTATTTTATAATTGATTACGTATTTTTTTTTACGTAACTCACTTTTTGTTGACAAACACATTAATTTGGAAATTCTCGCAAAAATCAAATATTTGTCGGATTTTAATGAACCTTTCAGTACTCATTAACAAATGAATAAAATTATTTTTGAAATTATTACTTTACTTCAAGTAAATTCATGAAATCTTAATAAATTTTAATTTTCTGGAATTTTTTGTTTTATTAGTTAAACGCAGAACTCATCGAGAAATATAAATCATGTATTTTCTTATTTAAAATTATGATTCACTATACGAAAATCTGCTCCGAAGAGAAATATAAAACATGCAATAAAACTTTGATATAATTTAATTTGATAAGCTTTTAATTGCTGGAATAAATAATAAAAATTAAGGACATTATAGTCTGAAAAAAAAATTTTTTTTTTTGATTACGAATAAAATTATAAAAGAATTGTTTTCATTTTTTTTTATTATAAATAATGTATAAAATTTTAAAAATATTTTAAAATTCTTTTCAAGAACTGTATCGTTTTTTCTTTTAGTTAAGAATTGATGATTCAGTATGCCTATAAAACAAAAAAAAACATTAATAAAAGTTTTTCACCAAAAATATTTTCAAAAAGAAAAAAAAAGAATTAATTATTTGTGCAAATACGTTCAAAGTTATAACGTACGATGTTCAAGTCTATAAAGTACTGTGTTCCATATGGGTCAAAATGATTTTACAAGTTAACAAACGTTCTGGGTTATTCTTCCTTACATAGCAAAACAGAAGAACGCACTTTCATTCTTACGATATTTTATTCTCTACGTTTCTAAAATTTTTATTTATTCAGAAAGCATATTCAAATGTCTAGCTATAAATCTAAGCTAAAATTCTATAAATAATAAATTTTTTTTATCACGATTGGTCACCAGACATTGCGTGTCTGTCAACATCCGGTAGCTGTCATCTGTCAGCAACTCAATGACTTACATAACAAAAAAAGTGGCTACCGTATTTAATTTTTTTTTTATTGTAAATTTCTGGGAGTAAGCAATTATTAATTGATTAAAAATAGATAAAGGTAAGTTTTAATTTAAAGACTTAAATAACGTGCCAGCGCGGTAAATTTTATTTTTTCAAGATTTTTAAAAACAGAAATTTGGCTACTGTTTATGTAATGAGCCAATCAATCAACAATGGCGGTATTTTTAAAAAAATGATAAAATTTTAAAATTTTAGATTTAAATCAATATAATTTCGGTTAAAAATACACCAGTATGTTTTTTACTAACTAAAATTATTAAATTTAATCTCTTGGCTTTCAATTAAAGATAATTTTAAAGCTTGAAGATAACTTATTTATTTTTAAAATTTCAATTTCAATTTAAGTATAGAAGAATTGACTGGATTCCAGTGGAGGTACCTACATAAAAATAGCACTAATTTGATTGTTGGTAGTTCATCGGAGCAGAAGCCGTGAAAGTATTTGCATTAAAAGGTATGCCTGCGTATTCAAACAGGTTTTTGATTTCTCCCGTAGTACCACGTAAGCTAAAATTACTTGTTTTCGTCATATAACTCCTTTGAATTGCTATACCTAATGAGCCGTTGGGAGAAAAAACTACATGATCGTTTTGTCTGCAGCCTATCGTACATGCTTGGCCAAGATTACACACGACTTTGAATTCAGAAAGTGCTGGCGGATTATGTGATGTGAAGGGAAATCTGCACAGTTCCCTACTAAGGCCGTTATGCGTAGTCTTCCTTACTACTTAATTTGGTGAGATAACAGATAGATTAATATCTTTCACAAGAGTATTTGCGCAAAAGTGAACTTAAAGGAAATCGACAGGATCACCATTTAGCATTCTCAACTTTTTCTTTCTCTCTTTCTATGTTGGCAATCAAGACTATTTTCTTCTCTCTTTCTATGTAGACAATCAAGACTGTTTTCTTCTCTCTTTCTATGTAGACAATCAAGACTGTTTTCTTCTCTCTTTCTATGTTGGCAATCAAGACTGTTTTCTTCTCTCTTTCTATGTAGACAATCAAGACTGTTTTCTTCTCTCTTTCTATGTAGACAATCAAGACTGTTTTCTTCTCTCTTTCTATGTAGACAATCAAGACTGTTTTCTTCTCTCTTTCTATGTTGGCAATCAAGACTGTTTTCTTCTCTCTTTCTATGTAGACAATCAAGACTGTTTTCTTCTCTCTTTCTATGTAGACAATCAAGACTGTTTTCTTCTCTTTCTTTATGTTGGCAATCAAGACTGTTTTCTTCTCTCTTTCTATGTAGACAATCAAGACTGTTTTCTTCTCTCTTTCTATGTAGACAATCAAGACTGTTTTCTTCTCTCTTTCTATGTTGGCAATCAAGACTGTTTTCTTCTCTTTCTTTATGTAGACAATCAAGACTGTTTTCTTCTCTCTTTCTATGTAGACAATCAAGACTGTTTTCTTCTCTCTTTCTATGTAGACAATCAAGACTGTTTTCTTCTCTCTTTCTATGTTGGCAATCAAGACTGTTTTCTTCTCTCTTTCTATGTAGACAATCAAGACTGTTTTCTTCTCTCTTTCTATGTAGACAATCAAGACTGTTTTCTTCTCTCTTTCTATGTTGGCAATCAAGACTGTTTTCTTCTCTCTTTCTATGTAGACAATCAAGACTGATTTCTTCTCTCTTTCTATGTTGGCAATCAAGACTGTTTTCTTCTCTCTTTCTATGTAGACAATCAAGACTGTTTTCTTCTCTCTTTCTATGTAGACAATCAAGACTGTTTTCTTCTCTCTTTCTATGTAGACAATCAAGACTGTTTTCTTCTCTCTTTCTATGTAGACAATCAAGACTGTTTTCTTCTCTCTTTCTATGTTGGCAATCAAGACTGTTTTCTTCTCTCTTTCTATGTAGACAATCGAGACTGTTTTCTTCTCTCTTTCTATGTTGGCAATCAAGACTGTTTTCTTCTCTCTTTCTATGTTGGCAATCAAGACTGTTTTCTTCTCTCTTTCTATGTAGACAATCAAGACTGTTTTCTTCTCTCTTTCTATGTAGACAATCAAGACTGTTTTCTTCTCTCTTTCTATGTAGACAATCAAGACTGTTTTCTTCTCTCTTTCTATGTTGGCAATCAAGACTGTTTTCTTCTCTCTTTCTATGTAGACAATCAAGACTGTTTTCTTCTCTCTTTCTATGTAGACAATCAAGACTGTTTTCTTCTCTCTTTCTATGTAGACAATCAAGACTGTTTTCTTCTCTCTTTCTATGTAGACAATCAAGACTGTTTTCTTCTCTCTTTCTATCTAGACAATCAAGACTGTTTTCTTCTCTCTTTCTATGTAGACAATCAAGACTGTTTTCTTCTCTCTTTCTATGTAGACAATCAAGACTGTTTTCTTCTCTCTTTCTATGTAGACAATCAAGACTGTTTTCTTCTCTCTTTCTATGTTGGCAATCAAGACTGTTTTCTTCTCTCTTTCTATGTAGACAATCAAGACTGTTTTCTTCTCTCTTTCTATGTAGACAATCAAGACTGTTTTCTTCTCTCTTTCTATGTAGACAATCAAGACTGTTTTCTTCTCTCTTTCTATGTTGGCAATCAAGACTGTTTTCTTCTCTCTTTCTATGTTGGCAATCAAGACTGTTTTCTTCTCTCTTTCTATGTAGACAATCAAGACTGTTTTCTTCTCTCTTTCTATGTTGGCAATCAAGACTGTTTTCTTCTCTCTTTCTATGTAGACAATCAAGACTGTTTTCTTCTCTCTTTCTATGTAGACAATCAAGACTGTTTTCTTCTCTTTTTACTGGATACTGTGCTACTTATTAATCATGGCGTTGTGAACAGGATTAAATTAATGCCTGATAGATTTCACATGTCTCTCATCACTTCTTCATAGACACACTGGGACCTTTTCAGCACAGCCTTGTCGGTTATTTAAGATAAAAGGATAGTTTATATAATAGAGGTATATATAATAAGTAGTTATGGATTCGTACATACAAAGAAACGATATGAAAGAAAAATATAAAAACGAAAATGTTGATCACAGTAATGCAATAAAAAGTAGATAATGTATTTTCCCCTAAAAGTAGACAAATATCAAATGACGCTTTTGTAAAGATAAAAATATGAGATGCCATCCAATATCATTGATTGGCTAAAAGTTAATCTATGAATGACAAGACTGAATCGATTTAATGACTAACTGAAAGTTGGGCATCGACCATGATTGTAATGTGAGCTAGAAACTATCATAAACCTTAAAAGAAAATAAAAACGTAGTAATTTCAAACGTAGTATGAAGCTTAACTGGTAGCGGCAAAGCCTGAAATGACTGTGCGCGTGCGCGGGAAAACCGAAATGGAGGCTCACACGTATGCAAATCATGGACGGCTCGAGAGACATAAAAATAACCCTAATTGGACAGTTGGCAGTTCATCGGAGCAGAAGCCGTGAAAGTATTTGCATTAAAAGGTATGCCTGCGTGTTCAAACAGGTTTTTGATTTTTCCCGTAGTACCACGTGAGCTAAGATTACTTGTTTTCGTCATGTAACCCCTTTGAATTACTATACCTAATGGGCCATTGTAATGTTCACGGGAGAAAAAATGACGAAATCGCAAAACCTTGCGCAATAACAGGATCAGCTATAAACTTTGAGAATGAAGGTAGTCTTTCATCAACGGAGCTGTTAGAACAGACACACGAGACAGATTTAGACAGGTTGCCTCATGAGGAATCCTCAGGAGACATTTTTATACTTACATTCAGTGAGCGCTACCTCAAAATAAAATTTATATAAAATTAAAAACAAATTAAAAAATTCTACATTGATTCGTTTTCTACGGGTTATCAACCCATTGCAGGCTATTTAAAGCCATGAAATATTTTTAGAATTTAAGACGTTCTTTTAAAAAGATATCAATTATTAAGTGATAAAATCTTATCAATTAATCCATAGCTTGGAAAGAAGAGGTAGATTCATATTTAATCAGAATTTGATATTAAAGAAATTATAAAATGGGAGATCAATTCTATATTGTAATCAATATATAAAATATACTCACTTCTGTGTCCAAGGTAGTTTCTAGATATAAACTAGAACAGATTTCTTCATTAGATTTAATAAAGTGTTCAGTTCATAATTCCCTGTTATTTAGCCAGGTTGATATACACTTGATGAGAATGCAGTCAACAATAATTGGTACATATTGAGGAAAACAACAAACATGAGGACAACAGTCCGCATATAAATAGTGTAAACAATTATTTTCTTTGTTACTAACGGAATTTTTTCTATTATTTTGTTTAGCTTCTTGAATGCACGCTCTGATTTCGGTGGCGTAATGGGCGTTGTGGTGCAGTGGATATCGGCTCGGAATGACAAATCGGAGAGCCGAGTACGAATTCCAGTTGAATTCATTGCATTCACTTACGCGCAAATACCCTTGGGAAAGGTATTAATCCGTCTGTTCCTTCCAGTTATGGGCTAACTAACAGAAGAGATCGGGTTTCTATAGCCTTGAATGGCAACCAGTCTACTGAAGAAAGTGATGGCAACGTATTACAGGATAATCCTCTGCCCAGTCAGTTATATCTCATTCGAGACATGATCAGCCAAGCGTGTATCACGTGTGGCACTTAACTGACTGATTGACTGATTTTTCATTCTCTACATAATATATATATATATATATATTCTCTACATAATATATATATATATATATATATATATATATATATATTCTCTACATAATATATATATATATATATATATATATATATATATATATATATATATATATATATATATATATACTACCGGCCATAATTATTTTAGGCCACCCCAGTTTTTTTTTTAAATGATGTATTTCATACTATTTTTAGTATTTATTGCCAAGTGGATAATTATAAATGAAAATAGAATGGTTCTTTTGTTATTATTACTTTGCAAAATTTTACAAGGCATAAAGCGACAATTTACCCATCGCACCCTGTAGATTGAAACTATGTATTTCATACTATTTTCAGTATTTATTGCCAAGTGGATAATAAGAAATGAAAATAGAATAGTTCTTTTGTTATTATCCAGTAAACAAAGGTCATTTGCCAAGAGTGTTCAATTCATTACTAAAGAACGATGCCTAAATGCCACACACACACACACATATATATATATATATATATATATATATATATTACATAATGTAGACCATATATATACATATCATATGTCACATAATTTACACAAGACAATGATTAACTTATCGTCACCTCTTCAATTCACTCGCCCACCTCCACCCTCTAACCTCATTTCCCCCCCCCCAACGTAAACTTAACTTTCTATTGATCAATCGAATAAACATTCGTAACAAGTTTTTTTTATATTTCCATAAAAATCATTCTTAACACCAGTGACCAACTATCGCCTGACGAAGTACATTTAACATAACTGAAACGTGATAGCTTTTGTATCGTAATGCAAAATCTTTATATTATAAACACATATAATAAAATATTACTTATAAATAAACATGTGTACAATTTATGTATATATAATCTTGTGTATGTTAAGTTCCGAACACGGTAAACGCATTGTTACCGTGTTCATAATTGATCTGATTAGGCGTAGGATTTTTTTTATTAGTAATGCCTCCAGTAATTTTAGTCTTATTTTGCATGTGGATGAGGCTTTTAAGTATGTATTACCAACAAGCATATCACGGATAGGTCCTGGAAGATCTCGATGTGTGCTTAAATGAGATCTGATCGGAAATGTGTAAGGTCAATCTCTTCGTCAATTTGGTGGTGGTGGAGCCAATGTAATTTTTTACGGGTTTGGATAGGTGAGGAATACAGTTCTTCAAAAGACATATAAATTCGTAAAGAAGACTTGTTCTCTGCAGTTTAAATTTTGCAGGTGAATTATTATTATTGAGAATAAGGCTGGCAGTTTTGATTTCATTTTATAATTTAATTTCCTTGTTTGAATTGGTCGGCGTTGCATAATTTCGGATGATATTCTGAAGTTAACATTCGTCCTGATTGTAGATATTTTGCAGTTGATTTTTCATTAATGTTATTATTTTTGTCAACGTTTTTGTAGTTGCCGTTGGTTACGTTACAAAGCAAAAGTTTGATATGGTTGTCAAGTAAATAATTTGTGTTCCTACTACTAGAACATTAAAAATACTGGAGGTATTAATAATAAAAAAGAGAAATCCTATATTTAATAACAGCAGTTATGAACACGGTAACAATCTGTTTACCATGTTCGGAACTTAACATACACAAGACTCCATATGCATAATCTTTACACATGTTTATTTACAAGTAAAACAAAATTCGTTCTTGATAATTGCTAAAAGTATAGCCGAAAGTACTCGAAAGTACAAAATCTTTGGACAATACTTATATAATTTGAGTTCTGAGAAAAAATGACTGGTTGCAGACCAAGAATAAAAAAAACAATCTGTCTTATTATCTAAACTTATTTATAAATGGAACTTTCTCTCTGTGTGTGTGTGTGTGTGTGTGTGTGTGTGTGTGTGTGTGTGTTTCCGTTACTCCGAAACGGCTGAACCGATTTCCTTGAAAATTTACACATTTGTACTATAAGCATCTGCGAGTGTTGTTAGCTAGGTTTTGTGTCAAGATACTCCCAATAAATATCGAAAATCGATAATCGAAAAAATCGGGTTATAGGAGGAGTGGTCCGATTTTAATCAAATTTGATACACTAATAGACAAAGATATAAGAAATGTTATACAGCAGTTTCAAGGTTGCAGTTCTTACAATAGTGCAAAAAATCGATAATATATAAAAGGTAAGATGTTTGTGTGTGTGTGTTCCTGTTTATCTGCCTATATGTCTGTATTTTTCAGCCCTTTTATTTTAGTTTTTGCTTCGGGTTTGGCTCTAAGTAGGTATAATTGTAGCTCTTAGTCTCAGCCATGATACCATTTACTCAGAGGACTTATTTAGCCTTCAAAATTCAGTTAACGACGAAAAAAATTTATTTGATGTCGATACCAGGAAATCAAAATTTGACTTGCATCCACTCATTTTTCTTTCAGTCTACGGTTTCACTTTAACTTGAAACAACTATTGCTTTTTAGTCTTTCGTGCCAATGTCCAAAGAGTCTGATCTCCAGGAACATCGATTAGTTTTAAAGCTTTCATTACACCCGGGCAACGCCGGGCTATACTGCTAGTTAAATCAATAAATAGAAGAAACGGATTAATATCTTTCCCAGTGGTATTTGCGCGTAAGTGTATGCGAGGAATTCAACTGGAATTCGAACTCGGCTCCTTGATTTCTCGTTCCGAGCCTATATTCATTGCACCACAATGCACATCCACGGAAATACGTACTACTTTCTAAAGGCAACAATCATGACAATGTCTTTTTTTAATTAATGGCTAAATCAAAACTTTGTATTATTTAAAATAAATAATAAATAATTTATAAAATTAACGTAAAATAATATAGAATAATTACATGAATAACTAAAAAATAAAAAAAATAAATATTAGTAAATAAGAAAATTGAAAAAAAACAACATGAACAAAATTTAGCGCCTTTTATTTGTTATGTATTCATTTTCAACACTTAAAATATGTAAGAGTTTAACTTTATTTTCAGCTTTAGGATGTTTATGAGCGTACTTTGAAAACAAAAATATTTTTACATCTGTTTATAAATACAGGCTGCCAAATAAAATCGTTACATTTTTTTTCATAAATTCTATCAGAGCTCGAAGTCTGTCTGCTATTTGCTTGTCCTGAGTATGTCGTCAGCAAGGCTTCTGGTTATGAATTTGTGAGGATCATGGAACCACTTCTTAAATTCTGTTGTTTCCAGGTCCAGGGTAGCGCCTGTAAGGGTCATAGCTATAAGAAAATAGTAAATACTAAAAGTGGAATCAAAACCCCACGAAATTATAAAAATAGAACTTTACAGTAAAAATTCCAGGAATATCTTTTCAAAGAAATAAAATATTACCAACAATAAATTTTTGAAAGAAAAAATATTACCAGCAATACATTTTTGAAGAAAAAAATATTACCAGCAATATATGCTTTAAGAAAAAAAAATATTACCACCAATACATTTTTGAAAGAAATTTGACCAGCAATAAATTCTTGAAGCAAAAATATATTACAAGCAATACATTTTTGAAGAAAATATTACCAGCAATACACATTTGAAAGAAAAAATATTACAAGCAATAAATTTTTGAAGAAAGACAATTTTACCAGTAATACATTTTGGAAGAAAAAAATTACCAGCAATACATTTTTAAGGAAAAAATAGTACCAGCAAACTTTTTTTGAATGAAGAAATATTACCAGCAATAGATAAAAAACAACATTACCAGCAATACATTTTTAAGGAAAATAACATTACCAGCAGTATATTTTGATAAAAAATCATTACCAGCAATGTATAATTGAGGAAAAATCATTACCAGCAATAGATTTTTGAAGGAAAAAACATTACCAACCATACATTTTTGAAAAAAAGAAACATTGCCAGCAATACATTTTTAACGAAAATAATATTACCAGCAATACATTTTTGAGAAAAAAAAATCATTATCAGCAATACATTATTTATAGGAAAAAACATTATCAGCAATACATTTTTGAAGGAAAAAAAAACATTACCCACAATATATTTTAAGGAGAAAATATTACGAGTAATACATTTTTGAGGAAAAAAATCATTACCAGCAACACATTATTCAGTAAAAAAAACATTAGCAATACATTTTTTGAGGAAAAATCATTGATTCACCGGTTGCATGTTATGTACGCAAGGACATATAAGCTTATTTTTAAGTCCCTTTTTTTCCTAGATTCTTCCAATCCTTTTAGGAACTGCCAAATCTAAGCATAACCTACCAAAAACGTCATTCAGACTTGATATTTTAATTTAACAATAGTTATACTACCAGCCGATCCACAAATAACACAATTCAGGGGAAATAATCTTTCCACAACAGTAAGTAAAAATTATATATATGAAAAAGAAAACACTCGAAAGATGGACTATTAAATATACACCTGTGACTGGGGAGCATTGGGCGAGAAATGATAACTACGCCTTGGGAAACTTATACCGCAAACGAAAAATTGATATGCTTTCAAAAGAAAATATCTATCCACGTCATTAAATAAACAGATTCGAACAGACTGTTATTAAGTATACACATGCGGTGAGCAGTCTTGTATTTGATAAATTATAACGCCGCCCTGGAACACTTACCCAATCTGCAAAATACTGCAATCCTCTTACAGGAAAAAAATCTATCTGCATCACTTAGTAATAATAAACAGACTTGAAAGCCGAGCAGTTATTAAATATACACAGGCTAGTCTTGTGTGTGAAGAATTATAACTACACCCTTTGATCGTTACCCCGTATACGAAACGTTGCATGCTTATCATTACTCTATCACAATTACTATTTCTGACTTTCAGATGTATAAGATTACTTCGCTCCATTAGTTCTTCCCAGCTAAGATTAACATGTCATGTTCACGTTGGCGATCCATCCGTTTTCCTTTTCTTTCCTTTTAAGTATGTGCAATTTCCACTCAAAAAGATTCTTTTTCATCGACTTTTAATTAGGAGCCAGTTCCACGCATACGGATTCTTTTTCATCGTCTTTTAATTAGGAGCCCGTTCCACTCAGACAAACTGTTTTTTCCTCGTCTTTTAATTAGGAGCCAGTTCCACTCAGACAGATTGTTTTTTCCTTGTCTTTTAATTAGGAGCCCGTTCCACTCTGACAATTTGTTTTGTCCTCGTCTTTTAATTAGGAGCCAGTTCCACTCAGACAGATTTTTTTTCCTCGTCTTTTAATTAGGTGCCAGTTCCACTCAGACAGATTGTTGTTTCCTCGTCTTTTAATTAGGAACCCGTTCCACTCAGAAAGATTGTTTTTTCCTCGTCTTTTAATTAGGAACCCGTTCCACTCAGAAAGATTGTTTTTTCCTCGTCTTTTAATTAGGAGCCAGTTCCACTCAGACAGATTGTTTTTTTCCTCGTCTTTTAATTAGGAGCCAGTTCCACTCAGACAGATTGTTTTTTCCTCGTCTTTTAATTAGGAACCCGTTCCACTCAGACAGATCGTTTTTTCCTCGTCTTTTAATTAGGAGCCAGTTCCACTCAGACAGATTTTTTTTCCTCGTCTTTTAATTAGGAACCCGTTCCACTCAGACAGGTTGTTTTTTCCTCGCCATTTAATTAGGAGCCAGTTCCACTCAGACAGATTCCTTTTTTCTTTTAATTCGGAGCAAGTTCCACTTAAGCAGATTTCTTTTGCTTCATCTTTTAATAAGAAGCCAGTTTCTCTGACCGATTTCTTTTTCAACGTCTTTTGATGAGGAACAAGTTCCACTTAGATACTTTTTTAATTAGGAGCAAGTTCCAGACAGACATATTCCTTTTTCCTTCTTTTAATTAGCTGCAAGATATACACAAACAGATACTTCCTCAGAAATATTTCTGAGAGAATACTTCCCTGAGAACTTCTTTCTTTAAATCTAAGGTCAACCTCTACGTACTCATAATACCCATATATTACTTCCTCTTCCACCTCAGTAACTCGCTACCTGAATTTGCGTTTGTGTATTTATTGCGTGAACAGACAGTAAATAAAATAAAATCATATAAAAATCATATTTTCTCTTGAAGAACAGAGAATTTCAGATGTTGTGAACATGTGATTCAACGAAAAAAACTTTTTTTCACAAACAGAATCGATTTATTAAAACCTTTGAAACTTTAAAATATTTTAAGAGCGGAATATCTTCTTTCTGTAGATTTTCTTCTAAGCAAGATACATAAGCCATTTAAAATATAATTCACCGTTACATTTATTTCATTGAAATAGCATGGATTAGTCATTTCTTATATAAAAAATGTTCGAAACCTCTAAACTAATTAATGCCAATTACTAGAGATCTCTAATAATCAATGATCACAAATGAAAAATATTGTTCATTTCCTAAATTATCATGTATCCACTAAAATCTCTTTTAGGTTAACTTATCACTTATCGATCATATCAAAAAGGTCAAATTGGCAGCTGGTCTACATTTTGTTTTTAACTGGAGCAAAAAATGCCTTGTTAATGCTAACGACACAAAACTGAAACTGATTCCTTTTAAGCGTCTAAAAGAACACAGTTTATCTTCCAAAAGCATAATTGGTGCTAACATGTAGGAGTGTGAATCATTCTATCTTCTGTTAACATTTTCCGCTAATATGAAGTAGAAAGATGATGTTGAATCAATTCCTAGTTCTACTGCTAGAAAAGTAGGTTCTCTGTTTTGTACTGGGCAATTTTTTCTTTCCAAAATATATCTTATTTATCTAATCTAAACTTATTTATAAATGGAACTTTGTCTGTGTGTGTGTGTGTGTCTGTGTGTGTGTGTGTGTCCGTTACCTATAGATTACAAAACGGCTGAAACGATTTTCGTGAAAATTTACACAGTTGTATTATAAGCGTCTGCGAGTGTTCTTAGCTAGGTTTTGTGTCGCGGTAACCCTGATAAATTCGTAAATTGATAATCGAAAAAATCGGGTTATAGAAGGAGTGGTCCGATTTTAATCAAATTTCATACACTCATAGACAAAGACATAAGAAACGATATTCAGAAGTTTCAAGATTGCAGTTCTGACAATAGTGCAAAAAATCGATAATATATATATATATATATATATATATATATATATATATATAAAGTAAGATGTTTGTGTGTGTCTGTTTATCTGCCTGTATGGATTTTTTTCAGCCCTTTTATTTTAGTTTTTGCTTTGGGTTTGGCTCTAAGTAGGTAAAATTGTAGTTCTTAGTCTCAGCCATGATACCATTTACTCAGAGGACTTATTTAGCCTTCAAAATTCAGTTTAAGACGAAAAAAACTTATTTGATATCGATACTAGGAAATCAAAATTTGACTTACATCCATTCATATTTCTTTCAGTCTACGGTTTCGCTTTAACTGGAAACAACTATTGCTTTTTAGTCTTTCGTGCCAATGTCTAAAGAGTCTGAGCTCCAGAACCATGGATTAGTTTTAAAGCTTTCATTACACCCGAGCAACCCTGGGCTATACTGCTAGTCTTAAATATTTATAAGTCTGCAATTTGTCCATGCATTTTATACTGCTACCGCATCTGGTCGGGTGCATCGACTATTTATTTAGCGATTCTTCATAAAATCCGTCACTTAAATGCTATAAGTGATACACGGTTGGTTCGGCATATCTGGAAAGAGACACGACTGACTGGGCAGAGAATTTTTCCACAGTAGGTTGCCATTACTTTCTGCGGTAGACTGGTTGCTAATCCAGATTACAGAACTGAATATGTCCTCCTATTTAATTCATAGCTGGAGGGAGATTAGATGGATTAATAACTTTCCAATTGTATTTTCTTGTAAGTGAATGCAACCAATTCAACTTGAATTCGAACTCGGCTATACGATTTCTCAGTCTGAGCCGATATCCACTGCACACTTCCTTTCATAAAATACAAAGAAGAAAGCTGTTCTTTCTTTCTTTCTTTTTTCTCTCTTTCTTTCTTTCTTACTTTCTCTCTTTCTTTCTTTCTTTCTTTCTTTCTCTCTCTCTCTCTCTCTATATATATATATATATATGTGTGTGTGTGTGTGTGTATCTGTTTGTCTGTGTGTGTGTGTACGATAAAATAAAAATAATTCAAGTATTACTTATTCTAACATTATTCAATTGTTCTAATCCAGATTACAGAACTGAATATGTCCTGCTATTTAATTCATAGCTGGAGGGAGATTAGATGGATTAATAACTTCCCAATTGTATTTTCTTGTAAGTGAATGCAACCAATTCAACTTGAATTCGAACTCGGCTATACGATTTCTCAGTCTGAGCCGATATCCACTGCACACTTCCCTTCATAAAATACAAAGAAGAAAACTGTTCTTTCTTTCTTTCTTTTTTCTCTTTCTTTCTTTCTTTCTTTCTTTCTCTTTCTTTCTTTCTTTCTTTCTTTCTATCTCTCTCTCTCTATATATATATGTGTGTGTGTGTGCGTGTGTGTGTGTCTGTTTGTCTGTGTGTGTGTGTACGATAAAATAAAAATAATTCAAGTATTATTTATTCTAACATTATTCAATTGTTCTAATTATTTTAAAGGAATCTTGACAATTTTTATAACTTTTATAAAACCTGGGGTGAAGAAATCTCGCTATTTTATATTAGGGGATTTAGACACTCAGTTAGTATATGTAGCTAATCACATGACGAAATAGGTCCCCTTTCCGAATTACCTGACACATGGAACTCCATTATCCGTAAGTATTGGTGACAACTATAGAACGCTGGCCCAGCTCTACTTTCGATCTGAGATAACGGCAGGGGTTTATTTCAGTCGACGCAGAATATATATCTCTGATTCTTCCCACTTACTTTCTAGGCAGAGCCTAGCAATTGCGTTTCCGATTATGATTACAGTCAGTCAGTTAAGTGCCATACGTGATACACGCTTGGGCGATCATATCTCGAAAGACATGACTGACTGGGCAGAAGATTATCCCGCAGTAGGTTGCCATTGCTTTCTGTGGTAGACTAGCTGGCTAGTATTTAGTGGGGGATCAGTTTATTACTTCATAACAATATAAAACAGATCCCCCACTTTATGCCCAGTAGAAGTTTTAATTGTTTTCAACTATCATATTCAGTCAGTCAGTTAAGTGCCATACGTGATACACGCTTGGACGATCATTCTCGAAAGAGATATGATTGACGGCAGTTATTGCAAATCGCCTGAATATTTCATGGTAGAAACATAGATCGTGTAATAACTCGCTTAGAAATGGAATATATATATATATATATAGGGAGGGTGATCAAGAGGTATTACATTTACATCTACAAAATCCCAAAGATCTGATTATAATAGCGGCTTTAAAAAATGCTACATCGACAGTAAATTTACATGCAGCTTCTTACGTTTCCCGTTTTCTGGTAAATCTTCTATTATCACGATCAACAAAAACAAAAAGAAACCAAATGTAATTGGTTAGACTGTTATGCTGTCCAAACACATATAAAAAAATTAAAATAAAAAAAAATAAAATAAAAATTTCAAATTTCAGCGTACCCTCTACTTTCTACGTATGTGTAGTCAGTCACTTAAGTGTCATATGTGATACACGCTTGGGCGATCATGTCTCAAAAGAGACATGACTGACTGGGCAGACGATTATCCCGCAGTAAGTTGCCATTTCGTTCTGCGGTAGACTGGTTGCCAGCCAAGGTTACAGAACCCAATCTGTTCTGTTATTTAACCCATAACTGGAGAGAAGAGACGGATTCTACGCAACTTACCTCGCAGATTGTTTGATTTTATTATTTCTTTTATGGATTATATATCTTTTGCCGCTTATTTACGGCACGAAAATATTCTAAAATTATATAAAGTTTTGGAATATATTTATTTACAGATAAAATTCCTGTTAATCAGCACATAACATTGAGAGAAAATGTGTATGTATACCATTCCTATGGTTATTTTTTGCGTAAGTGAATAATACGAACCCGACTGGAATTAGAACTTAGCTCATTAATTTCCAAATCCGAGTTATTACCCTTTACACTATTTTAATGCGATCACCTATCTCAGCTATGGGCAAATAGTTAACTCCCAAACTAGTCTCAAAACACAACGAAAGTATAAAAATAAACATTTATAGAAATATATGCATAATAATGGACTTTTATAGAAAAATATACATTTTGGAAGGAAAAATATTACCAACAATACTTTTCTGAAGGAAAAAAAAATATTACCATAGCACATTTTTGAAGGAAACAAAAGTTATTACCAGCAAAACATTCTTGAATACAAAACTAGAAGACATCTTCAGTTTTGTAAAATAAAAAAAGATTCATCAAAATCTGACTAAATCAAGCTTCTCACTATAACCGAATATTACAAAATACTTTAAAAGCCTATCTTTTTGGCATTAAATAACCCTCAGTAGTTAATATGCCGTTAAACAAAACTTAAACTCAAAATAAACCGACTAGAATTAGAACTTAGCCCATTGATTTCCAATTCCAAGCAATTACCCATTACACCATCCGTACTTACAGCACGTGACATTCTAATGCGATCACCAAACTAGGATTCAGAGTTTAAGTGAGGTTTTGAAGTTCCATGGAGTGAACGGAGAAATTCAAGGTATTTCATTAAAATTAACATTAACCATTTTTTAAAGCTGGCTCAGGGGTCCTTTTACTTTGAATCAGGGAGTCAAATTATACCTCTGCAGGAACTACTTCAAAATGTATGCACGGAGTGCGACTTTTAAATCAATGAACTAATAAATGGAAAACAATAGAAAACCGTTGTCTCGGGAATCAGAATGAATTCAGCGGATGCTATCATATCATTGTAAGTCTCGATTCGGAGCTCGGTAATCAGAATAAATCTGGCCTTAACGTGATAGATTCAGCGGACGCTATTATATCATTGTATGTCTCGATTCGGAGCTTGGGAATCAGAATAAATCTGGCCTTAACTTGATAGATTCAGCATACGCTATCATATCATTGTAAGTCTCGATTCGGAGCTTGGGAATCAGAATAAATCTGGCCTTAACGTGATAGATTCAGCGTCCGCTATCATATCATTGTAAGTCTCGATTCGGAGCTTGGGAATCAGAATAAATCTGGCCTTAACTTGATAGATTCAGCGGACGCTATCATATCATTGTAAGTCTCGATTCGGAGCTTGGGAATCAGAATAAATCTGGCCTTAACGTGATAGATTCAGCGTCCGCTATCATATCATTGTAAGTCTCGATTCGGAGCTCGGTAATCAGAATAAATCTGGCCTTAACGTGATAGATTCAGCGGACGCTATTATATCATTGTATGTCTCGATTCGGAGCTTGGGAATCAGAATAAATCTGGCCTTAACTTGATAGATTCAGCATACGCTATCATATCATTGTAAGTCTCGATTCGGAGCTTGGGAATCAGAATAAATCTGGCCTTAACGTGATAGATTCAGCGTCCGCTATCATATCATTGTAAGTCTCGATTCGGAGCTTGGGAATCAGAATAAATCTGGCCTTAACTTGATAGATTCAGCGGACGCTATCATATCATTGTAAGTCTCGATTCGGAGCTTGGGAATCAGAATAAATCTGGCCTTAACGTGATAGATTCAGCGTCCGCTATCATATCATTGTAAGTCTCGATTCGGAGCTCGGTAATCAGAATAAATCTGGCCTTAACGTGATAGATTCAGCGGACGCTATTATATCATTGTATGTCTCGATTCGGAGCTTGGGAATCAGAATAAATCTGGCCTTAACTTGATAGATTCAGCATACGCTATCATATCATTGTAAGTCTCGATTCGGAGCTTGGGAATCAGAATAAATCTGGCCTTAACGTGATAGATTCAGCGTCCGCTATCATATCATTGTAAGTCTCGATTCGGAGCTTGGGAATCAGAATAAATCTGGCCTTCACTTGATAGATTCAGCGGACGCTATATCATTGTAAGTCCCGATTCGGAGACTGACATCACTCATCTCTAAAATAAAATGCTAAATAAATGAAGAAAGCGGATTCATTTATGAAAGGAGACATCGGGGAAAGGGTCCCAATTGAAATTCTATGGGATGAAGCCTATTCTGAACGTGAAATTATTGAAAAAGTATTTCGTAACATAACAACCATATTCTATGTTATCGTAAATTGAACAAATTCATGGACAGCGAATGAAGTTGACTTACAATAAAAAAACAAACACTGCTAGAGATATGCATTGCATATAGTGCATAACTACTTCTTCTTCTTCTATGTGCCCTGTCCCTTCAGGACGTAGGCGATCATAGTTCTCCACGTCTCTCTATTCCTTGTGGTTCTTACTATGTTTGCTCCTGTTACTCCTGGTAACCCCCGTTCCGTCATCCAACTGATCAGGCCCTGCAAATATGTTATCCGCTGCCTTCCTCTGTCTCTCTTTCCTTCTATCTGGCCAGTCAGTATCAGGTTCTCCAAGCTCTCCTTCCTCATTGTCTCAGGAACTTTAGTTGTCTCTTCCTGGTGCTTAGTATCCAAAAATGTTCTTGCAAAAGGTGCATGCTACCCTATTTCAAAATGGTCAGTCAGTTTAGGTGCCATACGTGATACACGCTTGGGCGATCATGTCTCGAAAGAGACATGACTGACTGGGCAGAAGATTATCCCGCAGTAGGTTGCCATTGCTTTCTGCGGTAGACTGGTTGCCGACCAAGGCTATAGAAACCAATCTGTCCTGTTATTTAACCCATAACTGGAAGAAATAGACGGATTAATACCTTTCCCAAGGGTATTTGCGCGTAAGTGAATGCAATGGATTCAAAAATGGTACAATTATCAATTATATCCCAGTTTCACGTCGCTCGATATTGTAGTACATTACGCTGGCTCTGGACAAACAACGAAGAATGCGTATATACAAAAAGTATAATTGTATATTTTATTCTTCGTTGGTGACTCTTATGTGGGGCAGGATTACAACCGGAGAGAGTCACGCACACGAAGAGACTGTCGGGAGTTGAAAACCAGCGGAAGTTCTCTGTCTCTTCAGCCAAAAATTCTAGATTTTATATCATCTTAAAACTCCCACGCATTTTTGCTTTTTCATTTACGACCGATTGTATTTGCCAATCAACTGTGCTCCCGGTTGACGTTTACCTATGGCCGGATGTATCTGTCAACTATATCCAGCTGACATCGTTCACGGCCAGATGTATCTGTCTGTTACTTTTGCCTTTCAAGGTTATGTATTACAATAATTGAGTTTGATTTGAAAACATTGAAACGGCCTGGAAACTACGGCGAGCTTATAACTATCTAATCCATTTGCTAATCAATTTGAAATAAAGAAAATCTGAATAATAAATAAATGAATCTACTTTACTGAAGTTCTTTATGCATAAAAGAAACATTAGAAGACCATCTGGTGAGAAATTTGATGGAAAGTATGAAATTTAGTCTCTGAAGCTCTCGCCAAGCAAGATGATTTACGGTGCCATGTCCAAATCTGGACTCTAAATATTACCCCAAAGAACAACTATATGGTGCAAGGTATGTAGAACTAGGACAGGAGAGACCAAAACTGCTTATACACAATAATCAGTGCGTAATCATTACGAGTTATGAAGGTCTACACGACCGATCAATGTTCATTGCGGATCAATGAGAAAACACTGAACTGGTCGGGGAACAATCCAGATTTGAAACCAACTCAAACACTTATGTGAAATCGGATGTTGGTTGTTTTGTTTTTATGGCAAATCAACCTCGGCCGGTCATTTATTGCCAACTAAACTTTATTTTATCTATTGCTGGTCATACCTTTTTCTTTCAACAATTTATTGTTGTTTATATTAAGTTTTTGTGCCTAGTAATACATTTTTCTTATCGAGTATCAAGATTCATTCGCATTTGTTTTTAAGAGCAGGGTCCCTAAGTCCTACCCTTGTTATTTAATCCATAACTAGAGGGAAGGGGCGGATTAATACCTTTCCCAAGTGATTAATACCTTTCTTAAGTGAATGCAGGATATTCAACTGGAATTCGAACTCGGTTCACCGATTTCTCTTTCCGAGCCGATATCCACTGCACCACAGCGCACATCCGTCAATATACAGCATCTGGTATTCCCAAGCGGTTACCCATCTAAGTACTGACCAGGCTCAACGTTGCTTAACTTCGGAGATCGAGCGAGAACCGGTGTATTCAACGTGATATGGCCGTAAGCACGCACATCCGTCAATAAATGCTTACAGCACCTGGTATTCCCAAGCGGTCACTCATCTAAGTATTGACCAGGCTCAACGTTGCTTAACTTCGGAGATCGAGCGAGAACCGTTGTATTCAACGTGATATGGCCGTAAGCACGCACATCCATCAATAAATGCTTACAGCACCTGGTATTCCCAAGCCGTCACCCATCTAAGTACTGACCAGGCTCAACGTTGCTTAACTTCGGAGCGAGAACCGGTGTATTCAAAGTGATATGGCCGTAAGCCGAAATAGGAAGTGCGTTGTAGTGCTGTGGATATTGTCTCGGTTCCGAGTTCAAATTCTAGTTAAATTTGTTGCATTCACTTACGCGCAAATACCCTTGGGAAAGGTATTAATCCGTCTCTTCTCTCTAGTTATGGGTCAAATAACAGGACAGATTGGATTATATAGCCTTTGCTTGCAGACATTCTACCGCAAAAAGTAATGGCAATCTACTTTCGAGACATGATCGCCCAAAGCGTATATCGCGGATGGCACTTAACTGACTGATGAGAAATTGTCAAAAAGCAAACAAACAAGTATAATGAGGAGGATGAAAGTTGTTTGGAAAATAAATATTTGTTTATTTTAAAATAAATCCTTTCATTCCGAAACGGACAAGTTTATGCATTTCCGGACTTTGACATGCAAATAAAATCTTAGTAGAATCACGTAACGCAGATT
The DNA here is from genome assembly GCA_037127315.1 of Ascarosepion bandense. Lineage (NCBI taxonomy): Eukaryota > Metazoa > Mollusca > Cephalopoda > Sepiida > Sepiidae > Ascarosepion > Ascarosepion bandense. Next base: position 2,392,597 of record JBBBDQ010001148.1, on the reverse strand, counting down.
GAAAACATTTCTTTTTACTTGACCAGATAATAAAGATATCATGTCTAATATCTCGTGCTCTTTGATCTTTAGATGGACAGAAGTAAAATCATCAGACTAGTCAGAAATGTTCCGGACATATTGCTTATTTCAGCGATTCAGCATCACTCATGCATATTCAGTAGATTACTATCATGAAACAGATTTGTCTGGGAGAAAAAAGCTTCAATAATAACCTTCTAGTTGTTGTTATATCAAAATTATACAAAAATTAATAGTAATATTTCTAAATCAAGTATACTTAAATATTAAATGAGCAAAACTATATATATCTATATATAGATAGACAAGAACAGATTTAGATAGATAGATAGATAGATAGATAGATAGATAGATAGATAGATAGATAGATAGATAGATAGGCAGGAACAGATTTAGATAGATAGATAGATAGATAGATAGATAGACAGGAACAGATTTAGATAGATAGACAGGAACACATTTAGATAGATAGATAGATAGATAGATAGATAGATAGATAGATAGATAGATAGATAGATACATAGATAGATAGGAACAGATTTAGATAGATAGATAGACAGATAGATAGATAGATAGATAAACAGGAACAGATTTAGATAGATAGATAGATAGATAGACAGGAACACATTTAGATAGATAGATAGACAGGAACAGATTTAGATAGATAGATAGATAGATAGATAGATAGATAGATAGATAGACAGATAGATAGATAGATAGACAGATAGATAGATAGATAGATAGACAGGAACAGATTTAGATAGAAGGAAGATTTAGATAGATAGATAGATAGATAGATAGATAGATAGATAGATAGATAGATAGACAGGAACACATTTAGATAGATAGATAGACAGGAACATATTGAGATAGATAGATAGATAGATAGATAGATAGATAGATAGATAGATAGATAGATAGACAGGAACAGATTTAGATAGATAGATAGACAGATAGATAGATAGACAGGAACAGATTTAGATAGATAGACAGGAACAGGTTTAGATAGATAGATAGATAGATAGATAGATAGATAGATAGATATGAACAAACTGAAATAGATACATACATACATACATATATACATGTGCATATATAGAAATATAGAAACAGACTCAGATAGATAGTTTTGAACTGATATATATATATATATATATATATATATATATATATATATATATATATAAGCTGAGATAGATATAAATATCAACTGTAAAATTAGCACTACCCATCTTCCGACATACAATTTGTTCTCATATATATTTCATTCAACATTCATCATATTAAAGCCTGCATTTAGGCGTTAATATGAGAACACTGAACTAATAAAAATTGGGGGTCCCTTCATTCAGTCAGTTAAGTGTCATACGAGATACACTCTTGGGAGATCATGTACCATAAAATACATGATTGATTTGGTAGAAGATTTTGTCGCAGTATGTTGCTATTAGAATGGTAGACTGGTTGCCAAACAAGGCTATAAAACCCAATCTGTCCTGCTATTCAACCCATAGCTGGAGTGAGAAAAGACGGATTAATCCCTTTCCCAAGGGTATTTGCGAGCAAGTGAACGCAACAAATTCAACTGGAATTCGAACTCGGCTCCCCGATTTCTCGTTTCGAACTGATATGGATGTTGGGATGCAGTGGATATCGGCTCGGAACGAGAAATTGGAGATCCGTGTTCGAATTCCAGTGGAATTCATTGCATTTACGTTCCGTGGGAAAAGTATTAATCCGCTATTAATCCAGCTGTAGGTTAGATAACATGACAGAAAGATTGTATAGCCTTAGTTGGCAACCAGTCTACTGTAGAAAGTAATGGCTACGTACTGCGGGAAAATCTTTTGCCCAGTCAGTCATGTATTTTTCGAGACATGAACATTTAATCTTATATCACGTATGACACTCAACTGGCTCCCCCTTTATTACGGGTCCTGAAATAATTTCATGACATTACACGTTATTCATCTATAAAAAATATATTTTAGGTGATCCTTTTTTATTGTAAAATTTAAGAAATTTAAATTAAAAAGCTACATCAAAAATTTATATGGATATAAAAAATGATGTATCTAAATTTAAATGGCATTCTTTCAAGGGTCCCATCGAGTTAAAAAATGACCCCAAAACAATTCTGCACATATACAAATCTACCATCCACCCGTGCATTGAATACTGCTGCCATATCTGGTCGGGTGCTTCTGCTATCTACTTAGGAGTCCTTGACAAAATCCAACTGAGAATCTGTAGTGTGATCGATCCCGATTTGGCAGCTCGGGTACAGTCACTTTCACACCGGCACAATGTGGCTTCCCCGTGTCTCTTCTACAAATACTTTCTTGGCTTCTGCTCAGATGAACTTAGCTTACTGGTACCCCCATACATGAATTTGTTCGAGCCACAAGATTAGCAAATAAGTCCCACCCTTTTACTGTGAAACCAATAAATTGTATACGCAAATTCAACTCCACCAGCTTCGTCTCTCGCACTTCCCGCCTGTGGAATTCATTTCCGTTTACTTGCTTCCCCAGCAGCTGCAATCATCAAGAATTCAAATGTAAAGTCAATAGTCATCTACTATCTCACTAACTTGCATCCTCTCTTTCTCTCATGCTTCTTTTTTTGTCCTCTCCTTTCTCAGAAGTATTCTCATCCTTCTTCCTGACACCCCCTGTAACCTTTCACCCCTTCTCGTAACTTACCTCGTATGTAACCTCCTGGTTCACAGTGGCAGTAAAATGCCTTGTTTGGAGTGACACGATTATAAAAATAAAAAATAAAAACTGGAAGAGTTCAAATATTCTAAATTAATTCAAATTTGTGCAAAGGTGCCCTATATGAAAATCAACTTTCTTCTGTTCTTATATCTTTATTTTAAAGATATACAGTGGAACCTGTCATATGCGACCACTCCGACTGCCATCAAAAAACTGGTCGCATACGGCAGGTGGTCACTCCCTAAAGGCTCATAGCAATAACCTATTTACACCAGGAACGTATATTCTACTCAGCAGACTGTACATATTAGAATTTTACCATGTAATCTGGTAATAAATAAATGAGAACATAAGAAAATGGCCTAACTTTAAAGAAATTAATTCAGCATAATTCATTTCAAATTTAAAAAAACGGATTTACAACGGTCAACAAGAGACCAAAATATTTATTCACAAAAAATATTTAAGTGGACTTAAAAAGAAGTATACAGTTTCAGTTTTTTCTTAGAATTTTTCTTAGAATTATAGCAAAAGCGAATCTGCGATAATACATGGAAAAAAACAAAACATACAAAAAACTGACAGTGATGGTGGTTGGTGGTAGAGAAACAGAGAGATAGATATAGTTATACCCAAATAGAAATAGAGTAGATAGATACACACAAAAAATTAAAGTAACGAAAGAGATAGACATTTGAGAAAGGGACATAATTGTAGTTTTTCCCAATCCCAGAATTTATCAAAGTCAGTACAGAGACTGCGATAATTCCCTTGAACATGTCAAATGCAATGTATGTACAAAACAGCCGATGTTTGACCGTGAGGTGTACTCAGGCAATGTCCATTTCAACAAAAAATAATAGTCTGATACAACACTACAATAACAAAACAATTTAGAAGTTCACAGTGTATGACCAAAATGGATAATTTTTTTAAGTAGTCGCTTGATCAGTGATTTTCACTCGTTGATGTTGGTCGCTGGTCGCGTTCTGGCGGTGGTCGCTTACTAAAGGTCAATTAACATTAGCAAATCGTCCGTGCATAACAAACGGTCGTTAACAATAGGTGGTCGCTGAGGGTCGCATATTGCAGGTTCCACAGTATTTTTAAAGATATATCAGGGGCCCAAGACGAAAGGGCCTTTGGGGCTATTATAAATTTGGGGTCCCTGGTATAAAACACATACTCGCCCATATGTAAATCCAGCGCTGGTAATATTAAACCTAGTATATGTAATACATACCTAAACGAACAGTTTTCGTAATCACCATCATATGATTTTTTTTTCGTCTTGAAGGTATGCTGCAATTGTTATGATTTCTCATCTTCCAGCAATATTGTAAATAACTCTTACCACTTCTCGTCATACTTTCATATTTTTTGCTAACCCCAAAAATATTTACGGCTTTTCAAATATTTTTTGTTATGCTAATGGGAGGTAGGTGCGATTGTCTATGATGGTTAATTGATAGCAGCTTTGTTTTAGAAGCATTAAAATTTACGAGACATTTCTTACCCCAGTCCACTACGGATTGGAGGTCATTTCCAAGCTGGGCTGCAAGGTTAGCTTTGTCGCCCGCACCAGATTTTTGGTCAAGGCGAGAGTAGACTGTGGTGTCATCGGCGTACATACCTACTTGGGAACATATGGCCTCAGGGAGATCATTAATGTAGATGAGAAATAGCGTAGAACCTAGGATAGAACCTTGAGGGACACCCGCGTTCGTATGGTAGATCTGGGAGGCATGTCTGTTTAATACCACCTTCAGTGTGCGGTTAGAGAGGAAGGACTGAGTTATGTCAAACAAATGTCTAGTTATACCATAGCTCCGCAGTTTCCGTAGAAGGCCAGCATACCAGACTGTGTCGAACGCTTTAGAGATATCCAAGGCAACGATTCGGGCTTCACTATTCTTGTCAAGAGCCTGGTATATGTACTCGGTGATGGTCATTAGCATATCAGCAGTAGACCTGATGATGCGGAAGCCATACTGTTTGTCCGAGAGGAGCTTGTGTGTTGTGAGAAGCTGGACCACCTCGGCGTTGATAATGGCTTTGAACACTTTGCCAAAGATCGGAAGAAAGCTGATAGGGCGGTAATTTATTGATAGTAGTTTATTGACGTTGTTCAATGTGTATAGTACAGATGTTGTTTGTTCAATGGATGTTATTCCTCTAAGTGGACTTGTTGACAAAACGATTTTCACAATATATACAATTCAGTCAGTTGAGTGCAATACGTGATACACGCTTGGGCGATCATGTCTCGAAAGAGACATGACTGACTGGGCAGAAGATTATCCCGCAGTAGGTTGCCATTGCTTTCTGCAGTAGACTGGTTGCTATAGAACCCAAACTATCCTGTTATTTAACCCATAAATGGAAGGAATAGACGGATTAATACCTTTCCCAAGGGTATTTGCGCGTAAGTGAAGGCAATGAATTCAGCTGGAATTCGAACCCCGATTTCTCGTTCCGAGCCGATATCCAAGGCTCCACAGCGCACAATATATACAATTACCAAAGCTAATAATTTGTGACGTCTAACTCAGATATTCAAATCTGGTCTTTCTTTGATTTTTCTTTCTTGTTGACAAAAGACATCAATGTTATAAATATCGAATGTAAAATTAGCACGGCAGATATTTGAGGCTCTACCCATCTCACGACACACATATATTGAAAATAAGCAAAATCTTCCTAGGTGTTCGTATTCATTTAAAACATTGAATATTTACCCTGACGTTAAATTTAACCAATAAAAAACACACTCGCCACATAATGAGCAATCATAGGATATTTGTTTACTTTTGATTGGCTTTGGATCAGGTGCCAATAATTATCCACCACACACTTTGATAGATAGATAGATAGATAGATAGATAGATAGATAGATAGATAGATAGATAGATAGATATGAAGAACTTGAGAGAGCTAGATATAAATAAACTGAGATAGACAGATATATACACATATAAGTATATATAGGTATACATATAGGCATATGAACATACTGATAAATATATATATATATATATATATATATATATATAAAGATAAAGATAAATACATACATACATACATATGTATATATAGATAGATAAGAACAGACTGGGATAGATAGATAGATAGATAGATAGATAGATAGATAGATAGACAGATAGACAGATAGATAGATAGATAGATAGATAGATAGATAGATAGATAGATATGAAGAACCTGAGAGAGCTAGATATAAATAAACTGAGATAGACAGATATATACACATATAAGTATATATAGGTATACATATAGGCATATGAACATACTGATAAACATATATATATATATATATATATATATATATATATAAAGATACATACATACATACATACATACATACATACATATGTATATATAGATAGATAATAACAGACTGGGATAGATAGATAGATAGATAGATAGATAGATAGATAGATAGATAGATAGATAGATAGATAGATATGAAGTAACTGACAGAGCTAGATATAAACTGAGATAGACAGATACACACATATATAGGTATAGATAGACAGATATATATATATATATATATATATATATATATATATATGAAATTAAAGTTTGTTATATTCGCTTTTTTTTGTTTTTGTTTTGCTACAGTACTTGGTAGTTTCAATAGTTAGAGCCTATCAATTTTTAATGCAGACATTTATCGACCCAACTCTTGTAACTCTTCGGCTGGTTTGGTTCAGTGTGGCACAGGGCAACAAGTCGGAGGTTCTTGATTGACAGGCAGTCACGTGATATCAAGCAACATGTTCCCCTTTCATCTCAGATTCTACAAACTCTCCGTGCTGTCTCTCGTCCGATTCGTGCCTTCGTATTTATTGACATTCACCTAAACCCGCGTTGGCAATATGTTTGGTTTGGGGACATCGGTAATTCTTCTGCATTCAACAAGAGTTTCTTTGTCGTCTGGTTATTGAAAATTAATTACATTTTCCAATGAGTGGGGGTTCAACTTTTCTCATGGGTAGCGATCATAGGTATCGATCTACCGCAATAATTTCCTCCTTCTCTTAGCATCTCAGGCCAATAACTTTCAAGGGGTGTGAGTAATTTCTCAACTTTCCTCGGCATTTTACTTACGCATGTCACCTCGGTTACCCTTCGAACAATCTGACTCTCGACTGCTTTGGTGTAGATCAACTTGCGGTCATTAATTTATAATTATCATTTCATATCTTTCATACACAAAGAACTTTTTTTCAAATCAGATATTCAGTGGATGGCTCTGTTAAGACAATTCCTCAACTTTTAACAAGAAAGAAACTTTATTCTTAAGTCCTGTTTACAGTAAAATCGCCGTGGCAGTATATTTGGTTCGGAGACATAGGTAATTCCACTGTATTCAACATGTGGTATTTTGTCGTCCGGTAATTGAAAATTAATTAGATTTTCAAATGGGTGGAGGTCAACTTTTCTCATGGGTAGTGGTCATACATATCGATCAGCCCCAATAATTTTTTCCTTCCCTTAGTATATAAGGCCAATACCTTTCAAGGGGCGTTATTTCCAGATCCTGTTTTCAGTAAAATCGCATTCGTTCACTGATCGACGTGATTTATCCGATAGTCATTAATTAAATTTTATCATTTCCGACATTGCTCATATGAAATTGGCTATTCTTTTCCGTTTTGAGAAACAGTTATCTGGAAGCTAGATAATCAATTAGCTGTACAAAGTGTATCACATGGCTTCCATTCAATTTGCTTTTATCCGTTGGAAATTCTTTTGGTTTAGAGATTTATGTTTTCTTAAAGGAGAAATCTCCATCCTTTGTTTATAAGTACCAGCGCAAAATAGTGTTATAGATAGATAGATAGATAGATAGATAGATAGAGAGATAGATAATGAAGAGACTGAGATAGATAGATAGATAGATAGATAGATAGATAGATAGATAGATAGATAGATAAGAAGAGACTGAGATAGATAGATAGATAGATAGATAGATAGATAGATAGATAGATAGATAGATAGATAATGAAGAGACTGAGAGATAGATAGATAGATAGATAGATAGATAGATAGATAGATAGATAGATAGATAATGATGGGATTAGGATAGATAGATAGATAGATAATGATAGGACTAGGATAGATATATAGAAATGAAGAAAAGGAAATATATATAAATATGCATGATTAACTATATACATATGAACAGCTGATATATATATATATATATATATATAGAGAGAGAGAGAGAGAGAGAGAGAGACTGAAAGAGAGAAAGATAAATATATAGATACATATGAAAAATTGATAGATAGATAGATAGATAGATAGATAGATAGATAGATAGATAGATATGAACAGACTGGCATTAATATAAACAGACGGGGATAGATATATGAACAGGTATATAGACATAAATTTAGATTGTGTATGATTAGACGATCATCATCATCATCTCATTCATCATCATCATCATCTTAAGTGTTAGACCGAGTTGAAAATTCAAGGTGATTTTTAATCTCCAGCAATTTTTTAAATAACGTGTACCGATTATTTCCTTCTCAGTTGATAATTTGAATTCTCTTTGAGGCTTTTACAGGGAATTCACATTGTATTCATCTTCTATGTGCCGTGTCCCTACAGGACGTTTGGGATCATGACTCTCCACAATTTCCTGTCTTTCATCATCCACCTCCTACTTCTCTTTATCATCATCATGTTCGTCGTCATTGTCATCTCCTAACTTCCTCCTCCCCTGCCTAATCATTATCATCATCGCCGTCTTTATCGTGCACAGCATTTTGGCAGTTGCATTTTCGGCTTGTTTGATATTGACATCCTGATTATACACCATTGTGCAAATAATTAAAACAAATTTTTTTTAATCATATGAACAGGTGAAGAGGCTCATTTCTATATGATGTGCAGGGGGCTACGTAAGAGTGACAAGATTGGAAAAGAGAAAACCGCAAACTACATCCTAAACAGGGAACAAGGAATGAGCCTCTTCACCTGTTCAATAGACGTGGGTGGAGTGGGAACCGGGCGATAGTTTAGTCTACCTACTCCAATTGAAAAAGAAAAAAGAAAAGAGTGAAAAGATTGGAAAAGAGAAAACCGGAAACCACATCCTAAACAGGGAACAAGGAATGAGCCTCTTCACCTGTTCAATAGACGTGGGTGGAGTGGGAACCGGGCGATAGTTTAGTCTAACTGCTCCAATTGAAAAAGAAAAAAGAAAAGAGTGAAAAGATTGGAAAAGAGAAAACCGGAAACCACATCCTAAACAGGGAACAAGGAATGAGCCTCTTCACCTGTTCAATAGACGTGGGTGGAGTGGGAACCGGGCGATAGTTTAGTCTACCTACTCCAATTGAAAAAGAAAAAAGAAAAGAGTGAAAAGATTGGAAAAGAGAAAACCGGAAACCACATCCTAAACAGGGAACAAGGAATGAGCCTCTTCACCTGCTCAATAGACGTGGGTGGAGTGGGAACCGGGCGATAGTTTAGTCTACCTACTCCAATTGAAAAAAAAAAGAAAAGAGTGAAAAGATTGGAAAAGAGAAAACCGGAAACCACATCCTAAACAGGGAACAAGGAATGAGCGATCTTCACCTGTTCAATAGACGTGGGTGGAGTGAGAACCGGGCGATAGTTTAGTCTAACTACTCCAATTGAAAAAGAAAAAAGAAAAGAGTGAAAAGATTGGAAAAGAGAAAACCGGAAACCACATCCCAAACAGGAAACAAGGAATGAGCCCTCACCTGTTCAATAGACGTGGGTGGAGTAGGAACTCAAGTGATAGTTTAGTCTACCTACTCCAATTGAAAAAGAAAAAAAGAAAGAGTGAAAAGATTGGAAAAGAGAAACCGGAAACTACATCCTAAACAGGAAACGAAGGAATGAGCCTCTTCACCTGCTCAATTGACGTGGGTGAGGGGAACCGGCGATAGTTTAGTCTACCTACTCCAATTGAAAAAAAAGAAAAGAGTGAAAAGATTGGAAAAGAGAAAACCGGAAACCGCTGATCCAAACAGGGAACAAGGAATGAGCGATCTTCACCTGTTCAATAGACGTGGGTGGGAGGGGAATCAAGGATAGTTTGGGCTCAACTACTCCAATTGAAAAAGAAAAAAGAAAAGAGTGAAAAAAGATTGGAAAAGAGAAAACCGAAACCACATCCTAAACAGGGAACAAGGAATGAGCCTCTTCACCTGTTCAATAGACGTGGGTGGAGTAGGAAACTGGGCGATAGCTTAGTCTACCTACTCCAATTGAAAAAGAAAAAGAAAAGAGTGAAAAGATTGGAAAAGAGGGAAACTGAAACCACATCCCAAACAGGGAACAAGGAATGAGCCTCTTCACCTGCTCAATAGACGTGGGTGGAGTGGGAACTGGCGATAGTTTGGGTCATCATCTAAATTGAAAAAAAAAAGAAAAGAGTGAAAAGATTGGAAAAGAGAAAACTGGAAACTCACATCCTAAACAGGAAACAAGGAATGAAAGATCTCTCACCTGTTCAATAGACGTAAAGTGGAGAGAACCGGGCGATAGTTTAGTCTAACTACTCCAATTGAAAAAGAAAAAAGAAAAGAGGAAAAGATTGGAAAAGAGAAAACCGGAAACTGCCACATCCTAAACAGGGAACAAGCAACGAGCTCTTCACCTGTTCACACAGATGTGGTGGAGTAGGAACCGGGCGATAAGCTAGTCTACCTACTCCAATTGAAAAGAAAAAAGAAAAGAGTGAAAAGATTGGAAAAGAGAAAACCGGAAACCACATCCTAAACAGGGAACAAGGAATGAGCCTCTTCACCTGCTCATTGTGACGTGGGTGGAGTGGGAACTGAAGCGATAGTTAGCCTACCTACTCCAATTGAAAAAAAGAAAAAGAGTGAAAAGATTGGAAAAGAGAAAATCGAAACCACATTCAAACAGGAACAAGGAATGAGCGATCTTCACCTGTTCAATAGACGTGGGTGGAGTGGGAACCGGCGATAGTTGAATGAATTACTCCAATTGGAAAAAAGAAAAAAGAAAAGAGGAAAAGATTGGAAAAGAGAAACCGGAAACCACATCCCAAACAGGAACAAGGAATGAGCCTCTTCACCTGTTCAATAGACGTGGGTGGAGTAGGAACCGGGCGATAGTTTAGTCTACCTACTCCAAATTGAAAAAGAAAAAGAAAAGAGGCGAAAGATTTAGAAAGAGAAAACCGGAAACCACATCCTAAACAGGGAACAAGGAATGAGCCTCTTCACCTGCTCAATACGGGTGGAGTGGGAACCGGGCGATAGTTTAGTCTACCTACTCCAATTGAAAAAAAAAGAAAAGAGTAAGGAAAAGATTTGGAAAAGAGAAACCGGAAACCACATCCTAAACAGGGAACAAGGAATGAGCGATCTTCACCTGTTCAATAGACGTGGTGGAGTGGGAACCGGGTGATAGTTTAGTCTAACTACTCCAATTGAAAAAGAAAAAAGAAAAGAGTGAAAAGATTGGAAAAGAGAAAACTGAAACCACATCCTAAACAGGGAACAAGGAATGAGCCTCTTCACCCGTTCAATAGACGTGGGTGGAGTGGGAAATCAAGTGATAGTTTAAATTTACCTACTCCAATTGGAAAAGAAAAAAGAAAAAGATGAAAAGATTGAAAGAGAAAACCGGAAACGGGTTATCCTAAACAGGGAACAAGGAATGAGCCTCTTCACCTGTTCAATAGACGTGGGTGGAGTGGGAACCGGGCGATAGTTTAGTCTATCTAAATATATATAAAATGTTGTACATGTTTTGATTTCGGCATCTTCAATTTTTAATTTGTATGTTGGGTTACCTACTTTTGTTAGTAACCGTGCATTATATCTTCCTGCAATTGAGAGTTAGTTTTTTCTTGTCGCTTTCCTTAACTATCTTCTCCATTAATTCTTCATCTACTTACTTGATAATGAAATCATTATTAGATTCGCTGGAAGAAATAGATGATTATACTTGAGCATCTTGGAAAACGTGAGGTTACCGCTAATAAAATGCGCTATTTTGCTCATCATTAACCTTCTTCGTGAGCATGCATTTAATTATATGTTCTCGTTAGAAAATGTAACACATTGTTGATGAAAATAAAAAAAATAGATCATTAGTCTGCTGTCACGTCTTGATATAAAAATTTAACACAGTTCTAAAGTTTATTTAAACGTCTGGTTATTATTTTCTAGTAGTGTGTTCTACTCGAATATAATAGTCGATCGAATTCTGACATGTGTATGTTGTCAGAATTATCCAATTCAAATTCCTTCCAAAATTCAAGAGATTTGAATCAAAGATGATTATAAATTAAATAAATAAATTAAAATTGAAATATTTTAATATTACAAAATAATATTTTAAATCTTTATATCAAAATAGTCATGCTCGCCCACGAGAGAACTTCAACCATATGTACAATCTAATTTTTATTTTTTTTAATCGTATCACCCCGAGCAAGGCGGTAACGCCACTGATGTGCAGGGAGCTACGTAATAGTGAAAAGATTGGAAAAGATAAAGCCGGAAACCACATCCTAAACAGGGAACAAGGGATGAGCCTCTTAACCTGTTCAATAGACATGGGTGGAGTGTGAACCGGGCGATAGATAGATCTATCTACTCCAATTGAATGCTTACATCATTGTTACATCAAAGTAATTATCCTTGGAAAAAAATTAAGTGAACCGAAATTTGCTTGACCGGTACATTCTTTGTAGGAGAACAGTTAAAGCCTGTCAGATTTAGTGACGGTTTCTCCTAGGGGAAAGTAGGTTCGAATCCTGCTAGAGTATGCATATTTTTCTAATTATATTTCTAGAATATTCAGGCTGCTGGATGAAATAAAAAATCTATCTAAACTTATTTATAAATGGAACTTTGTCTGTGTGTGTGTGTGTGTGTGTGTGTGTGTGTGTGTGTGTGTGTGTGTGTGTGTATCCGTTACCTATAGACTCCGAAACGGCTGAACCGATTTTCTTGAAAATTTACACAGTTGTACTATAAGCGTCTGCGAGTGTTCTTAGCTAGGTTTTGTGTCGAGGTACCCCCGATAAATATCGAAAATCGATTATCGAAAAAATCGGGTTATAGAAGGAGTGGTCCGATTTTAATCAAATTTGATACACCCATAGACAAAGACATAAGAAACGATATTCAGAAGTTTCAACGTTGCAGTTCTTAAAATAGTGCAGAAAATCGATAATATATATGTGTATAAATTGATACCAGGAAATCAAAATTTGACTTACATCTATTCATTTTTCTTTCAGTCTACGGTTTCGCTTTAACTGGAAACATTTTAGTCTTTTCTGCCAACGTCCAAAGAGTCTGAGCTCCAGGACCATGGATTAGTTTTAAAGCTTTCATTACACCCGAGCAACCCCGGGCTATACTGCTAGTTGTTTAATAAATAAACAGAGTATCAACTCAAATCTGTATATTCACTGAAAATAACGTTTAAACAATAAAATGAAAATATGTCACATTAATAAATGAAAAAAATAAACTATTCTTATAGAGGAATAATTTATGAATATGTAGGAATAAATTCTTTCTGTTCCATTTCAAACTGGTTAAGAGTCCGTCTTTTCTTCTGTACCTAATGACCTCCCTTTTATATATATATATATATATATATATATATATATATATATATATATATATTGGGACAATTTGTTTGAACCTTATTTTTGATCGATACTCATATTTAAGTAGGTATTCTGTTTGTAATCAAACAGTATTATATTTTATTCCTACCGGCCTGATTATATATGATATTTTTTGTTACGAAAATGTGTCATTCAGCGACCCTTATCTACATAGAGAAAGCCACCAAATGATCCGGCGCGTCTTAGATATAAATATATAATACTGTTTGATTATAAACAGAACATCTACTTAAAGACGAGAATCGATCAAAAATAATTTTCAAACAAATCATTTCAAATTAACAGGTTGTTTATGACCTGTTTCGTTAATCTTCGTTTATATATATATCTATATATATATATATAAGGGAGGTCATTAGGTACTGAAGAAAAGACGGACACTTAACCAGTTTGACATGGAACAGAAAGAATTTATTCCTACAAATTCATAATTTATTCCTATATAGGAATAGTTTATTTTTTTCATTTATTAATGTGACATATTTTCATTTTATTATTTAAACGTTATTTTATATATATAAAATGGCTGGCTACTCGTATTTGCAGATACCCGTCTACCAGGGCGGCTAGCTAATCCCCATTGAAGACGCCTGCTCAGGCACACTTGTGTTTGTTCAACACGCACATAACCCACCTGTGGTTTATACTGCAATTATGCTGAGTGAACGTTAGTTACAGTTTCTGGGAGAGAGCATGTTATTTTGCATGAACAAACGTCTGAAGAACGCCAGCACGCTCAAACCTCTGTCACGATGACTTGTGACTTCGAGTTAGCACAACCATCGATGTCTCCTCAAAGAGAGCCGTTTACCCAATTTCACTAACAAGGCTTGGGTAAACACGTGGAATGGTTCTCAGGTACTTTTCAAAGCTGCCGCAAACTGGGATCACCTCCTCTAGACAGATTACATCAAGATCAAATCGGCCATGCTGTGATACGAGGCTTCTTGATCAGAAAGTGACTCGACCACATACATATAAACAATAAAAGACGGTTTCTTAAGTAGTGTGAAATAAAACAGAAAGATTAAAAATAAAGCTTTAATTAGAAAGAAAAGCTCGCTCAAATTTTGTGCCCATAATAAATCTTACGCTGAATAGATTGAAAGGATTTACGAAAGAAAAGATTACAGCGAGATAAATGACTTTTGTAAAGGCCACACTGAAAGTTCACGCGTACTTCTTAATGTTCTGACCTGTCAGGGGTTTAAAGTTCATTCTTAGAAGTAGCGAAGACTATTGTTGATGAGCGAAATCGAAGGAAGAATATCAGTATCAGCGATTGGACGACCTGCATTTGATTAAAGTTAGTTTTTCATTACGTTTATGTTATTCGGAGATTTTGCTTGATTATATGACTCTTCTGCTTTTAGCATTCTTACTCCCATTTGAAGAAGTTAATCAACGTATTTGTCGCCATGTTTTTTTTTCTATTTTTCTAGACTTGATACAAGTATACGAACTGAAGTATGTGGGTTGTGGTGCAATGGATATCCACTTAGGAAGAGAAATCAGAGAGTCGAGTTCGAATTTCATTCGTTAGGCGCAGATACGCTTTTCTTTTTAATCATATCACCCCGAGCAATGCGGAAACGCCACTGATGTGCAGGGGGCTACATAAGAGTAAAAGCACTAAATAGAAGAGAGTAAAGAGAAGGACAAACCATTTAGAAAGGAGCCAGAGAAGGGAGGGAACACAGGTGTGATGACAGTTGCAGAGGTGGAGAGAAAGGAAAAGATATACAGGGTGGTGAGGAATGAACTAGGATCAAGTGGTTAAGAGATGAGTATTGACTTTGCATTTGAATTCCTGGAGGTTGTAGCCGTCAGGAAAGCAAGAATATGGAAGTGAGTTCCACAGGCGGGAAGTGCGAGAAAAGAAGCTGCAAGAGTAGAATTGTCGTTGCATTTGGTTGATCTAACTGTGAATGGGTGAGACCCAGTTGCCAGTCTGGTTTCACGAGTAAACACCTGTTGCAGAGGCTCCAGTGACTTAAGTTCGTCGGAGCAGAAGCCATGAAAGTATTTATAGAACAGACAAAGGGAAGCCACATCCCGTTGATGGGAAAGTGGCTGTAGTCGAGCCGCCAAGTCGGTACCTATCACATTACTGATTCTCCTTTGGAGCCTGTCAAGAACACCGAGGTGAACAGCGGGGGCACCTGACCATATATAGCAGCAGTACTCCATGCACGGACGAATGGTTGATTTGTATATTTGCAAGATGGTTTCAGGCGGGAAAAACATCCTGGCTCGATATAGTGATCCAACCTTCTTAGCAGTGGATTTAGCTACTGACTCAATGTAGTGGTTCCACTTGAGATCAGAAGAGAGTGTAAGGCCGAGGAGGCGCAGTGTATTACTCTGGGGGAGACTCGCCTGGTCCATGCTTATGAGAGGCAGGAGAGGTTGCCTGTGATGATTGACAGACAGCAGCTTGGTCTTAGACGCATTGAAATTTACAAGCCACTTTTTACCCCAAATCACCACAGAATGTAGATCCCTTTTAAGAACAGCAGCGAGATTATGTTTGTCCGTCACGCCGGGTTTCTTACTGATGCGGGAGAAAAAGTAAAAATCCATCTGTTCTACTCGCCAATTTAGGATTAAATGGAGGGAGATTGGCTTTAATAGCCATGGTTGTCAACCAGTCTACGCAGAAAGAAATGTCAAGTTACTGCAGGAAAAATTATCCAGATAGATAAGTCTCGAAAGATTCATGATTGCACAATCATATATCATGTATGGTACTTAAGGGACTGATTTAAATAACAGAATTAAATATCAGGACAGAATAGGTTCTATAGCCTTGGTTGGTAACCACTCTACTGCAGGAAGAAATAGCAACCTACTGCAAAAAAATCTTCCAGCTAGTCAGTCATGTCTCGAAAGAGACATGGTTGCCTAAAGGTGTCACTTAACTGACTGATTTGGATAACAGAAATAAATATTGAGTTTTATAACCTTGGTTGGCGACCAGTCTAAAGCAGAAAGAGATCGTAATCTACAACGGGAAAATTTCTGCCTTGTCAGTCATGTCCCGAAAGAGACATGCTTGCCTAACCGTGTGTAGCTTATAATATTTCACTGACCGATCTGGACAAAAGAACTGAATAGTAGGATAGTGTGGGTCCTATAGCCTTGGTTGGCAACCAGTCTACAGAAGAAAGAAATGGAAACCTAATGAGGGACAATCTTCCGTACAGTCAGTCATGACCCGAAAGTCATGTCTCCAAAGTATCAACTATTAAATCGGTGAGTAAGTAGCGGAGAAAACATGTTCACCCAGGCGGATATCACGTATGGCACTTAGCTGACGAGTCGAGACTGTCCTAATGGTTGTCAACGCAGAAAATACGATAGTTCTCCAGTTACCAAATTCCACCAGAGGCTGTTTTCAGTCACATCGCAGCATTGAGGCAAGTCAAAAATATTAAGCCACATCTTTTTTTTAATAAAGAGCATGACGATAGTATTAGTGTAATATAATAATCTGGCCTAACCCGAGAAGGCTGAGGAAGCGTGGGCGTTCCCGGTTGATGAAAAGTAGCGGATGTCACTTTGACCCTATTTCCGGCAGAGCGGAAATAGACAGGGTCTCTGAGAATTTACGTAGGCGTCGCGTAGGCGTCGCGTGATCAAGAAAAAACCGGAAGAATCAATTTCCGCTTTTGGAAGATATATAAAGACTGCGAAAACACAGATAAGAGGAGTCTCCAGCCTCGACAGTAGAAGAGAAGTCGAGTCACAGTCGAAGTCAGAAGTCGAAACAGAGAAGTCGAAGAAGTCAGTCTCGACAGGCAAGTCTCGAGAAGTCGAAGAAGAAGCTAGACGAGCTAAGAGAGAGTATACACTCACGTCGTCACCCCTGTCAACCTTGGAAGAGCGCTCCCTCACTCTCTGTTCCTAGGCGACACGGTCCATCGTCTTTAATAAAAATATAATATATATTTTTATATATACCCCCGTGTTTGTCTGTTTATTGGTATATAACATTAGTTTATATTAGATATTATTTATGGCATTGGTAAAACTACCCATTCAGTGTTTATGTTCAATGTATATGGTGCGCCTGAAGTCATCCTCCGGTTTGAATTATGTCAGTATTATTTATCTGTATATGACAGCAATGATATATAAATATATATATATATATATATATATATATAATTTCTTAACGAGTTATTTGGCTACCTTGGTTTCCACCATGAGTGGTTTCTTCAGGCGATTTTGAATAACTGATCTTACACTTTAATGCTAAAGTCAGTTATTAAAAATGGCCTGAAGAAACCACTCATGGTGGAAACCAAGGTAGCCAAATAACTCGTTTTAAAATAAAAAATACTCAAAAGTTCTACAATATAGAACACATTTTAATACAATGTGTACCGGTCTAACCCTATTAAGACTAAAAACTAAGTATTAAACAATCAATCAATCAATATATATATATATATATATATATATATATATTGTGTGTATTTTGGCAGCATTTTTTCATTAATGCAGGTTTCATTGAATAATATAGACAAGTTTTGTCTATTAAATTTTGTGTAGGATCCGTTCATATCGTCTGATATACTTGATGGTGATGTCGTTGAAAGACAACAAAAAATCACAGTAATTGTGATTTTTTGTTGTCTTGTTCAATGAAACCTGCATTAATATATATATATATATGAAAAAAATGAGAAGCCGTGAACGTTTATTTTAAAAGTGTAGGTTTATTGAGGTTATTATCATTATATTAGTTGCTTTTTGATACATTAAGTGTCCAAAATGGTATTTGTGTCTCTACACGTGTTTCGAGTCTAAAGTTGACTCTTTTCAGGTGAATTAATTTGTGACATTACATATCGAGATCCCGGCTTTGTTTTTCTGATGGCTAAAGTATTGTGTATGAATAGATAACTGGTGAGCAAGTCAGAAAGTTCATATACATCCATATTTTTCAAGTTTTCACACTCGCATGTGAAATTACACTGACATGCGAAAACTGATTTTGTCTTTATACTGCAAAATTGTTTTCAGTGATTTTTATTCAATTCTACACTACGGGATATCTAGTTCTTATTATTGTTTTTGAAATACTATCTTTTTGTGAGTAATATTAATAATAATAACATCAATAACTTTAAACGTTCATGGCTTCTCGCACTTTTGTTTTTTATACAAATATATCTCGTTGGAACAACCTTTATTTCTTTTTTGATATATATATATATATATATATACGCAGGGCAAGGACAAGACTCCATTTAGACATGTTGGGCTATCTTACTGTTAATTTACAATGCCCTGCCCTGTGCAGACAGAGGGAGTTGAAGTTAAATTGGAGCTTTTCGAGGAGATTATCACCCAACATAGATAATATACAATTGTTTTTTTAACTTCAGTTAGTCAGTTAAGTGCTATACGTGATGCACGCTTTGGGTGATCATGTCTCAAAAGAGACATGGCTGATCGGGCAGATTATTATCCCGCAGTAAGTTGCCATTGCTTTATGCAGTAGATTGGTTAACAGTCAAGGCTATAGAACCCAATCTGTCCTATCATTTAACCCATGACTGGAGGGATAAGGTGAATTAATACATTTCCGTAGGGTATTTGTGCATAAGTGAATGCAAGGAATTAAACTGGAATTTGAACCCGGCACACCGGTTTGTCGTTCCGAGTCGATATCCACTGCACCACAATGCACATCCAAAAGCATGGAGTACCCAATGCGATCGATTTTTAACTAAAATAATCATTTGGTAATTAAGTTCTTCTAAAATGTCCACATTGAAAGAAAATATAAAGAGAAACTGTTTCTAGCGAGACAAGCTTGTTAGCCATTACACGAAATCGAGGTAGCCCTTTTTAACTTCAGACGTTGTTAAAAATTTTTCATAGTTACATTTCTGTTTTAATTTTGCCGATGATTTCTATTCTGACGAAGTGTCGGCCGAAAGGGGCCTACAATTTTTTTCTTTTAAGCGAGATATCTTTGTATCTATCTTAATAAAATGATCCTATTTAAATTAATTATATATATATATATATATATATATATATATATATGTATGTATGTGTGTGTGTATATATATATATATATATATGTATGTGTGTGTGTTATATATATATATATATATATATATATATATATATGTGTGTGTGTGTGTGTGTGTGTGTGTGTGTGTGTGTGTGTGTGTGTGTGTAAAAATATACTCAGTTGTGATCTGAGATTAAGGACCGGATGATTAAATAAAGACAAGAGGAAACCTGTATTTTAAATCGCCTACGCGTTTCGTCCTGTGATGGACTTTATCAAGGCAAAAACAAATGATTTTGTGAGCATCTTTGTGTTTGCCAACACTGTTTGTTTATAGATACGTAACTTAGAATAAAGCTCATTTCGTCTTTTTGCCTTGATAAAGTCCATCACAGGACGAAACGCGTAGGCGATTGAAAATACAGTTTTCCTCTTGTCTTTATTTTATTTAACCATCCTGTCCTTAATCTCAGATTATAACTGAGTATATTTTTACAAATTATATGATTATATTATGCTCTAAAATATTTATTGTATTGAGCACTTTTTATAATATTATTTCACTAGTCTTGACTAACTCCTCCCTTATTTTGGACTTCCTGTTAAGTATTCTAAAATTCCTGTTATGTATTCAAAAAACTGTTGGATAACTAGTTAATACACAATGCCTGTAGATACTGAAAAGTTGAAACCAAGGTAGCGTAATCAGCTGATATTCCAAACTAGAATATATATGTGTGTGTGTGTGTGTAAAATATGCTCAGTTATGATCTGAGATTAAGGACAGGATGGTTAAATAAAATAAAGACAAGAGTAAAACTGTATTTTCAATCGCCTACACGTTTCGTCTTGTGATGGACTTTATCAAGACAAAAAGACGAAATGAGCTTTATTCTAAATTACGTATCTATAAACAAACAGTGTTGGCAACCACAAATACGCTCACAAATCATTTCAAAAAGATTAACAGAATATTTTAGTTTTTAGAATTCCTTCCTGTGTAGTGCAAAGTCACAAGATGTTAAAATGAAGGGAATTCAACCGTTTCCTTTGAAATTTTTAATATGTAATTTAGAATAAAGCTCATTTCGTCTTTTTGCCTTGATAAAGTCCATCACAGGACGAAACGCGTAGGCGATTGAAAATACAGTTTTCCTCTTGTCTTTATTTAACCATATATATATATGCTTTTGTTAACCAGTTTGGCGTCATAATTAAATTAGAGCAATATTATATTGTTGCATTTAAATGTGCTCAATACATATATAATGTAGGGCTTTTGAATATTTTTTATTTGTAAACCAGAGTTATTTACACGACCTTGTTTTCAATATTTCGGTATCATTAGGCAATTTATAAAAATTGATTTTTCCAACTTTTTAAAACGTACAACAGGGATTTTTACGAACGCGTGACTGGAATTTAAAATAATTGAAATTTTCGAAATTAGGAAACAGTTTTTAAGAATATTAAACATTTTCATTGATGTTTGTATAATCCTAAAATTTATTTCCACACGTGGTAAAAATTGTGGAAATTAAAATAAAAAAGAAACGGAAAAGATCCTAATGTAACAGGGAATATAATTTAAAAAAAGCAAAACCTTATAATGGTGGGGATGTTGCGATTGTACCAAGTTAGCCCGAATATTATTTCCAGGATAAAAAAAATTACTAATTAAATGAAAGATCTGAAGTGGTATCCAGAAGTAAACACACCAGAAAATATATTTTAGGATCATTCAAACGTGGATGAATATGTTAATATCTTTAAAATCTCCACCTTAATTTTGAAAATTTCAGTTATTTTAAACTTCCTGTTGCATTTGTCTATATTTCTGAGATGAGGTAGCATTTACAGTATTTGCATTATTCGGACTATTGTACTCATTTTTGTTGCCATTTTACGACGTTTCGGCCGTTTTACGCTCCGGCCTTCTTCAGGTTGCTAGGAATTTCGAACCGAACAATTTATTACAATCACTGGGGTATATCATTTTTTCCTTTACATAGTAGTGCCCCTTTTTGAAGTCATGAGCTATCCCCCTCTAAACGTGTATGTTACTTGTTCACCACTGCTGTATTGAACTCACAACACTTAGGGTGAAGTTACAGGAACAAACCAACATCTATCTATCTATCTATCTATCTATCTATCTATCTATCTATCTATCTATCTATCGATCTCTATACACTTGCATAGATTTATTGAAAGAAGTGTTTTGGTTTCCTTTACTTCACTCTACAGTCAGTTTTATACCCACTGGAGGGAAGTGATGTAATCGATATCTATCTTTTCCTTAGATCAGCTCATTTGAAGTGGTGTGCAGTAATATGAATCTTTTTTGGGTACTTACGTATTATCGGGAGGACCTTTAAAAAAACGACTCAAAAATTAAAGTAAATTATTTATTGAAACGGTTAAAACAATAAAATAACATTACATTTGTAATTCCGGAGGCCAGAACGTCGCAATTGCTTCCAAAAGTAACTCAAAGACATCAGTACAGGCAACATGCTTCCGCCACATGAATTCGGCCAAATACGACTCCAAATGGTGACGTGCAGTGCCACAGTGCTTCTTGTTTCGCCACTTTGTCGATCCCCATAGGCGTTCCACTGTCTGCGTATGAGCCCCGGTGTTCGAATCCACAAAGTTGTACTTGTGGTTGACGTTGAGGTGATGAAAGCCTGATTTTTCCAGTTCCTTAGTGTTATAAGCGGGCCACAAAGGTCCTCCCGATAATACGTAAGGACCCTTTTTTGAGGTCTATGATGAAATTTGTTTGGCTTTGAATCTTACTGCGTCATCCGTAATTACATCTGATTTTTGTCTCGTCTAGAGAGAATTGTCTCGACTTTGGATTAGTTGTTCTACGGCTATTGTATGCAAAGGACGTTACTCTAAGGAAAAGTACGAAAATTGTTACACTTC
This sequence comes from Ascarosepion bandense, assembly GCA_037127315.1. Taxonomy (NCBI): domain Eukaryota; kingdom Metazoa; phylum Mollusca; class Cephalopoda; order Sepiida; family Sepiidae; genus Ascarosepion; species Ascarosepion bandense. The sequence continues at coordinate 2,370,195 of JBBBDQ010001148.1, read as the reverse complement.
TCGAAAACACTGGTAAGCCTTAGAGAGAGATCGCGGATATTGTTAGTGTTAACCTTACAACTGTCAGTCGTGTCATCAAAGCGAAGAAACAAACTAGTCCAAAACGTAAAGAAATATTCAGTCAGAAGAGAACAGTAAAGCAAAGAGATGACGTATACGTGATCCGGGAAAGTATCTAAGATCCTAGAAAGATATTTGTTGGGACGCCCGCGCCTGTTCGGCTATAATGGACTATTCCATTACTATGTAAAGTAATTGTGGCATCTACGTAGGAGAGTGTGCCGAGCAGCCGATCGATAAGTCAGTCATAGACTTCCGGTGACGACCCGGAAGTACCCATTGCTCATACTACGTCTTACGACGGTCGGGACGATTAACCCTTATTCTTGTATTAGATACTAATAACCTTTGTAAATACTATTTTCATGGAATACAACAATTAACCTATTCCTGTTGTTGAGTTATTTATTCTTACTCACGACACAACAATATTATTCGCTTTGTTTTATTTAATTTGCAAAATAAAATAACCAACATGCAATATATATATATTTATATATATATATATATATATATATATACACTACCGGTCATAATTAGTATGCGAGCCCAGTTTTTTTTTTAAATAAATGATGTATTTCATATTATTTTTAATATTTATTGCTAAGTGGATAATTATAAATGAAAATAGAATGGTGCTTTTGTGATTATTACTTTGCAAAATTTTACAAGCAAATAGCGACAATTTACCCATCGCACCCTGCAGATTTGTTATATATATATATACATATACACAGTGGATAATTCTAAATGAAAATAGAATGGTGCTTTTGTTATTATTACTTTGCATAATTTTATAAGGCAGCCAAGAAGCCTTTGCTTCGGCCAGTTAATAAAAAGAAAAGACTAGCATGAGGTAAAAAGCACAAAAACTGGACACCAGAACAGTTCATTTGATGCACATGTTATTGTGCAGTATTGACAAAAGAACCATTCTATTTTCATTTAGAATCATATATTGGCAATAAATACTAAGAATAGTATGCAATACATCAATAATAAATACTAAGAATAGTATGCAATACATTTCTTTTAAAAACTGGAGTAGCCTAATAACTATGGCCGGTAGTATATATATATATATATATATATATATATATATATATATTGACTTGTCGGTTATTTTCGTTTTTATTATTACTGATGTCAACGAGTACACTTTGGATAGAGTTTGGATGAAACAAAAATGTCGTAGCATCATCTACATGGAAAAAGACGAGAGATAATGAAGGATATATATATATATATATATATATATATATATATATATATATATATATGGTAGCTTTCCCTATGTAAATAGGGGTCGCAGGTTCGAATCCTGCTGGATAGCACACATTTTCGTCATAAAAATTTATCGTGAAATAATCAGGCCGGTCGATATAAATATAAAATACTGTTTAATTAAAAACAGAATATCTACTTAAATACGAGTATCGGTAAAAATAATGTTCAAAATAATTCATATATATATATATATATATACAAACAAGGTTTGTGCAAATGTCTGGAGCCATAGGCAATTTACTATATAACAGTTTACATATAAAAATTGATTGAATTATCTGAAATGAACTAGATAACCCTTCACTGTTTAAAATAAATGTTAGAACTGAATTCTACCTTCATCCAAACACTTTTTGAATCGGGAGACTCATGTTCTACTTTTAGTTGATATGTTATCTCTGACGTTATCTGCTCACAAGTTCTACGCTTTCTAGAATCGTTAGATTTTCTGCCATCGTAGATAACCTGAGTGATGATACAGTGTTTGGGTGGCACTCCTGTCAGGCTATTGACTAATGGACTACTCCTGACGTCACGTCCGGTTACCAGGTTCTGTTTTCCGGGCAGTCAGTTCCAGAGACTGAGAGAGTAAAGGTCGTAACCTGATTTGTCCTGTAGCTGAGTGGAGACACGACTCAGCTTTAACAACTATTGGTATTTTTGTTAATACATTATTTTATTTCACTGTTCCTAAGTCTTCTCGTTAGTTATTTCAACAACGACTCCACAATATACAGGAAATTAATGATAATTAAATGATCAGAACTATATTGAAAAAGATAAACAAAATAAAATCGTAGTAGTGTGCTGTGTTAGCGGTGTAGAATAAGGATTGACCGTAGCCTTGATAAGTTAGTGATTGCAGCTCGTCTTGGTAGTCGGTTGAACAGAACAGCGCTTCGCAGGTAGAAACTATACGAGTAGAACATACCTCTCTCCGTTAGAATACGGAGGGAATGTGAGTGACTTGATACTATGTAAATGACATGGCGTGTTCTTGCCGTAATCGGTTGAACTGGCAGTACCAGGGTATGCTGTTCGTCTGAGTACTTTCCGTGTAAGTACAGATAGAGAAGCGAGAGACTGGCGACATACCGCTACTGAGAGAAAGCATATATATATATATATATATATATATATATATTGTGTGTGTATTCAGGCAGCATTTTTTCATTAATGCATGTTTCATTAAATAATATAGATAAATTTTGTCTATTTATTCATGTATTTTTTCATATTTTCTGATAAGCTTAATAGCATTATCATTAAATGAAGAAAGAAAATTACAATATTGATATCTTCTTCTATGTGCCCTGTCCCGTCAGGACGAAGGCGATTATGGCTTTCCGCGTTTCCCTATCCCTGGTGGTTGTGAACATGCCTTCTCTTGTTACACCATGCAATCCTCGTTCCGTCATTCACCTGATTAGGTCCCTCAAATATGTTATCCGTTGCTTTCCCATGTCTTTTTCCCCTCTATCTGGCCTGTTAGTAGCAGATTCTCTAAGCCCTTCTTCCTCATTGCATGTCCCAGGAACTTCAGCTGTCTCTTCTTGATGATCAGTATTAATTTCCTTTTTATTTCCATCATTTCCAAGACCTAATCATTGCCCACATCCTCGATCCATGATATTCGCAGCATTCTTCTGTAGAACCAAATTTCAGTTGCTTCTAGTTTTCCTTTAACTTTGATGATATTGTCCAGCATTCACTGCCATATTGACGGACAGACAGCACGTAGCAATCCAGTACTATCTTCCTTGTTTCTAGCGAAATTGTCCTGTTTCTTAATACTCTACTCAACTTCTGGATTGCTTCCTTCGCCATGCCAATTTGCCTTAAGATCTCTGTGTCGCACTTTTCGTCTTCTGTTAGAACACTTCCCAGGTATTTAAATTTCTGTATCTGCTTGATTCTAGTATCCCCGACCTGTATTTGGCATATTGAGCTGCACTTTTTACTGATATAAGCCATTTTCAAAGATGTCAAATTACATTATATATTATAAACACGGACAAACGCTAATGACAACTGTTTTTGTTTACAAGCAAGAACAAACTCGTGCATTTAAGACGCTGGAAGCGAATGTCGCATAACAGCTCATGACGTCACACATGACCAAGCGAGAGTGAAAACATGATTTATTACGTATGGGAAGACTTTGGAATAAACCAATGGTTTCTGTTATTAATTATAAGCATTTAAGAATATCTGTGGAGGTTTCATAGTTACTTTGTTCAGGTTAGGTTTCAACTGTTTTATTAATTTGAGAATTTTTAGTTTTTGTTTATTGTTTTCATGTTTAACTATAGTTGTGTTTTCAACTAGGGTTTTCCAAAATAGTGTATGTGGCCAGGCATGTTGTTTTAAATGGCTAAAAATGTTGGAATTATCGTTCAAGTATAGCGTCAAGCATCGTGAAAGCGAGATTATAGTGTGACCAACATAAATATTATTTAATCCGTTGGAGATACAATCTCCCAAAAGGCACTTGAATTTGTAAACTATGTTGTTTTTTTGCAAATCGCTAACCGGGTGAGAATAATCATTGCAAATAATTGAGTCGGATATACTAGATTTAGATTAGTATAGGATTAACTTAATTTTTTGCTAGGATCTGTTGTAGATGTATTAGTATTTACTAAATTTTTAAGTATATTTTCATCTTGTTTATAATTTATATGCATTTGATTACGAGATAGGAGATTAATATGTTTGTGATTAGTTGAAGTAGTATTATGTTCTATTTGTTTAGCATTGAGACTTCTAAGAAATCATCGTATTTGTTTATCATCTATATAGTTTGGAAAGCTATTATTCATAAGTGTTTGTTTTATATACTTGAGTTCACTGTAAAAAATCTGTTTTATGGATGAATTAGTTTCTGCACGATGTATTAGATTTTTTATAATTGCTATTTTGTAGTAATATGGACATACGCTGTTGCTGTGCATGAATTTATGCTGGTAAGCTTTTTGTATGGCAAAATGATAAATTGGTTATTATTTGTGTTTATCAATATGTCAAGAAAGGGAATTTTGTTATTACTATAGAGTTCATATGTGGAATTATTTTCGAAAAGTTTTTGAAGTTGAATATTTCATCTGTATTTTTAACTAACATAAGAATATCATCAATATATCTTAGGTAGATAGATGTTTTTTTAAAAGCTGTAAATCTCTTATTTTCGAGGTTCGACAGGAAGAAATTACTAAATGTTGGGCACGATACTGAACCCATTGAAACACCATCACGTTTATATATATATTATTATTATGATCTAAGAAAAGGACTGCCAGCGTCTTAAATGCACGAGTTTTTTGTTGCTTGGAAAATTTCCATGTAAACAAAAACAGTTTGTCATTATGGTTTGTCTGTGTTTAAATATATAATGTAATTTGACATCTTTGAAAATAGCTTATGTAAGCCGAAAGCTTAGAATAGATCAGTAAAAAAATTATGTATCAATATAGTAAATTTCTTTCTTCATTTAATGATAATGCTATTAAGCTTATCAGAGAATATGAAAAACGTTTACATAAAATAAATAAACAAAACTTGTCTATATTATTTAATGAAATGCATTAATATATATATATATATATATATATATATATATATAATACAAAAATGTAGAATTGAGCCACCACCTACCTCAGTTTCCCACGAACGGTTCTTCAGGGTAAGAGGCGTTCGTGTGAAACCGAGGTAGGTGGTGGCTCAATTCTACATTTTTGTATTGTATTCTTGCTCTACTTTCGTACTTTCGTACTTCCGTATCGAGCACTTTGCTGTTAAGGTTTCGTTTTGGGTTTTTTTTCTTTCAAACGAGCACTAGACGTATTGTTCTTGTGCGCTGTTTGTTTCTTTTTTCTCCCCTTTTATTTAAGCCACGAGGTAGTCCTCGCCGGATTGAAGACGGTTTATATTACTGTTAGCATTATTTTCGGATACTTAGTCTGTTATTATTAGTGTTGACTTACTGTGATTAAGAAAATTTTTAAAAATTAGCCACGATTTTACTTTGTGTTGACATAAAACTCCGCTAGTTGCTGATGGTAGATGTTATTGTGTTACCGTCTTAATAACCTCTCTGAAGATGGCTCATGTGAGCCGAAAGCTTAGAAACAAATTAATAAAAAATTATCCAAATGTTGTAGAATTTTTGTCTTGATTTCCAACTGAAATTAAACCCAAATAAGACATTTAGAACGACTCATGATTAAACATAAGATATTCATTGTCTCTTATATTTAAAAGTATATGTTTAGAAAATTATTTGCTGCCTCGATACTATATATATATATATATATATATGTGTGTGTGTGTGTGTGTATATATATATATATATATATATATTGGAAATCTACTGATGGGTTACGTTGTAGGTGTGTTTTCTGCATTGATTCCACATACCTTATGTATCGTCCCCATTGAGGAAGAAAATATTATAAGAAAAAGTTTCACAGTAATTTTTAGATAGCCAAAGGGCCGCAATGCTAAAGACTTTAATAAAGTTATACATAGTCATTGATTTTTCTGTTTTTATGACAGCAAATTTTGGCAATGATTCTAATACATGAGTTCATTGCCAATTTTTTTCAGGATGCAAATATATAGCCAGTGAATTTACTAAAGTTCATATTACAAACATTCATTACAGGAAACTATTGAAAACGGTTTTTCATATCTGAATACATTCTCATTGATTTTTAATACATGTTAGCATTATCAAATATTTGATATTAGGGAAATATTTAAAATGTTTACATTATAGTAATGCACTGTAAAATAATATACTATAGGAATGAATTACCAATGACTCTATTGTCTGAATGCATTGGCCAGAAATTTAATATAGGTGAGTCAGGGATAATATCATCAAACAAGTGCAAAGTTTAAATACCTTAGAAGTATCTAGAAATAAGAAAGTCCGAAGGTATTATTACGCTGCTTATTGCCTGACGAGTAACTGTCGTGAAATGCCGTTAACTGCCTTTGTTAACTGCTCTCCCGGAAACCACGCAGGCAACTACATATAAAAAAGAGAAAAAGTCCAGTCCTCGTAAGAGGATACCATAACAGAAATCATAGTAATAGATTTACGTTGAGAACGAATTGTATATGTGTACCGTCTCCCTTCACAATTTCGGTTATCATACATCCGTCTCTTAATAACTCTAAGCATAATCTGTATTTTCTCCTTCGTGTCTCTGTTCTGCTACCCATTTATACTACCGGCCATAATCATTAAATCACCCCATTGCTTTAAAAAATGATGTATTTTATACTATGTTTTAGCATTATTTACCAAGTGAATAATTGTAAATGAAAATAGAATGGTTCTTTTATTTATACTGCACAATAACATGTGCATCAAATGAATTTATAAATATTTAATAATAACCTATATTGCAGTTTTATCAATGAAAGAATGTAGAAAATTTAGGGTGATTCGGACGAGTTCATCTTCGCTTCCTTGCCTTGTAAAATTTTGCAAAGTAATAATAACAAAAGCACCATTCTATTTTCATTTAGAATTATCCACTTGGCAATAAATACTAAAAAATAGTATGAGACACATCATTTTTTTAAAAACTGGGGTGGCTTAATAATTATGGCCGGTAATGTATATATATATATATATATATATATTAAAAAAGGATTAATTCAAATATGTTGAATGGCCATTTCGATATGAAGATCCCCACGGGGAACGACACATCACCTCAGCAACAGAAAAAAACCTGTTGCTGAGGTGATGTGTCGTTTCCCGTGGGGATCTTCATATCGAAATGGCCATTCAACATCTTTGAATTAATCCTTTTTTAATATATATATATATATATATATATATATATATATATATATACATTACCGGCCATAATTATTAAGCCACATCACCTCAGCAACAGAAAAAAACCTGTTGCTGAGGTGATGTGTCGTTCCCCGTGGGGATCTCCATATCGAAATGGCCATTCAACATCTTTGAATTAATCCTTTTTTAATATATATTTGCTCTGTAATATTTTATTACATGGAGCTCTCTTCCTGTATCATTTTTTAATATTAAAATAAATTTTTAATATCAATTAGGATCGGGTTTTTTTGAATTTACCTTCCTGCTTTTTTCCCTTGGATTGAAGTATCTGAATTAAAATATATATATATATATACTACCGGCCACCAATATCAGGCCAGTCCAGTTTTTCAAAAAAATGCTATTTTTAGTATATATTGCCAAGTGAATAATTCTAAATGAAAATAGAATCTTTTTTTAATACTGCACAATAGCATGTGCATCAAATGAATTGTTCTGGTGTCCAGTTTTTGTGCTCTCTTCCCCATGCTAATCTCTTCTTATTGGCTGGCCGAAGCAAAGACTTCCTGGCTGCCTTGCAAAATTTTGCAAGGAAATAATAAAAAAGAACCATTCTATTTACATTTAGAATTATCCACTTGGCAATAAATACTAAAAATAGTATGAAATACATAATTTCTTTTAAAAACTGGTCTGGCCTAATAATTATCGTCAATTGTGTACATTTACGTTTTACATCATGCATTCAATGTGCTATTTGAGTATCGAATTCTGGAAGCCCTCTTTCCTCATTAACTTTTTTTCTATTATATAGCAGTTCCGTACTATTTTCTTGGATTCAAACGACATTTCCTCGTTTCTTATGCTATGTTTATCTTTTGAAAGGCTGTTGTTGATCATCCAAGACGTTTTTCGTTTTCCTCGTAACATGTTCCAGAATCTTTTGAAAATCTTTCCGGTACTTCTTTCCTTTTGATATCTTCATTTTTAGATCGAATCTTAAAATGTTTCTTGGTGTGAAAACAATAATTTTTATGTCCAATCATTTTTATGTCCAATAATTTTTATGTCCAATCATTTTTCTGTACTCCGGTGCTTGTTTCATTTTGACATCTTCATTTTTAGATCGAATCTTAAACCGTTTCTTGGTGTCAAAACAATAATTGGTATTGTTCTTCAACCACCGTCCAGTCATTTCTTGTCTGTCGTCTTTGCGACTTTCTGTAGAAGATCCTGTAGCTTTTTTTTCTGTGCTTATAATAAATGTTGGTAGAACTTTTATACCTTCTAGAATTGTCTCGGCGTATAGGTTAAATACATCCAGTGTGGAGACGCTACTCGGTCCGAAGATCCTTTCTGTTTTATGCAATTATTCTGTTTAAATTACTCTCCCTATTCAGAATGTTTGGTTCCAGTATATATTCTGTATTATTCTAAAGTCTTTTTTCAAATAAATAAAATATTCATAGTAATACAAATAGCTCTTTAAACATGAATCTTCGTAATCTATGAAACGTATGAATACTTCTTTCTACGTTTACATTGCTCTCTGTTTCTCTGTCTCTCTCTGTCATCTATCTGTCTGTCTGTCTGTCTGTCTTTATTCATTGTCTAGTACCTTTAACGCCTCTAATAAATCTTGGTACATCTTCTCTACCTATTATTGTCTCACCGTGTAGGTTAAATACATTCAGTGTGGAGACGCTACACGGTCCTAAGACCCTTTCTATTTTATGCAACTATTGAGTTTTCTCTTGAGTTGTATGTAATATTAATTTTAGTTGCAGAAAATTCTTAAGTGATGTGGTTTCTGTTATCTGATACATCGCTTTGGTTCTGATTCTGTTGCCTCAAGCAACAAAAAAAGTTTTGCCTTCAACAATACGCGCATGTTCCCAACGCCCAAAACCATACTAACCATGAGAATATAAGGATAAAAGTTTACATAATCCTGAACGGTTTTGGTTTCATGTATGACATTCATGCGTGCGTCTCGATCTGATGAGGATGTTTAAGAGAATAACTCAGGCTTTCAGGTTCATTTTAAGATTGATTTCATCTCTAAAACAATTCCATCGAGCACATTATTTTGTTACTTTTCATCTGATCTCACCTCAGATTTTAAATATGAATTCTAAATATCTGTGGTTGACATTAGAAGGAATTTATTTCCATTCAAAAACTGACGAACTCTATTAATCGTACATCGCCCGGTTCACACTCCACACACATCTATTGAACAGGTGAAGAGGCTCATCCCTTGTTCCCTGTTTTGGATGTGGTTTCCGGCTTTCTCTTTTTACCCTTACGTAGCCCCCTGAGCATCAGTGGTGTTATCGCCTTACTTGGGGTGATATGATTAAAAAAAATATTGGGGCCAAAGTTGTTTTCTAAGTATTTGTATATTTTCATTTGGCTTTTGACAATTTTTCTAAATATACATTATATGATGACAATCCTGGACTTATATTACCGAAATGGAGTATTCACGCGCGTCATTTGTTCCGACTATTTACTTTCTAGTATCGAATATTTTAGAACTGGCTTTTTTACCAGAACTACTTTTAAATATTCAAATTCGACTTTTATCCAAATAGATTTCACATAAACTTTTCTTAGAGCTACAAAAGGTTTTCTCTGTCCTGAGTAATACAAGAAATATTTCAATTCTTTTTTGTCGTAGTTACTTCAAATTTAATATTTCGTCAATTAGCAATTAGTCTGGAGATATGATTTCATTAGATATGGAATATCCAAAAATTGATTTTTTCTAGTTAATAGTTATTTCAGCATTTTCTAACATTTACAAAATCATATTGGCTTTCCATTTTAGCTCTTTGTCAATAAAAGCACTGTACAAATATCATCCTGGTAGCATACTGTATATAGTTACCAATAATTTACTTTATAACCCTTTGAAAATTACCCTAACAGTATTAATTTCATATGAAATTCTTTTCTATCTTAACAAGCCTACTGGCGTGTTTATTGTTGTTACTTCTGTAAAACCTTGTTAATAGGTATTTGATGGTATGCAAATGCATCAGAATAAACTCATACCCAAAAGGGGGTTCGAAACCTATTCTACGTTGTGGATAGAATATGAGTCCGCAATTATAGGGTGTACATAAAGTTTGTGTTCACTTTAAAAATTTATAACTTTTTTGTATTTGCAATAGAAATAATTTGTAAAAAAGATAAAAAAAAGAAGTAAATCTATATTTTTTAAGGTTTTATTGAAATTTTATTTAAGTTTCCACATGCCCTCCATCATTAACAATACAAAGGATAATACGATTTTGCAGTTCACGGAAAACATTTGTCAATTGATTTATAGTAATGCCTGAAATCACAGTAGATCTTTTAACTTTCAAATCTTCTAATGAACCAGGTTTGGTTGCATACACAATCGTTTTCACATGTTAGTTGAATCCATAGATCAAATTGATTCTGAAAAAAAGAAAATATTTTTTTACTTATCTAAAAATTGTTGGACATTTTGTGGTAAAAATTTATTCAATAACTAACGAAAAGGAAATTAATATTGAGCATCTTAAGTTCCTTGGGCAAGCAATGAGGAAAGAGGGCTTGGAGAACCAGATACTAATAGGCCAGATAGAGATAAAAAGAGACAGAGGAAAGTAGCGGATAACATATTTGAAGAGTCTGATCAGGTGGATGACAGAACGGGTGCTGCGAGATGTTAAAGGAAAAAGCATGCTAAGAGCCACCCGGCATAGGAAGACGTGGAAGGCCATGATTGTCTACGTCTTGAAAAGAAATGCACATATAAGAAGAAAAATAAGAAGATACTTAAAAATAGGTATATTAAAATTTATAAAAAATCTTACAGATTATTTCTATGAAAAATACAAATAAAGTTATCATTTGTTTTTAAGTGCGAACTTTATGGACACCGTGTGTAAGCAGAAAGAAAACATGTGAAAGGAAAGAAAAAAAGACCAGATGAAAAATCAATGAAAGAAAGAAGAAATTTTGTGAGAAAGGTGTGCATTGAAAGAAACATAAACATAGAAAGAAATCATGTAAAACGAAAGAAAAAAGACCAGATGAAAAATGAATGAAAGAAAGAAGAAATTTTGTGAGAAAAGTGTGCATTGAAAGAAACATAAACATAGAAAGGAATCGTGTAAAACGAAAGAAAAAAACAGATGAATAATGAATGAAAGAAAGAAAAAAATTTAACGAGAAAGGTGTGCATTGAAAGAAACATAAACATAGAAAAGAAACCATGTAAAACGAAAGAAAAAAGACCAGATGAAACATGAATGAAAGAAAGAAGAAATTTTGTGAGAAAGGTGTGCATTGAAAGAAACATAAACATAGAAAAGAAATCGTGTAAAACGAAAGAAAACAACAGATGAAAAATGAATGAAAGAAAGAAGAAATCTTGTGAGAAAAGTGTGCATTGAAAGACACATAAACATAGAAAAGAAATCGTGTAAAACGAAAGAAAAAAACAGATGAATAATGAATGAAAGAAAGAAGAAATTTAACGAGAAAGGTGTGCATTGAAAGAAACATAAACATAGAAACAAAATCATGTAAAACGAAAGAATAAAGACCAGATGAAAAATGAATGAAAGGAAGAAGAACTTTTGTGAGAAAGGTGTCCATTAAAAGAAACATAAACATAGAAACAAAATCATGTAAAACGAAAGAATAAAGACCAGATGAAAAATGAATGAAAGGAAGAGGAACTTTTGTGAGAAAGGTGTCCATTAAAAGAAACATAAACATAGAAACAAAATCATGTAAAACGAAAGAATAAAGACCAGATGAAAAATGAATGAAAGGAAGAAGAACTTTTGTGAGAAAGGTGTGCATTGAAAGAAACATAAACATAGAAACAAAATCATGTAAAACGAAAGAATAAAGACCAGATGAAAAATGAATGAAAGAAAGAAGAACTTTTGTGAGAAAGGTGTCCATTAAAAGAAACATAAACATAGAAACAAAATCATGTAAAACGAAAGAATAAAGACCAGATGAAAAATGAATGAAAGGAAGAAGAACTTTTGTGAGAAAGGTGTCCATTAAAAGAAACATAAACATAGAAACAAAATCATGTAAAACGAAAGAATAAAGACCAGATGAAAAATGAATGAAAGGAAGAAGAACTTTTGTGAGAAAGGTGTGCATTGAAAGAAACATAAACATAGAAACAAAATCATGTAAAACGAAAGAATAAAGACCAGATGAAAAATGAATGAAAGAAAGAAGAACTTTTGTGAGAAAGGTGTCCATTAAAAGAAACATAAACATAGAAACAAAATCATGTAAAACGAAAGAATAAAGACCAGATGAAAAATGAATGAAAGGAAGAAGAACTTTTGTGAGAAAGGTGTCCATTAAAAGAAACATAAACATAGAAACAAAATCATGTAAAACGAAAGAATAAAGACCAGATGAAAAATGAATGAAAGGAAGAAGAACTTTTGTGAGAAAGGTGTGCATTGAAAGAAACATAAACATAGAAACAAAATCATGTAAAACGAAAGAATAAAGACCAGATGAAAAATGAATGAAAGGAAGAAGAACTTTTGTGAGAAAGGTGTCCATTAAAAGAAACATAAACATAGAAACAAAATCATGTAAAACGAAAGAATAAAGACCAGATGAAAAATGAATGAAAGGAAGAAGAACTTTTGTGAGAAAGGTGTCCATTAAAAGAAACATAAACATAGAAACAAAATCATGTAAAACGAAAGAATAAAGACCAGATGAAAAATGAATGAAAGAAAGAACTTTTGTGAGAAAGGTGTGCATTGAAAGAAACATAAACATAGAAACGAAATCATCCAAAACGAAAGAAAAAAACCAGATGAAAAGTGAATGAAAGAAAGAAGAACTTTCTGCGCAGTCAGTCATGTCTCCATCGAGACATGAGTGCCCAAAGCGTGTATCACTTCTGGCACTTAACTGACTGACTGTATTTAGGATAGAAATAATTTCTAAAAAGGATTAAAAAGAAGTAAATCTATATTTTTTGGGTTTTATTGAAATTTTATTTAAGTTGCCACATGTCCTCTATCATTAGCAATACAAAGGGTAATACGATTTTACAGTTAACGGAAAACATTTGCCAACTCATTTATAGTAATGCCTGAAATCGCAATAGTTATTTTAGCTTCCAAATCTTCAAATGAACTAGGTTTAGTTGCATATACAGTTGTTTTCATACGTCATTTGAAGCCATGGATCAAATAGATTCTGAAAAAAAGAAAATATTTTTTACTTATTTAAAAATTGCTGCAAATTCTGTGGTAAAGTATTAATCAATAACTATACTTAAAAACTAGGTGCATTAAACTCTATAACATTTTTTACAGATTATTTCTATCACAAATACAAATAAGTTATAGTTTTTTAAATTGTCCACAGACTTTATGGACACCCTGTATTTTGTGCTTAAAGTCTATTTTTTAGTTACCCCAAATGAGTAGATCCCCATATTTCTTTCTTAAAATTACTAACAGAAAAGCTTATTTTCACCTCCCTAGGAGGAACTCGTCAAGAAGATCTTTTTCGATATTTTTTAGATTTTTTACTATTATTGTTGCTAGATAGAGTGAAAATTTTTGTGCTTGAAAATATGTAGAGAAGACATTTTCCTTTACTCTTTTAACTTCGTCCCATAGTTTTTTTTTGTTTTTTTTTTTCGTATGCCAATATCTTCTACCATCACTTTCTTCACCAATTTTGTCAAATTTATGTTCAACGCATTTTCCTATGAAACTGATGCTTTTTACAGTGTGCCACGATAATTAGTAAGACATCAAACTTATATTTTTAGTTCCATGTCGGCTTCACATTAGCCTAATCTTTTTATCACTGATATATCAAACTGATTCGGTTGGAAAATACTTTTTTAAAACTTGGCTTTTCTAATTTCTTCCTAACTCCTGGGTATCATAGTCACGTCACTTCCTGTATATAATTGCATGTCTAAAAAAAACATTATTAATTCAGATTTTAAATAACCTCTTTTTATTTATTTTTATTTTTTTCCAATCAAAAGACGTCAATACTTATTTCTTCTTCTTTTTGTTTGACCGTCTGTAAGTTTCTCTTTTGGGAATTTCACACACGTTTTCAAATTATTCATTTTGAATTATGTTTTACTGCTTTTTTATCTTCCGGACATTTTTGTGTTTTTCTCTTTGATGACAAAGTGCACATTATTCTGTCATTTTCGTAATCATATATGTGTCTATTTCCTCTAAAAATTCCAGAACATTTTAAATTAAATATCTGAATCAATCCTTGTTGCTAAACAAATTCAACACACTGTACTAGTGGAAGATTTTCCCAATTCTACATGCCTATGGAGCATTTGCCGATAATCCTCATTTTCAAGGCCGTTTACCAATTTCTTCGACTGACTGATTTTCTGATTCCACTTTCTCAAATTCACAATTTTTAGCAGTTTCTACCATCCGCCCGTCTATAGAATAGTGCTGTCACATCTGGTCGGCTGTCCCTGCTATTCACCTCGGAGTTCTTGACAAAATCCAACGAAGAATCTGTAATGTGATCGATACCGACATGTCAGCTCGATTGCAGTTGCTCTCTCAAAGGCGTGATGTGATGTCCCTGTGCCTCTTCTACAATTACTTTCACGGCTTCTGCTCCAATGAATTTAGCTCAATGTTGCCTCCTAGGTATGAATTTACACGAGTTACTAGATTAGAAGCTAGGTCCCACCCTTTTATAGTGAAACCGATAAAATGTAACCGCAATTTCTACTCTAATAGCTTCTTTTCTCGCACTTCCCGCCTGTGGAATTCCCTTCCATATACTTGCTTCCCCGAGAGCTACAATCTCCAGAAACTTAAATGTAAGGTCAATAGACATTTACTATCTCACTAACTCGCATCCTTTCTCTCAAGCTCTTTTCCCCCATCTCTACACCTAGATTATACCGGTATTCTCATCCGTCTATTACCCTCCTCCTGACATTCCCTATAACTAACTCCTCTTTCTCATCACTTTTCCCTATGTAACACCCTGCGCAACAGTGGCAGTAAAACTGCTGTTCTTGGGGTGAAATGATTATAATTTTTTTTTTTTTTAGAAATGTTTCATTCAATAATTAGTTCATTCAATAACTGGCTCATTCACTTTTCAAAAATGTTCATGGACTTAGCTCTCTCTGCATTAATTATTTTTTTTCTTAGGTGGTGCTTTATTTATATGAGCGGACATATACAGTCGAAGGTCATTTTCTCCAACTCCCTTGACTATGCAACGACTGATACTTTTATAGCAGCTTCACAACCCGCAGTTACCAAGAAAAGAGCTTTTATATCTGTCTATATTAATGAGAGGATTTACTGCAACTATTTACAATGATCTTGACTATTGTCTACAGATTTGTTGCCATATCTACGACGTTCCATCGTAGTGAGTTCATGCCTTCTTCGGCACTGTCCATATTTCTAAGACGAATTACTGTAAATGTTTACATTATTTACACTGTTCTTGCCATATTAACGACGTTTCGGCAGTTCTACACTCCGACCGTCTTCAATTGATTGGTATGTCTAACTGAATACTTTATTTCCATCAAGGGAGAAGATTGTTCTAGATTTACGAGTCATACCCCGTCCAGATATTTTATCTGTTATCTCTAGGTGTGCGTTGCGGTGTCATGGATATTGGCAATGAATGAAAAAACAGATCCGAGTTCGAATTCCAGTCGAATTCATTTCATTCACTTACTGCAAAAATAACCTTTGGGAAAGGTATGAATACAGCTCTTTTCAGCTATGGGTTGAATAGCGAGACAGATTGTGTTCTATAGTCTTGGTTGGAGACCTATCTATCGCAGAAAGTAATGGCAATCTACTGCGGGAAAATCTTCTGCGTAGTGTCTATAATATTTACCCTACTCTCCCACTGGATCGAGATGTGACACAAGGTCTTTTTTAACGTGAGGAGCCTGACTGCGTACGGACGGGCAAAGGAACCAAAATTCCCCGGTCTCCTCAACTGCCGCTTGAGCTGGCCCCGGAAATGAGCACCTGGTCCACCTCTCTGGTGGCGCGGACACGGGAAACTATTCCCCGGGACCGGGCATCTACTCAGTGCAATTTTTATCAGATGCAACACTGCCCTCGCAGACGAAGCTACAACCGAGTCGCACTCTGTCTTCGAGGACAGAGACGCATCTAGGAGATAATTTTTGGTCTCTACCCGACACAAAAATGTGCCAAGTGTGTATCACTTAACTGGCTGGTATATATCTATATGGATTTTTTTAAACTGAGGTTTGATTAGATGACTTCCGAAAAACTACTCGTAGAAATACATTATAGTTTATAACCACCTTAGGTTTTCCTTGCTCTATATCTCGTATTGCTCTGGATAGAATCTGTTGATCTATCTGTCTCGTTCTATCTTGTTAATAGTTTACTTTAAAAAGATATATTTTGATTATCCTCTCTGCTTACGGATTGGACATTATAACCTATATATATTGACATCGGCAGACAGATCTGTTTCGCCGTATCACATCTCATTAGTACGATTGCTTTTTTACCCAGGATTGAAACCCGACCGAAATGGCGTCAGTATGTGACTCTACCCCTGGGCTATAGGCGTTCGGTGGAAGTAGGCAGACTTTTTAGCGCATATCATTATACGCGCCCAATAGCTAGAGCGCTCTAATTCATTATATATAAAATAAAATAAATTTTCAATATTCAAAATTGTTGAATGAACATTTCAACATGCAATCCCTAAGAGAGATTTAACATCTCCTCAGCAACGGTACATATTTCAAAATGGAAATAAAAATAAGAATAAAAGAGAATAAAAAATAAAAATAAAAAAGAGAAATAAAATAGAACCTGTGACTTAAGTTCATATATATATATATATATATATATATATATATGAACTTAAGTCACTGGTGCCCCTCCACTAGAATATATTAGGGCAACCAGACTGGCAACAAGGTCCCACACTTTTACAGTTAGATCAACTAAATGCAGGCGACAATTCTACTCTAACAGCTTCTTTTCTCGCTCTTCCCGCCTGTGGAACTCCCTTCCATATACTTGCTTTCCTGGCGGCTACAACCTCCAAGAATTTAAATGCAAAGTCAATTCCCCTCTCTTATCCACTTAACTCCAGCTCCATCTCCATTACCCCGTATATCTTGTTTTTTCCGTTCTCTTTACCTTCGCAACTGTCTTCACTCTTGTGTTAAAATCCTTCTCTTGTTCTTTCTCTTTCACCCCCTGTAGTTGGTTCTTCTTTCTCTTCACTCTCCTTCTGCTTTAAACTTTAAATATCTTATGTAGCCCTCTGCACATCAGTAGCGGTACCAATTTGCTTGAGGTTAAATGATAAAAAACATTAGAATTACACATCATCGCAAAAACGTGTATCACGTATGACAATTAACTAAGTGACCGCTGTAGCCAAATATTGACCTTAAAACTGGATCCAGTCAAGGCTCTTATGGGTCCTGTTTCCCCAAGCAGTTTGTGAGTTAATAAATATTTGCAGTACGTTCTTTTTCGTTTGTTTCCACGTTTAATCAATATACACAACAGCGGAAAGAGATTGAAAGTACCTGGGTACATTGATAAATAAATGATAATAACATCTGTCAAAGTTACAGCTCATTTCTGACATCTTTCAATTATAATACGGGAAATATTATCCCAGAATCAGTTTGCGAGTAAATAGATATGTGCAGTACATTCTTTTTCGTTTATTTCCATGTTTAATCAATATACACAACAGCGGAAAGAGATTGAAAGTACTTGTGTACATTGATAAATGAATGATAATAACATGTAATTGTTACAGCTCATTTCTGACATCTTTCAATTATAATACGCGAAAGATTATCCCAGAAGAAGTTTGTGAGTAAATAAATATTTGCAGTACATTCTTTTTCGTTTATTTCCACGTTTAATCAATTTACACAACAGCGGAAAGAGATTGAAAGTACTTGGGTACATGGATAAATGAATGTACTTGGGTACATTGGCAAATGAATGATAATAATATCTATCAACGTTACAACTCATTTCTGACATCTTTCAATTATAATACGCAAAAGATTATCCGTGAGTATGATAACCATAAATGGGAAATTCAGAAACGCAGTGGTGCAATGCAAAGCCTATCCAAGCGCCGCCTGCGCAGGCGACCATGTTCCAGTCATCTGCCAACCAATGGTAGAACTTCCGAGTATAAAGAAGCCTAGTATGGATCCAAGTCTGAAATATAACACGCTCGTGAATGAAGTCAACCTGCAGAAAGTAAACACTAACAAATACGAAAAACAAATTGGACAAGGACATTCAAAATGGGACTCACTAAAAGAAGCGATAGTGACATCATTAAAAAACATTGCCCCAAAGAAAATCACGCGCAGAAGAACAAACGAGTGGATGACTAAAGATATTTATGACATTATGTAAAGGAGATGGAAAATGATGCCAAGACATGGAAGGGAATACAGAAAACTGCACAAGGAAATAAGGAAAAAATGCAGACAGGCCAAAGAGGAATGACTCAACGACAAATTCGCAGAGGTAGAGAGACTGAGTAGGACTAATAAAGCAGATATGAATAAAGAGATAAGAAAACTGTGCAAAAACCTGCTCTTCAACTCGATGTATAAAATCCAAAGATGGAACGATAATATTAAAGAAAGAGGAAATAATAATGGGAAGAATATATAAATGATTTTTTCCACGACAAGAAAGAGGAACCACTAATACACAAAGATGAGGACGGACTTGAAATATTAAAGTCTGAAGTGGAAGCTGCAATGTCCAAACTGAATAGAAATAAAGCAGCCGGTTCAGACGATATTGTAATAGAGCTGCTGTTAGCCCTGAAAGAATTTGGTATAGAGAAAATTACAGAAATAATAAATGAAATTTATAATAGTGGTATAATGCCAAACGACCTATGCAAGTCTATTTTTATCGCACTGCCTAAGAAGCCAGGTGCAAATGAGTGCGAACTACACCGAACTATCAGCTTAATGAGTCATATTACGAAACTGATCGTCCGAATACTGATGAAAAGAGCAAGAAGCAGAACCAGGCCAGAGATAGGACAAGAACATTACGGGTTCGTCAAAGACACTGGAACAAGGAACGTCATATTTATGATTAGGATGCTCTCTGAAAGTACAATACGAATGAAAAGGACTTATATCTGTATTTATCGATTATGCAAAGGCGTTCGACAAAATACGCAACAAAGAATTGATGGAGATGCTCAGCCGCCATAACATATTTGGGAAAGACATTAAGGTAATTAAGAATCTCTACTGGCAGCAAACTGCCTGCATGCGGACATGTAACGAATTCAGCAGTGATACAAAGATAGAAAGGGGCGTAAGACAAGGATGTGCATTTTCACCGGATCTATTTAACTTGTACAGCAAAAATATTTTGAGGACCGTAGATGTTATTTTATTTTTTTATCGGAGGCCACAATCTGAATAACATAAGTTAAGCAAACAATACAGTGCTGCTTGCAGACACAGAAAGGAAACTACAAGACCTACAGAAAGTTGCTGAAGAGAGTGACAAAAAAGGACTACAAATAAACTACAAGTAAACTGAATGGATGGTCATCAGCAAAAAGAGCCTTATTATTTAGTTTTCGCAATAGTTAGGATACGATTAATAATATATATATATATATATATATATACACACACAGACACACATATATGTGTGTGTGTTTAGCCAGCAAATTTTCTTTTAGACATGTCGGTTTAAATAAGTTGCCGACATTGTATCTGCTTATTTTAAAAAAAAAATTCATACTCACGAATAATCTTTCACGTATTATAAGTAAAATCATTAATTTCTCAATGTACCCAAGCGCTTTCGATCTCCTCCCGAGATCATTTTCAGGGGTGTGCTAATATTAAAAAAAAAAAACATTTTACATAATTTTCACGTTCTAATGAACGCTAAGCAATTTTTCACCCGCTATATTTGAAGCATAAAAAATGTACAGTAATTTTTAGCAACACAGTTTTGCGGTTATATTTTGTTAACATAACTCACAGCCCTGAAGATGTTCTCGGAAGAAGATTAAAAGTACTTGGGTACATTGATAAACCAATGATAATAACATCTTTCAACGTTACCGCTCATTTCTGACATCTTTCAATTGTAATACGCAAAAGGCTATCCGTGAGGATGAATGGATTTTATTAAAAAAAAAAACAAACACAATGTTTGCAAATTTATTTTATATTAATATATATATATATATATATATATATATATAACTTTATTTCATATATATATATATATATATATATTCTCTCTCTATTATAATAAAGATTAATGTATATATGTCCTCTCTATTATAATGAAGACCATATATATATATATATATATATATATATATATATATAAAATCAATCTTAATATTAATGTAATTAATATTAATTAGGATCAGGGTTTTGGGGATTTACCTACCTGCTTTTCCTTTTGGATTAAAGTTATATATATATATATATATATATATATATATATATATATATATATATGACAGGAGGGATATATATATATATATATATATATCCCTTCTCTCACGCTCAGGGGTTTGTATTATTTTATCTTGTGTCTTAATGTAAGATACTGAATAGTGGTTACATCAGTACAAATGTTCCCCTCATTTCAGACCGCATATTGGTAGAAATATACTACCGTATTTTTTTGACGATATGTGCCCACTTGTATAATCATATTTGCTTTGACTATTTCAAAATAGACCCCGTATGTAAGCAGATAACTGTTCAAATACAAAAATGCATTACTAACATTTTTATTAGGTAGATAGTTCACGATCTCCCTTGCCTTGTGAGGGTTATGTTTTTCAAGCCGTCTTTTGCTTTATATAACCGAGGAATTGCAGAGAGCTCTGCAAGTTAAAGATATAGAAAAGTCATCTAGAAGACGTTGCTTCTGTTCTGTCGATTTAAATTCACACAAGAACTTCTCCTTCTATGTACTACGTCAATTCAGCATATAGGCGATCATTGATGTTCACAACTTTTCATCTTGTGTGACCCTTAGAAAATTTTCACCGATTACAAAGCCTTTCACACTAGATAATTGGCTTGCTGAGTTACCTTATGTCTCTTGCCTTCAAGATTTCCCATAAGGGTTAAATTTTCCAAACTCTCCTTTCTTATTTTGTGTCGAAGGAGTATAGGCTGTCTTTTCCTTTTTTTTCTGTCATTTCCTTTTAACTTCCTCGTTGCTTACTATTACCATACGAAAAATCCTCAGTATCCTGTTGTAGCACATTTATGCCACCCCCAGTTTTCTCATGATCCGCGGAAACATTGCCCAGCATTCACTGCTATATGAAATCCATTACATAGAAATCCAGCACTTTTTTTTTTAGTTGTAATAAAAATTTTCTTCTCAAAACCATGCTTAGATATTGGAATTCCTCTCTAGCTAGTGTTATGCGTGTTTGGAATTGGGTGCCGCATTTTCTGTCTTCTGATAAAAGAGAAGGCCTTCTATATATTAAATTTCTGCACCTGCCTGATATTTCTATCTCTAATTTGTAATCCGAGTCATGAACTTTTTGTCTATTGTTGACTATCAGTAAAGTCCGGCGTTGCTCGGGTGGAATGAAAGCTTTAAAACTAATCCATGTTCCTGGAGATCAGACTCTTTGAACGTTGGCACGAAAAACTAAAAAGCAACAGTTGTTTCCAGTTAAAGCGAAACCGTAGACTTGAAGAAAAATTAATGGATGTAAGTCAAATTTTAATTTTTTGGTATGGATATCAAATAAGTTTTTTTCGTCGTAAACTGAATTTTGAAGGCTAAATAAGTCCTCTGAGTAAATGGTATCATGGCTGAGACTAAGAAATACAATTATACCTACTTAGAGCCAAACCTGAAGCAAAAACTATAATAAAAGGGCCGAAAAACTGATTTTGATCAGACCCATTACGATATCGGGGTACCGATTTCCAATATCGGAATCAAATAAGTCATCCAAGGATAGAACTGCAACCTTGAAACTTCTGAATGTCGTTTCTTATGTCTTTGTCTATCAGTGTATCAAATTTGATTAAAATCGGACCAATCCTTCTATTACGCGATTTTTTCGATTATCGATTTTCGATATTTATTGGGGGTACCTCGACACAAAGCCTAGCTAAGAACACTCGCAGTCGCTTATAGTACAACAGTGTAAATTTTCAAGAAAATCAGTTCAGCCGTTTCGGAGTCTATAGGTAACGGCCACACACACACACACACACGCGCGCGCACACACACACACACACACAGTTCAATTTTTAAATAAGATTAGAAAACTACGCATTTTGATTTCTTTCGGAGTCAGCGGTCAACACTGTCATTTGCATATATTACACTGCTAAGATGACGCCCAAAAAAGAATCCTGGTATGAAATTGCCAACTCAGAAAGAACAGTCTCTTCGCATTCGTAGAATAAATAAGGAAAGAAACACATCGTTATTTTGCGCCACAATTTTTTAATGTTGTTTAACTACATAATTCATTATGCATCTGATTGGTTTTCAGAATAAATTTTGAATAATTATAGCATCCATTCCAAATGGATATCGTTTAATTAAATCCTTTTGCTGCCAATACCGTTTCTTCATTAATTGTGATTTGCCACGAGTTCTTGATAAAAAAAAAAAACGAAATAATTTACTGTTGATTTCTCAACAGTTTTGAACTTAGAATCATTCTTCTACACTGTGCGTTGTGGTGCAGTGGATATCGACCATGAAAGAGAACTCGGGGAGTCGAGTTCAAATTCCAGTTGAATTCTTTGTATTCACTTTCGCGCAGATACCCTTGGGAAAGTTATTAAACCTTAGGAAAGATATTAATTTGTCTCTTCCCTCTAGTTATGGTTTAAATAACAGGACAGACTGGGATTCTGTAGCCTTGGCTGGCAATCAGTTTACCGCAGAAATAATGGCCACCTACTGCGGGATAATATTCTGCTCAGTCAGTCATGTCTTTTCCTAGGTTTGTTCGCCCAAGCGTGTATCAAGTATAGCACTTAAATGACTGAGTGACTGACTAGATCGACGGTAATATCTCATCAATTTAAAATTTAAATGACTATATGCAACCGTAAGTTCTATGCTGTCCTACTTCTCTCTTGTTTGTTGTTCAGTAAAATTTGATCTTTAAATAGGTAAATGCAATGTCAAACGTAATTTTCTGTATTCTTAATTTCTCTTTTTATTTTATCATCATATCGCCCCAAGCAAGGCAACTTACTGCTACTGATGCGCAGGAGGTTACATAGGAGGAAAGTTATGACAGAGAATATCTGGTCATAGGGGTTGTTAGGAAGAATCAGAATAATGATGAGAGTGGAGTGAACCGAGAAAGGAGTATGAGAGGGGATGCAAGTTAGTGAGATAGGAGATGATTATTGACTTTACATTTAAATTCTTGGATATTGTAGCAGTCGAGGAAGCAAGCAAACGGAAAGGAATTCCACAGGCGGGAAGTGTGAGAAAAGAAGCTAATGGAGTAGAAGTTGCGTTTACATTTTATTGAGATCACAGTAAAAGGGTGGGACCTAGTTGCCAATCATGTGGCTAGAGTAAATTTATAAATAGTGGGCACCAGTGAGCTAAGCTCGTCGGAGCAGAAGCCGTGAAAGTATTTGTACTAGTTTTTTACTTATATTTTTTCAAACTTAGGAATCCAATGCGATTTAGTGTCGTTATCTTCTTTGTTTGGTCTGAGGATACCTATACATGATGGCGATTTTCTAAGCGTAGCTTAGATATGGCCGAAAGTATGGCGCATCCAGTGAGGATATCAAACATATCAACGGTAGTTTTATTTCGACATGCAGTTTGATATTTCTAATGAGCTTACCAGCAACACATTTTCATGAAAAAAATATTTTTAATAAAATTACCATCAACAATTTTCATATTTAAACTACCAACAATACATTTATAGCAAAATTAAAATCAATACATTTTATAGTAGAATTCCCAACAATACATTTTGTTGTGGCGAATATTCGTCGCCAAGATGTTGTGGCTTGTTTGGGTCAGGAAGAAACAAAATGGTCGATTCAGAACTGTGTATTAGAATAAAAGAACATACATTTTTTTTAATCATCTCACCCCAAGCAAGGCATTCCACTGCCACTATTGCGGATGGACCTACATAGGGGGAAGATAAAGAGAAGGAGTGGTTAACATAGGGAATGTCAGAAGGAATGAATGTTAGACATAGGGAATGTCAGGAGGAAAGGGAGTAGGTTAGTGTGTTAGGAGGT
The DNA here is from genome assembly GCA_037127315.1 of Ascarosepion bandense. NCBI lineage: Eukaryota > Metazoa > Mollusca > Cephalopoda > Sepiida > Sepiidae > Ascarosepion > Ascarosepion bandense. The sequence goes on along the minus strand of JBBBDQ010001148.1, from coordinate 2,345,692 downwards.
GTCTATTGACCTTACATTTAAACTCCTGGAGATTGTATCCGTCGGGGAAGCAATCATGTGGAAGGGAATTCCACAGTCGGGAAGTGCGAGGAAAGAAACTGTTGGAGTAGAAGTTGCGGTTGCATTTTATCGGTTTCACTGTAAAAGGGTGGGATCTAGTTGCTAATCTAGTATCTCGTGCAAATTCCTATTTAGGGGGCACCAGTGATCTAAGTTCATCGGAGAAGAAGCCGTGAAAGTATTTATAGAAGAGACACAGGGAAGCCACGTCGCGCCGGTGGGAGAGAGACTGCAGGCGGTCTGCCAAGTCGGTATCTATCACATTACAGACCCTCCTCTGAACCTTATCGAGAAGCCCGAGGAGAACAGCAGGGGCACCCGACCAGATATGGCAGCAGTATTCAATGCACGGGCGGATGGTAGATTTATATATGTGCAGGATAGATTTAGACGGAAAAAACTCCCGGGCCCTACACAGAGAACCGACTTTCATAGCAGCGGATTTAGCAATGGATTCGATATAGTCATTGCATTTGAGATCCGCTGAAAGTGTGAGCATACAAAGAGTATTAGTATTATGGACCAAGTTACGGCTCGAACAGAACAATACGACCACAAGGGTAGAAGTAACAAATATACATTAACAAGATATATCAATACAAATGTGTAAAGTATTAGTAAGACTGCCAGTCTGGGTAGAAGTGAATTGCAACCAACTCGACTCCCTCTCTCTTGAGAGGCGTAGTATGTATAGTGTGAGTAAGAGTTCATTCTGGAGTTACAGGTAAGAACCGATGACAATAGCCAGCAACTAGAAGTGTAAATCCGAACGGCAAAGTTTCGCTGCGTTTCAACTGTCTCTAGACTGTCACACGACTGTCTCTCAGCTGCCTCCCCGGAAGTCACACAAGTTAGTATTTATTGACTGAGGAAGAGCCAATTCCTAAAAATAGGGCAACATAACACATTTTATATGAATATCAATACAACACTATTTAAAACTCCAGTTTTAGAGTAAAATTACTATTCATTTTTAAAACATTATCAACTATACATTTTACCATCTACAAATTATATATCTAAGTAACATACGTTTGTCTTGAAAGTATAACATTTTGTACAACATATCTGTAGTTGAAGGCATACAATTGTGTTCAAATTATGTGTAGTTGAAGTTTTTACTTCTCTGTATTTAGGTTTGAGATAAGGCTAAACGAAACCGAACAAGTTACTCCTTTTACCCTCATATGAGTACCTTATTCAATAAAATACTACTTTGAGTATCTGTTGGGATTTTTACTGAGTGAAAATTTAGTTAAATAATTTAATGAAATCCTATCTGTACCCTAAGTTTTCTAAATGTTGACGCTGTATATCCTTTCTTGGCGGAAAATAAACCTCTCCTGCCCCCAATAAGTATGGTCCAAGCGGGTCTCCCAGAAGCAATATATTTCCGCCTTACCCTATCTTCCAACCTCAAGTAGAATCATTACATTCAGTCAATAGCTGAATCCACTGCTAGGAAGGTTGAGTCACTGTGTCGGGCCAGAAAATCTTTTACGCCTGAATTCTTCTTTCATTTGAAGGCATACAATTGTGTTCAAAATATGTATAGTTGAAGTATTTACACCTCTGTATTAAATAACCCATAGAGCTTGAGATGTTGCTAAAGAAAACCGAACCAACTTACTTACTCCTCTTACGCTCATACAAATCCTTCGTTCAGTAAAATTCTACTTTGAGTATCTTTTGGGAGTTTTATTGAGTGAAAATTAAGTTAAATCATTTGGAAACACATATAATGCATTTAACTGATGAACAGACGCTTATTTATTATGAAGATTAATAATATATATCTATTTTTGAGAGAAAAATTGCAACATTAATATTCTCTCAATTATTTATTCTCGTACAAACCGAACATTGTCAATCTTATTATCTTTTTCATTTTAAAATTATTTTTGAAGCTTTAAGAGGAGAATGAAATCCCATCTGTACCATGAGTTTTCTAGATATTGACGCTGTATATCCTTTCTTGATGGAAAATAAACCTCTCCTGTCCCCGATAAGTATGGTCTAAGCAAGTCTCCCCGAAAGCAATATAGTTCGGCTTTAGCCTATCTTCCGACCGCAATACCTGAATCCACTTCTAGGAAGGCTGGGTCACTGTGTCGGTCCAAGAGGTTTTTTTTTACGCCCGAATCCATCTTGCACCTACAAACCAACCATCCGACCGTGCATAGAATAATGTTGTCATATCTAGTCAGGTGCCACTTCTGTTCATCTCAGTAATATGATAGGTACTGACCTGGCAGCTCGAATATAGCCATTTTCGCACCGGCGGGATGTGTCTTCCCTCTGTCTATTCTACAAATATATGGCTTCTGCTCCGACGAATTTAAGTCACTGGTGTCCCCGCCACTAGAATTTACTCGTGCGACAAGACTGGCAACAAGGTCCCACCCTTTTACAGTTATATCAACCAAATGCAGCCGTCTAACAGCTTCTTTTCTCGAAATTCCCGTCCGTGGAACTCTCTTCCATATTCTTGCTTTCCTGACGGCTACAACCTTCAGGAATTTAAATGCAATGTCAATTCCCATCTCTTATCCACTTGACTCTAGTTCTTTCTACATCACTCAGTGTATCTTCCTTTCTCTCTACCTTCGCAACTGTCTTCACGCTTGTGTTTCCATCCTACTCTTGCCCTTTCTCTGACACCCCCTGTAACAAGTCCGTTTTTCTCTTCACTCTCCTCTTGTGTAAACTTTTACTCTCATGTAGCCCCCTGTGCATCAGTGGCGGTACCGCCTTGCATGAGGTGAAACGATTTAAAAAAAAAGAACGTTTACTTAATAAAAAATACATGTGTCATAATTTTTTGATAAATTGTTCAGTTATTATAAACCGAAATATACTTTGGGATTGTAAAAATAATTCTTTTTTTTTGCGATTGAATAATGTATTAACAATTTCTTGGAAATGAGCTAACGTCTATCACTGAATATATATATAGCAGGCTCTTGATAGGAACGGCAAAGTCCAAGCTGTTGCCCTTGATATCTAGAAAGCGTTTGACTGGTTTGGCCTTCTGCGCGAAGTACAATGTTATAGTGCTTCTGGAAGATTGTTCGATTAAATCCAATCGTAACTATCAAATCGTGAAATGAAGGTTGTTTTGAACGAGAATACTACCATACCCGTTCAAATGAATGCTTGTGTCCCTAAAAGCTCTATAATAGATCGTACGACTTTTCTGATCTTAATTAATGATGTTCCTGATTTAATCAGTTCACATATAGGCATCTATGTGGATGGCAATACCATTTATTGCCATCCCAATACGAAATATGACAAAGCTGATAAAATAAACCTTGCTGCCACTCTTGGAAGGAAAATCAAATCGGTGGTAAGAAATGTCTCGGAAACTTTCAAACTGAACTGTTCTCTTTAAACCACTATAGAGAAACTTTGCTCCTTCCATCAATATGCATGACACCCGTCTCCCAGAAAGCAACCCATTGCAACTCTTCAGTCTCACTCTCTCAGACGACCTCAAGTGGAATGACTACATCTACCGCTAAGAAGGTTGGGTCACTGTGTCAGGTCCGGAAGTTCTTGTCATCAGAATCCATCTTGCACATTTATAAATCTACCATTCGCACGCGCAGTGAATATTAATTCCATATTTGGGTGCTCCTGCTATTCAGCTCGCGGTTCTGGACAGAATTCAGAGGAAGATAGGCAATGAAATCGATCCCCATTTAGAAACTCGACTTCAGTCATTTTCCTACCGACGGGAAGTGGCTTCCGTCTGTCTTTTCTACAAATATTTTCACAGCTTCTATTCCGACAAGCTTATGTCCCTGGTTCCCTAACCACATGAATGCTACTAGATTGTCATTTAGGTCTTACACCTTTACCATAAATATTGTCAAATGTAACCGTTACTTTTATTCTATCATTTTCTTTTCTCGTATTTCCCGCCTGTGAATCTTCCTTCCACATACTTGCTTCCTTGATAACTCCAATCATCAAAAGTTTAAATGCAATGAGAATTGCTATCTTCTGTCTCCACGACTCCAATTATTCTTTTATTCTTTTCTCTACATCCCCTGAGGATGTGCGTTGTGGTACAGTGGATATCGGCTCGGAACGAGAAACCGGGGAGCCGAGTTCAAATTTCAGCTGAATCCATTGTATTCACTTACGCGCAAATACCCTTGGGAAAGGTATTAATCCGTCTCTTCCTTCCAGTTATGGGTTAAATAACAGGACAGATTGGGTTCTATAGCCTTGGTCGGCAACCAGTCTACCGCAGAAAGCAATGGCAACCTACTGCGGGATAATGTTCTGCCCAGTCAGTCATGTCTCTTTCGAGACATGATCGCCCAAGCGTGTATCACGTATGGCACCTAAACTGACTGACTGACTACATCCCCTGTGCCTTGTTTCTTTTTTCTTACTTTTCTCTCACGGTAACCCTTCGTGCACCAATGGCCTTCTTGCCTTGCTTGAGGTGAAATATTTTCTAACCAATAGATGAGCGAAAAAGAGATGCAGTTATAATATTCAAAATGATATTATCGCGTATCTAAATGTAATGAACACAACTGGAACTCGAACTCAACCTACCAAATTCTCAATTTGAGCCGTTATTCACTCATGGCCGAGGGTTACCTAATGTGTGATATGAACGTTAGCGTAGGTAGACGTAGGTGAAGATTATGAAGGTATTTACCGATTGACACTTGACGTCAGGATAAATGTAGTATTCAGGGAACTAGCCAATCAGTAGCGAGTTTCACAATGTAGCGTTTCTCGGTGGAAAATGAATAAACATTTAAATACAGGGAAATGCTCTAACATAGGACGGTAAGTGCGACACTGAGATCCGTAGACGTACTGGCATTACCAGGGATGCATTTAAGAAGTTGAGTGTTGAGAGACAGGAAAGTTTCGCTGGAAACAAAGGAGAGAGTACTGTCCTTTAATATGTCAGCGAATGCGGGACAATCTCATTAAAATTGAGGGAAAGACGGGAAGTAACCGAAATGTGGTTCTACAGAACGATGCTGAGAATACCATGGACTGAACATGTGAGCAATGATGAAGTCAACACAGATGAAGAAGAGACTTAAAGCAATAGAAATGTGGTTCTACAGAAAGATGCTGAGAATACCATGGACTGAACATGTGAGCAATGATGAAGTCAACACAGATGAAGAAGAGACTTGAAGCAATAGAAATGTGGTTCTACAGAAAGATGCTGAGAATACCATGGACTTAACATGTGAGCAATGATGAAGTCAACACAGATGAAGAAGAGACTTGAAGCAATAGAAATGTTGTTCTACAGAAATATGCTGCGAATACCATGGACTGAACATGTGAGCAATGATGAAGTCAACACAGATGAAGAAGAGACTTTAAGCAATAGAAATGTGTTTCTACAGAAAGATGCTGAGAATACCATGGACTGAACATGTGAGCAATGATGAAGTCAACACAGATGAAGAAGAGACTTGAAGCAATAGAAATGTTGTTCTACAGAAAGATGCTGCGAATACCATGGACTGAACATGTGAGCAATGATGAAGTCAACAGAGATGAGGAAGAGACTTGAAGCAATAGAAATGTTGTTCTACAGAAAGATGCTGCGAATACCATGGACTGAACATGTGAGCAATGATGAAATCAACACAGATGAAGAAGAGACTTGAAGCAATAGAAATGTGGTTCTACAGAAAGATGCTGAGAATACCATGGACTTAACATGTGAGCAATGATGAAGTCAACACAGATGAAGAAGAGACTTGAAGCAATAGAAATGTTGTTCTACAGAAAGATGCTGCGAATACCATGGACTGAACATGTGAGCAATGATGAAGTCAACAGAGATGAGGAAGAGACTTGAAGCAATAGGAATGTGTTACTACAGAAAGATGCTGCGAATACCATGGATTGAACATGTGAGCAATGATGAAGTCAACAGAGATGAAGAAGAGACTTGAAGCAATAGAAATGTGGTTCTACAGAAAGATACTGCGAATACCATGGACTGAACATGTGAGCAATGATGAAGTCAACACAAATGAAGAAGAGACTTGAAGCAATAGAAATGTTGTTCTACAGAAAGATGCTGCGAATACCATGGATTGAACATGTGAGCAATGATGAAGTCAACACAGATGAAGAAGAGACTTGAAGCAACAGAAATGTTGTTCTACAGAAAGATACTGAGAATACCATCGACCGAACATGTGAGCAATAGTGAGGTTTTTGAAAGGTAGAAATGAAAAGAAAACTAGTATTTCTCAATATTTCTGAGATGAGATAGTATTTACACTGTTTAAATTATTCGAAATATTGTCCTCATCTTCGTTGACATTTTTACGACTTTTGGCTGTTTACGCCGCAGCCTTCTTCAGGTATTAGGAATTTGAGGTATATCATTCTCACACCTTGTGCAAAGCCGCTTCTGGTAGTCATGAATTACCTCCTTTTAACTTAACTCTCTGAGTTATTTGTTCACTACTGCTGTAGCCTGGTACTGAATTCACAACTCTTGGGTCAAGTCACTGGAATTAAACAACGCTTTTATCTACTGGGCTATGAGTGCTTGAGGACACATGGCCCAGTGCTTCACATAAGGAATGAGAATATATCCCAGTAATCGTAATAAAGAGTTCGCTTCGAAATTCTTGCAGCTGAAGAAGGCTGCATTGTACAACGGCCGAAACGTTGTAAAATGGCAACGAAGATGAGAATAGTTCGAATAACGTAAATAGTGAAAAGGTAACTAATTCTTAACATTGGGAAAAGACAGCTGAAGTTTCTGCGACATGTAATGAGGAAGGAGGGTTTAGAGAATCTGATACTCACGAGATGGATAGAGAGAAGGAGAGACATGGAAAAGCAACGCATGACATACTTGATGGACTTGAGCATATGGATAATGTAGGAGGGTTTGAGAGAGGTAACAGGAAAAAGGGATGTTAAGAACTACAAGGGATAGGGAGATGTGGAAGGCCATGATCGCCTACGTCCTTAAGAGACATGGCATATAGAAGAAAGAGATTCTTGTTTTTACTTTATGTAAAACTAAATAAAAACAGTGTTTTCTAGGAAATCTATCAAATTAAAAACACCGTTTGTGTTTTGTTTTACGTAAAGTACAAACAAGAATAAATGGTGGAAATTTAAATTTGTATTTAAATTTATTATTAGCATTTAAGAAAATAATAAAATATAATCAACAGTTTTAAGAAAGGAAACCCATTGTGAAAAGAAAATAATTAATACATAATCTGATTCAATCACCAAGCCATTTTTCTTTTCCTCGTTATTTCTTTTATATTTTAATTAACTCCTTTAAAAACGAATTTTTTTAATCAATAATTGTTTTTCATTTTTATTGCGAGAGAAATTTTAATCGAATCTTCATTGTGTCTCTGTCACTGTTTTTCCCTTCGTATTTTATATTTCATCTTTTTCTTCGCTCAGTATCCATTTTTAATTTATTTTCTTTCACTCTTTTTTTTTCTGTCTTTCTTTTTTTATCTCGTTCTTTCTTTATCTCGTTCTTTATTTTAACTCTGGTTCTTTCTTTCGTTTCTTTTTCTTTATTTTTCCCAATACGCTCCGCTTACTTTATTTCATTAAATCTTGGTTTTGTTTGTTTGTTTCACGCTTGGCTACATTTTTGTCCTTTTTCTTCGTCTGTTAGTTAATTTGATTAGTTTCATTGTTTTTTTTTTTATTTCTTTCATTTTTCCACTATTTTCTCTTCTCAGTAAATATTTCCATAATAGAAACTATTTTCTGGAATTGGAATGCAAACAGTGATATCACATATTCGGAATTCATCGCCAAGATTCAGATTGTTCGTTGGCTGTTTTGTTTTATGGCATATCAACCTCAGTGGGTCATTTAATGCCAACAAAATTTTAAAATAAATTCATAGGTACACTTCTCCTGTTTCTATGTGCCCTGTCCCTTCAGGGCGTAGGCGATCATGGTTTCCACGTTTCTCTATCCCTGGTGACTCTGAGCACGCCTTTTCCTGTTACATCATGCAATCCACGTCCCGTCACCCATCTGATTAGGTCTTTGAAATATGTCATCCGTTGCTTTCCCCTGTCTCTTTTTCCCTCTATCTGGCCTATTAGTATCAGATTCTCTAAGCCCTCCTTTCTCATTGCATGTCCCAGGAACTTCAGCTGTCTCTTCCTGATGCTCAGTATTAATTTCCTTTTTGTTTCCATCATTTCCAAGACCTCATCATTGCTCACATACTCGATCCATGATATTCGCAGCATCCTTCTGTAGAACCACATTTCAGTTGCTTCAAGTTGTTCCTGCATCTTTGATGATATTGTCCAGCATTCACTGTAGGTATACTACCGGGCTTAATTATTAGGCAACCCGAGATTTGTTTTTAAGAAATGATGTATTTCATACTATTTTTTAGTATTTATTGCCAAATGAAAATAGAATGATTCTTTTGTTTTTATTACTTTTCAAAATTTTACAAGGCAAAGTAGAAAAGATGAACTCGTCCGAATCACCCTAAATTTGCTGTATTCTTTCATTGATGAAACTGCAGTTTAGGTAATTATTAAATGTTTATAAATTCATTTGATGCGCAGGTTATTTTGCAGTATTCACAAAAGAACCATTCTATTTTCATTTACAATTATTCACTAAATAAATACTAAAAAATAGTATAAAATACATCAACTTTTTTAAACACTGGTTGGTGTAGCCTAATAATTAGGGCCGGTAGTGAATGCGTTTCTATTTCTACACTTTTATAGTGTTTTGACCCTAGTTTGGTAGCGTAACTATGTTCCCATAGCTGGGACCCTAAAACTCCGGGTCAGGGTGGACCCAGGAACCACTCCGGGTCAGGGTGGACCCGGGAACAACAGCAATTAAGAGGTGGTTCCATGCTTCTCACAACCACCAAATCAGAGGACTTTCTGCCGGAAACTGTCATACCCCGGACCCAAGATTCAGGTTGTGGAATCAGTAAATACTAAACATTTTAGAATCCTCGGTAAATGGATCAATTATAACGAATTAGTATCAGAGAAAAGAAAATTGAATATAATGAATAGACTGCGCCAAATATATTTTCGGCCATCACCGCTAATTGCAACAAAACCAAGACTCAAACCAAAAAACTTAAACCATGTTCTTAAATAGCTCCGTCAGACCGTTAGGTAAAACGCCAAACTCATTCAGAAATATCTGAAGTTTCTTCTAAGCTCAATGGTTAAAAAAAGGCTTTCAGCTTGTGAAGCGTAATGGCCTTGGAAAATGTCATCTTTCTTTGTACATTGTGAACTGTAGATACAGATTAATGAATAAATAACTGTACCAAATAATACATACCACATCTCTTGATGACTTCCAACAGTAGCAATAACTAAAAGGGATAGCACGTATGATGAGAAGATAAAAGAATGACATAATCAAGATGTTAATCTTCCACATTACATGAAATAAAAGTTTTGGAGGGAAATCTCCATCGCTACTGGAAATAGCGGGAAGAGATTATGGACTTGAAAAGACCATTTTCTGAAAAAATATTTTTAATAGAAAGATTTTTATGAATTTCAGGCAAAAGCAATACTGACTGCTCGATTAATGAATGCCAAATGTTACCTTATAGGGAAACAGTTAATATAACCATTCCAATTAGAGATGACAACAACAATTCATACAATATTTATTTACTCGTCCTACGATGATGAGATATGCCACAAAGCCGGTTCCTGCTTGGTGCAATGGGATAAGCGCCTCCGTAGGTTTAGAATACCTGGTACCAGGTATCCTAAATTTCAAAGATGGTAGAACAATTGATACATAATATGGAGCTTATCTACCCGAAAGCAGATACTGCACGAAGTATTTATTTGTCGCCCCACGCTAGCAAGGTGTTAAACAAGCTCAGTTTAATGTTGTACGACCAAGTTTGTGCATACTGAATTAATCCAAAATACGTTTGTTTAAAATATATATATAATTCATATTATATATAAATCGTCAGATATATAATTCATATTATATATAGATTGTCAGAGTTATATATAGATATATAGATCGTCAGAGTTATGTATAGATATATAGATCGATATATTATATATAGATATATATTATATATTAGATATATTATATAAAGATCGTCAGATAAAATATATATAATATATATATTAGATATTAGATATAATATATATAATATATATATTATATATAATATATTATATTATATTATATTATATTATATTAGATATATAGAGTTTGTCTGACGATCGCAAGAGCGTGTAACCCAGGGTTACAAACTCACACCTATCTATATGAATATGTCAGCTCTATCACTGATATTGGGCGCTTTCAAATAAGTACCGCGCATATATAATATATAAATAATATAATATATATAACAAATTGTATATATATATATATATATATATATATATATATATATATATATATATACATGTATAATTACATACATACACTTTTCACATATAATTCATATTATATATTTACAATTTTCATTTTTTGTATTAAATACAGTATCCTGTCAAATAATAAACAAATTCCTAAGACTGTAAATATTAGCATCAATAAATTATTTAAAAATTCCTTTAAAATTAGTTACTCATACATAAATAAAATACAATATTATTATTCCTACGATAATAAAATATTAAACAAATTTCATAACAATAACAAAGCAGATAAAAAAAAAACACTTCTAATTGTAGAGTAAAAAAAGGGTGCCCAGTTGAAGGTATATGCAAATCTGAAAATGTTATGCACCAAGAAACCTTTCTCCTAAAAAATTGCAAATAATATAAAGTATATATCGGAATTACCGCCGGGATCTAGGAGCAGAAACTATATAAACACAAGCTTTCTTTCTCTGAACTATATCTAAAACACCAGACCGCTCTTCCAAAATATTTCTGGGAATTAAATAATAGAAACTTTTCCCACAGATTGAATGGAAGATTATAGGTAAATCTCAGACCCCAATGGCTTCAGAAATAGATGTAACGCATGCTTGGAAGAAAAAAATTAGAATAATTAAATTTAAAACTAGCCAGCTTTTAAACCAAAAGAATGAGATCATTTTTAAATATCGTCATAATAATAGATTTAAATTAGCTTATATTAATATAATCTATAGTGATCAAATTAAAAAAATGGGGAAGTGATTATTCAACTCACTTATGTCTAAAATCAAACCTTTTGAATTTTTTTAAAAGTAGCATGGAGCCGGAACGAAACGTGTCCAGACTTACCACTGTATGCTTCTACAAGGTAACCAAAAAAGATTTTGTCCGTTTTTTATTATTATTCATTGAATGAAGTTGAAATATAAACAAAATGCGTATAGCAATTGTTTTCAAATTCGGACAGCTGGAAGTAGGAACATCAGACGTTATAAAAAAACACGCGCACCGTGTCCGGCCATCAGTTATAAGCCTGACAGCTCTGAGGAGGATGAAAGTGTCTAGAGATCTCGTTCGAGTCTGTTTGCTTTCCGACTTCAAAGTGGACTTATCAGCAGCTGCATCAAGTCGCCGCATATGTCAAGCGTTTGTGGATAGTGCTGTGGATGAATGTACTGCAAGGCATTGGTTTCAAAATTTAAAGTCGGGAGATTTGTGTCTCGCAGTGGTCTTGAATGGAAAAGTCCTCAAGGCGGCCATTGAAGAGGACAGTAGTCTAACGTGTGGTGAACTTGCAAGACAGTTCAACGTTTCCGATGAAACAGACTTCACCTCCACCGCCTAGGTAAAACGTCCAAACTGAGCAAGTGGGTTCCACAAACGCTTTTAGAGGTCCACAAGGGACAACGAGTGGCAACCGCGTATCGCTGCTTTCTCGCACCCGTACCGCATCCTTATTCAATCGAGTGCTTACCAGTGATGAAAAGTGGGTTCTGTACGAAACTCCCAAGTGTTCCAGACATTGGTTGTCTCCTCAGGATGCTGTCCCTCACACCGCAAGACCGCCTATGCACTCACGCAAAATTATGCTTTGCGTCTGATGAACAGGTCGTCAAGTGATTCATTATGAACTGCTACCAACGGGCCAAACGGTCACTTGAGACCTATATTCGCAGCAATTGAAACGTGTGCAACAGTCATTGCGCCAGAAGGAGCCAGCACTGGTGAATCACAAAGGTGTGCTTTTCCTCCATGACAACGCCAGGCTGCATGCTGCGCGAGTGGCCAGGGATACCATACAGCAATTTGGATGGGAGACTTTGTGTCATCCACCGTATTCACCTTACCTTGCGTCATCCGATTACCACCTCCTCCACTCCCTGGATTATCATCTTCGTGAGAAATCCCTCACCAATGAAGCAGACTTGCGCAAAGCCCTAACAGACTTCTTTGCGTCAAAATCCCACGCAAGGGCATTGATTAGCTGGTGACAAGTTGGTAGAAGGTGCTTGATGCCTGCCGATGGCGATTACTTCGAAAACTAATTATAAGTTACACATACTGTGAAGAGTTTTCTTTTGTCCTTTAAAAACGGACAAAACTTTTTTGGTTACCAAGTATATATATGTATGTGTATTTGGTTATATATATATATATGTGTGTGTGTGTGTGTGTGCGTGTGTGTGTGTGTATTTGGTTATATATATATATATATATATATATATATATATGTATGTGTATTTGGTTAAATATATATATATATATGTGTGTATTTGGTTATATATATATATATATATATATAAATGTGTGTGTGTATTAGTGCGTATATACCTACGTATATAATCTTTCAGTTTTAATTCATTTAATCTTTTCATCTGTTAATTTTTCTCTTCCCTCTTTTTATGTGTATTTACGTGTATATATATTTATGTAATGTAAGTGTGCGTGTGTGTATATATGCAAGCGTATGCGTGGATGTGCTTATATATCATCTGCTGCTATGTTCTCACAACAACGACGCATGATAGTCTGGTGGAAAGCTAACACATAAATTTAAAATATTATAAAACATTAGAGAATAGATTTTTCTGGATGTAGATTTCATGTTACCTTGATTTTTAAAGTTTTTTTTAAAACAATATAAAATGTGTCACTTACCTGAATAATGCAATATTCAGCAACTCTATTCCAGAATTTTCTAGACAAAATTCTTTCATCCACTTGTTAGAAATCACAGCAGATTTCTGCCAAATTTGTCGTTTTCGATATTTTTATATGAAATAGATGTGCGTTGTGATGCAGTGGATATTGGCTCGAAACGAGAAACTGGAGAGCCGAGTTCGAATTCCATTGAATTTATCGCATTCATTTATGGGCAAATATCCTTAGGAAAGGTATTAATCTGTCACTTCCCTCCAGTTATGGGTTAAATAACAGTTCGGTTTTATAGCCTTGGCTGGCTAACAGTCTGCCGTAAAAAGTAATGACAACCTACGACAGGATAATATTCTGCTCAGTCAGTCATGTTTCCTTCGAGACATGATCGCCCAAAGCTTGTATCACGTAGTGCACTTAACTGACTGATATGAAACAGGAAAAGCAATTAATTCGCTTCGTTATTGATGTTAGGTTGTTTTTGTGTATGTGTGTGTGAGTGCGTGTGCCTATGCGTTTGTGTGTGTGTGTGTGCTTGCGCATGTTTAAGATGTTTTTTTCCTTTTATAATTTATTAGACTCTTGATATCCTCATGTTATTCATTTTCTCTTGTCAAAAATTAACGTTAAGATTAGTTAATTCCGGGGTCAGAGACAATTTAAAATTACATTACTATTCTAGATTTTTTCTAAAGTTTTCTTTTTTTTTCATAATATATAATTAAATTAAGAAGTGTGTACCCTGCTTATTTATTACTCTCATCATCATCATCATAATAATCGTCATCATTCATTAAATTAAGAAGTGTGTACCATGCTTATTTATTACTCTCATCATCATCATCATCATCATAATCGTCATCATTCATTAAATTAAGAAGTGTGTACCATGCTTAATTTATTACTCTCATCATCATCATAATAAACATCATCATCCATTAAATTAAGAAGTGTGTACCCTGCCTATTTATTACTCTCATCATCATCATCATAATAATCGTCACCATTCATTAAATTAAGAAGTGTGTACCCTGCCTATTTATTACTCTCATCATCATCATCATAATAATCGTCATCATTCATTAAATTAAGAAGTGTGTACCCTGCCTATTTATTACTCTCATCATCATCATCATAATAATCGTCATCATCCATTAAATTAAGAAGTGTGTACCCTGCCTATTTATTACTCTCATCATCATCATCATAATAATCGTCATCATTCATTAAATTAAGAAGTGTGTACCCTGCCTATTTATTACTCTCATCATCATCATCATAATAATCGTCATCATTCATTAAATTAAGAAGTGTGTACCCTGCCTATTTATTACTCTCATCATCATCATCATAATAATCGTCATCATCCATTAAATTAAGAATTGTGTACCCTGCCTATTTATTACTCTCATCATCATCATCATAATAATCGTCATCATCCATTAAATTAAGAAGTGTGTACCATGCTTAATTTATTACTCTCATCATCATCATCATAATAATCATCATCATCCATTAAATTAAGAAGTGTGTACCATGCTTATTTATTACTCTCATCACCATCATCATAATAATCATCATCATCCATTAAATTAAGAAGTGTGTACCATGCTTAATTTATTACTTTCATCATCATCATCATAATAATCATCATCATCCATTAAATTAAGAAGTGTGTACCATGCTTAATTTATTACTCTCATCATCATCATCATAATAATCATCATCATCTATTAAATTAAGAAGTGTGTACCATGCTTAATTTATTACTCTCATCATCATCATCATCATAATCATCATCATGCATTAAATTAAGAAGTGTGTACCATGCTTATTTATTACTCTCATCATCATCATCATCATCATCCATTAAATTAAGAAGTGTGTACCATGCTTAATTTATTACTCTCATCATCATCATCATCATAATCATCATCATCCATTAAATTAAGAAGTGTGTACCATGCTTATTTATTACTCTCATCATCATCATCATCATCATCATCCATTAAATTAAGAAGTGTGTACCATGCTTATTTATTACTCTCATCATCATCATCATAATCATCATCATCCATTAAATTAAGAAGTGTGTACCATGCTTATTTACTACACTCATCATTATCATCATCATAATCATCATCATCCATTAAATTAAGAAGTGTGTACCATGCTTATTTATTACACTCATCATCATCATCATCATAATCATCATCATTCATTAAATTAAGAAGTGTGTACCATGCTTATTTATTACTCTCATCATCATCATCATTATCATAATCATCATCATCCATTAAATTAAGAAGTGTGTACCATGCTTATTTATTACTCTCATCATCATCATCATTATCATAATCATGATCATCCATTAAATTAAGAAGTGTGTACCATGCTTGTTTATTACTCTCGTCATCATCATCATCATCATCATCCATTAAATTAAGAAATGTGTACCATGCTTATTTATTACTCTCATCATCATCATCATAATCATCATCATCCATTAAATTAAGAAGTGTGTACCATGCTTATTTACTACACTCATCATCATCATCATCATAATCATCATCATCCATTAAATTAAGAAGTGTGTATCATGCTTATTTATTACACTCATCATCATCATCATCATAATCATCATCATTCATTAAATTAAGAAGTGTGTACCATGGTTATTTATTACTCTCATCATCATCATCATCATAATCATCATCATTCATTAAATTAAGAAGTG
This sequence comes from Ascarosepion bandense, assembly GCA_037127315.1. Lineage (NCBI taxonomy): Eukaryota > Metazoa > Mollusca > Cephalopoda > Sepiida > Sepiidae > Ascarosepion > Ascarosepion bandense. The sequence continues at coordinate 2,329,831 of JBBBDQ010001148.1, read as the reverse complement.
TGTACCATGCTTAATTTATTACTCTCAGCATCATCATCATCATAATCATCATCATCCATTAAATTAAGAAGTGTGTACCATGATTAATTTATTACTCTCATCATCATCATCATCATCATAATCATCATCATCCATTAAATTAAGAAGTGTGTACCATGCTTAATTTATTACTCTCATCATCATCATCATCATAATCATCATCATCCATTATATTAAGAAGTGTGTACCATGCTATTTATTACTCTCATCATCATCATCATCATCCATTAAATTAAGAAGTGTGTACCATGCTTATTTATTACTCTCATCATCATCATCATCATAATCATCATCATTCATTAAATTAAGAAGTGTGTACCATGCTTATTTACTACTCTCATCATCATCATCATAATCATCATCATTCATTAAATTAAGAAGTGTGTACCTTGCTTATTTATTACTCTCATCATCATCATCATCATCATCCATTAAATTAAGAAGTGTGTACCATGCATATTTATTACTCTCATCATCATAATAATCATCATTCATTAAATTAAGAAGTGTTCTCATGCTTATTTATTACTCTCATCATCATCATCATCATCATCCATTAAATTAAGAAGTGTGTAACATGCTTATTTATTACTCTCATCATCATCATCATCATCATCCATTAAATTAAAAGTAATGTTACCATGCTTATTTATTACTCTCATCATCATCATCATCATAATCATCATCATTCATTAAATTAAGAAGTGTGTACCATGCTTATTTATTACTCTCCACATCATCATCATCATCATCATCCATTAGAATTAAGAAGTGTACCATGCTTGTTATTACTCTCATCATCATCATCATCATCATCCATTAAATTAAGAAGTGTGTACCATGCCTGTATTTATTACTCTCATCATCATCATCATCCATTAAATTAAGTGTGTACCATGCTATTTATTACTCTCATCATCATAATCATCATCATTCATTAAATTAAGAAGTGTGTACCATGCTTGTTATTACTCTCATCATCATCATCATCATAATCATCATCATTCATTAAAGTAAGAAGTGTGTACCATGTATTTATTACTCTCATCATCATCATCATTATCATAATCATCATCATCCATTAAATTAAAGTGCGTACCATGTATTTATTATATCATCATCATCATCATCATAAATAATAATAATTCATTGAAATTAAGTGTGTACCATGCTTATTTATTACTCTCATCATCATCATCATTATCGTCATTAAATTAAGAAGTGTGTACCATGCTTATTTATTACTCTCATCATCATCATCATATAATCATCATCATTCATTAAAAGTAAGTGTATTGCCAATAGCAACTGTTACTCTCATCATCATCATCATCATAATCATCATCATTCATTAAATTAAGAAGTGTGTACCATGCTTATTTATTACTCTCATCATCATCATCATCATTATCATCCATTAAATTAAAGTGTGTACCATGCTTATTTATTACTCTCATCATCATCATCATCATAATCATCATCATTCATTAAATTAAGAAGTGTGTGCCATGCTTATTTATTACTCTCATCATCATCATCATTATCATCCATTAAATTAAGAAATTATTATTACCATGCTTATTTATTACTCTCATCATCATAATCATCATCATTCATTAAATTAAGAAGTGTGTACCATGCTTATTTATTACTCTCATCATCATCATCATCATAATCATCATCATTCATTAAAGTAGAAGTGTGTACCATGCTTGTTATTACTCTCATCATCATCATCATTATCATAATCATCATCATCCATTAAATTAAGAGGTCGTGCCATGCTTATTTATTACTCTCATCATCATCATCATCATAATCATCATCATTCATTAAATTAAAGAAGTGTGTACCATGCTTATTTATTACTCTCATCATCATCATCATTATCATCCATTAAAGGTAAATGTGTACCATGCTTATTTATTACTCTCATCATCATCATCATATAAATCATCATCATTCATTAAAGTAAAAAATTGTGTACCATGCTTATTTATTACTCTCATCATCATCATCATCATAATCATCATCATTCATTAAATTAAAGTGTGCCATGCTTATTTATTACTCTCATCATCATCATCATCATTATCATCCATTAAATTAAGAGGTGTGTACCATGCTTATTTATTACTCTCATCATCATCATCATCATAATCATCATCATTCATTAAATTAAAGTGTGTACCATGCTTATTTATTACTCTCATCATCATCATCATTATCATCCATTAAATTAAGAAGTGTGTACCATGCTTATTTATTACTCTCATCATCATCATCATCATAATCATCATCATTCATTAAATTAAGAAGTGTGTACCATGCTTATTTATTACTCTCATCATCATCATCATTATCATCCATTAAGTAAAGTGTGTACCATGCTTATTTATTACTTTCATCATCATCATCATCATATAATCATCATCATTCATTAAAGTAAGAAGTGTGTACCATGCTTATTTATTACTCTCATCATCATCATCATTATCATCCATTAAATTAAGAAGTGTGTACCATGCTTATTTATTACTCTCATCATCATCATCATATAATCATCATCATTCATTAAAGTAAGAAGTGTTTACCATGCTTATTTATTACTCTCATCATCATCATCATTATCATCCATTAAATTAAGAAGTGTGTACCATGCTTATTTATTACTCTCATCATCATCATCATCATAATCATCATCATTCATTAAATTAAGAAGTGTGTACCATGCTTATTTATTACTCTCATCATCATCATCATTATCATCCATTAAATTAAGAAGTGTGTACCATGCTTATTTATTACTCTCATCATCATCATCATCATAATCATCATCATTCATTAAAGTAAGAATTGTGTACCATGCTTATTTATTACTCTCATCATCATCATCATCATAATCATCATCATTCATTAAATTACGAAGTGTGTACCATGCTTATTTATTACTCTCATCATCATCATCATCATAATCATCATCCTTCATTAAAGTAAGAAGTGTGTACCATGCTTATTTATTACTCTCATCATCATCATCATCATAATCATCATCATTCATTAAAGTAAGAAGTGTGTACCATGCTTATTTATTACTCTCATCATCATCATCATCATAATCATCATCATTCATTAAAGTAAGAAGTGTGTACCATGCTTATTTATTACTCTCATCATCATCATCATTATCATAATCATCATCATCCATTAAATTAAGAAGTGTTTACCATGCTTATTTATTACTCTCATCATCATCATCATCATAATCATCACCATTCATTAAAGTAAGAAGTGTGTACCATGTATTTATTACTCTCATCATCATCATCATCATCATCATAATCATCATCATTCATTAAATTAAGAAGTGTGTACCATGCTATTTATTACTCTCATCATCATCATCATTATCATCCATTAAATTAAGAAGTGTGGCACTATGCCATTTATTACTTCCTCATCATCACCATCATCATAATCATCATCATTCATTAATGTAAGAAGTGTGTACTATGCTTATTTATTACTCTCATCATCATCATCATCATCATCATAATCATCATCATTCATTAAATTAAGAAGTGTGTACCATGCTTATTTATTACTCTCATCATCACCATCATCAGAATCATCACCACTACTAGTGTGTGTGTACCATGCTTATTGTCATCTTCTTCATCACCATCATCATCATCATCATCAACAACCACCGTCCATAATGACATGTAAATTGTGTTGTCATTATCATCACTATCATCATTATCATCCATTGTATCATAAGTGTACCATGTTATATTTTTATTAATTTCATCATCATCATCACTCTGATCATCACCATTCATTGTGTGTAGTGGTATCTATGCTTATTTATTACTCTCATCATCATCATCATCATAATCATCATCATCATTAGTATCTGTTACAAATATGTTTTAATGATTTACCACCATCATCATTATCATTATCCATTGCAACGTTAAGAAGTAAAATTAGCGCATTGATATATTCTTTATATCATCATCATCATCATCATCATAATCATCATCATTCATTAAGTAAGAAGTGTGTACCATGCTTATTTATTACTCTCATCATCATCATCATTATCATAATCATCATCATCCATTAAATTATGAAGTGTGTACCATGCTTATTTATTACCTCTCATCATCATCATCATCATCATAATCATCAACATTCATTAAATTAAGAAGTGTGTACCATGCTTATTTATTACTCTCATCATCATCATCATCATAATCATCATCATTCATTAAATTAAGAAGTGTGTACCAGGCTTATTTATTACTCTCATCATCATGATCATCATCATAATCATCATCATTCATCAAATTAAGAAGTGTGTACCATGCTTATTTATTACTCTCATCATCATCATCATCATCAATAATCATCATCATTCATTAAAGTAAGAAGTGTGTACCATGCTTATTTATTACTCTCATCATCATCATCATCACCATCATCCATTAAATTAAGAAGTGTGTACCATGCTTATTTATTACTCTCATCATCATCATCATCATAATCATCATCATTCATTAAAGTAAGAAGTGTGTACCATGCTTATTTATTACTCTCATCATCATCATCATCATAATCATCATCATTCATTAAAGTAAGAAGTGTGTACCATGCTTATTTATTACTCTCATCATCATCATGATCATCATAATCTTCATCATCCATTAAATTACGAAGTGTGTACCATGTGCTTATTACTACACTCATCATCATCATCATAATCATCATTATCCATTAAATTAAGAAGTGTGTACCATGCTACTTTATTACTGTCATCATCATCATCATAATCATCATCATCCATTAAATTAAGAAGTGTGTACCATGCTTATTTATTACTCTCTCATCATCATCATCATCATCATAATTATCATCATCCATTAAATTAAGAAGTGTGTGTACCATGCTTATTTACTACACTCATCATCATCATCATAGTCATCATTATCCATTAAATTATGAAGTAAAATTACGCTTATTATTACTGTCATCATCATCATCATAATCATCATCATCCATTAAATTAAGAAGTGTGTACCATGCTTATTTATTACTCTCATCATCATCATCATCATCATAATCATCATCATCCATTAAATTAAGAAATGTGTACCATGCTTATATTTATTACTCTCATCATCATCATCATCATAATCATCATCATTCATTAAATTAAGAAGTGTACTCATGCTTATTTATTACCGTCGTCATCATCATCATAATCATCATCATTCATTAAATTAAGAAGTGTGTACCATGCTTATTTATTACTCTCATCATCATCATCATCATCATAATCATCATCATCCATTAAATTAAAAGGTGTACCATGCTTATTTATTACTATCATCATCATCATATCATAATCATCATCATTCATTAAATTAAGAAGTGTGTACCATGCTTATTTATTACTGTCGTCATCATCATCATAATCATCATCATTCATTAAATTAAGAAGTGTGTACCATGCTTATTTATTACTCTCATCATCATCATCATCATCATAATCGTCATCATTCATTAAATTAAGAAGTGTGTACCATGCTTAATTTATTACTCTCATCATCATCATAATAATCATCATCATCCATTAAATTAAGAAGTGTGTACCCTGCCTATTTATTACCTTATCATCATCATCATAATAATCGTCATCATTCATTAAATTAAAGTGTGTAACGGCTCATTTATTACTCTCATCATCATCATCATCATAATCATCATCATTCATTAAATTAAGAAGTGTGTGTACCCCGCTCATTTATTACTCTCATCATCATCATCATAATAATCGTCATCATCCATTAAATTAAGAAGTGTGTACCCTGCCTATTTATTACTCTATCATCATCATCATAATCGTCATCATTCATTAAATTAAGAAGTGTGTACTCCTGCCTATTTATTATCATCATCATCATCATAATAATCGTCATCATTCATTAAATTAAGAAGTGGTACCTGCCTATTTATTACTCTCATCATCATCATCATAATAATCGTCATCATTCATTAAATTAAGTGTAATTCTGCCTATTTATTACTCTCATCATCATCATCATAATAATCGTCATCATTCATTAAATTAAGAAGTGTGTACCTCGCTCATTTATTACTCTCATCATCATCATCATAATAATCGTCATCATTCATTAAATTAAGAAGTGTGTACCCTGCCTATTTATTACTCTCATCATCATCATCATAATAATCGTCATCATCCATTAAATTGGCAGAATTGTGTACCCTGCCTATTTATTACTCTCATCATCATCATCATAATAATCGTCATCATCCATTAAATTAAGAAGTGTACCATGCTTAATTTATTACTCTCATCATCATCATCATAATAATCATCATCATCCATTAAATTAAGAAGTGTGTACCATGCTTATTTATTACTCTCATCACCATCATCATAATAATCATCATCATCCATTAAATTAAGAAGTGTGTACCATGCTTAATTTATTACTTTCATCATCATCATCATAATAATCATCATCATCCATTAAATTAAGAAGTGTGTACCATGCTTAATTTATTACTCTCATCATCATCATCATAATAATCATCATCATCTATTAAATTAAGAAGTGTGTACCATGCTTAATTTATTACTCTCATCATCATCATAATAATAATCATCATCATCCATTAAATTAAGAAGTGTGTACCATGCTTAATTTATTACTCTCATCATCATCATCATCATAATCATCATCATCCATTAACTTAAGAAGTGTGTACCATGCTTATTTATTACTCTCATCATCATCATCATCATCATCATCCATTAAATTAAGAAGTGTGTACCATGCTTATTTATTACTCTCATCATCATCATCATCATCATCCATTAAAATAAGAAGTGTGTACCATGCTTATTTATTACTCTCATCATCATCATCATCATAATCATCATCATACATTAAATTAAGAAGTGTGTACCATGCTTATTTACTACACTCATCATCATCATCATCATAACCATCATCATCCATTAAATTAAGAAGTGTGTACCATGCTTATTTATTACACTCATCATCATCATCATCATAATCATCATCATTCATTAAATTAAGAAGTGTGTACCATGCTTATTTATTACTCTCATCATCATCATCATTATCATAATAATCATCATCCATTAAATTAAGAAGTGTGTACCATGCTTATTTATTACTCTCATCATCATCATCATTATCATAATCATCATCATCCATTAAATTAAGAAGTGTGTAACATGCTTATTTATTACTCTCATCATCATCATCATCATAATCATCATCCATTAAATTAAGAAATGTGTACCATGCTTACTTATTACTCTCATCATCATCATCATAATCATCATCATTCATTAAATTAAGAAGTGTGTACCATGCTTATTTATTACACTCATCATCATCATCATCATAATCATCATCATTCATTAAATTAAGAAGTGTGTACCATGCTTATTTACTACACTCATCATCATCATCATCATAATCATCATCATCCATTAAATTAAGAAGTGTGTACCATGCTTATTTATTACACTCATCATCATCATCATCATAATCATCATCATTCATTAAATTAAGAAGTGTGTACCATGCTTATTTATTACTCTCATCATCATCATCATCATCATAATCATCATCATTCATTAAATTAAGAAGTGTGTACCATGCTTAATTTATTACTCTCATCATCATCATCATCATAATCATCATCATCCATTAAATTAAGAAGTGTGTACCATGATTAATTTATTACTCTCATCATCTTCATCATCATAATCATCATCATCCATTAAATTAAGAAGTGTGTACCATGCTTAATTTATTACTCTCATCATCATCATCATCATAATCATCATCATGCATTAAATTAAGAAGTGTGTACCATGCTTATTTATTACTCTCATCATCATCATCATCATCATCCATTAAATTAAGAAGTGTGTACCATGCTTATTTATTACTCTCATCATCATCATCATCATAATCATCATCATTCATTAAATTAAGAAGTGTGTACCATGCTTATTTATTACTCTCATCATCATCATCATCATCATAATCATCATCCTCCATTAAATTAAGAAGTGTATACCATGCTTATTTATTACTCTCATCATCATCATCATCATCCATTAAATTAAGAAGTGTGTACCATGCTTATTTATTACTCTCATCATCATCATCATCATAATCATCATCATACATTAAATTAAGAAGTGTGTACCATGCTTATTTATTACTCTCATCATCATCATCATCATCATCCATTAAATTAAGAAGTGTGTACCATGCTTATTTATTACTCTCATCATCATCATCAACATAATCATCATCATCCATTAAATTAATAAGTGTGTACCATGCTTAATTTATTACTCTCATCATCATCATCATCATCATCATAATCATCATCATTCATTAAATTAAAGTGTTTACCTTGTTTATTTATTACTCTCATCATCATCATCATTATCATAATCATCATCATCCATTAAATTAAGAAGTGTGTACCATGCTTATTTACTACTCTCATCATCATCATCATCATAATCATCATTATCCATTAAATTATCTCAACATTCCAAGTTAAAATCATTTTTAGGATATTTTTTTCTTGCAGGATGGTTTTTATATTTTTACATCTTCATTTAACATGTCAACTACAGATTGGACAAAAGAAAATACAAGAAAAATATTGCAGAGAAAATTCCTCTTTTCTCATTCATTGGTTGAATTGAAAATAAAGTGTCTTTTCTTATGAATTCAGTGAAGCGTAAAACCATTAAGGATGGTTAGAAACCCTTAAGAGATTTTGTGCTTTCAACAAGGACAAGGGGCGGGGAATTTAGCCAACAATATCTTTCTGAAGATAAAGGAAAAATGGATATTTTAAACATTTGTCATATGTAGACTTTCAAGAAATCAAAGAGACAATGGAGAGCTGATATGTTTTCTCTGAATTCAAGGATGGAAGATTGTCAAGCAACAAAACTTGTTGAACTGTAGGCTGTTTTTGTTATTTTTTTCTTTTAGCACCATATAAAATATTTACTTTTTTCTTAATGAATAACTAGACCTCTGACCATATTTTTCTAGTAATACTTGAGTGGTATGAACAGAAAGGACAAAAGTCAATGAAAACTAATTGCAAAATTGAATTACATTGTCATCATCATTATCATTTATCCATCACACCCAGATGGTGCATAGAGCAGCAACTTTTTGTTGCTGTTTCTGTAACAAACTGTTTTTTACAGGGCAGGATTGTTAGCCCTGCACCCAACCCCCAAACCTGGAGGACCGGTGGGCCATTCTTGGTCCTTATGTTTACAGTACCTGGTATTCCCAAATGGTCACCCATTTAAGTACTGACCAGGACCGATGTTGCTTCACTTCGGTGATCGGACAGGAACCGGTGTATTCAACACGATATAGCTGTAGACACATTGTCATCATTTTAACCTAATTTTTTTTTAATGCACCAGTGGTGCCAATTTGAGCCATATTTAAAAGCTAAAAACTATTAAACCTTCAATTGACTTTCTTTTTCTTTTGTTTTGTAGACTAAGTTTGCTTATTTCAAAAGTCACAAGTAGAGAAATCTAAAAATTTAGTAGTGCTGGATTTTCCGAAGTTCAGCGTTATCTTGACAACCCTGCTTACAAAGATATTTTCTAGATTAAAGAAATGTATAGAATCTACAATGGTAAAATATGAGGGATCTGTTTCTAACTTGATTGTAAAACTAACCCACCCCCAATTAGTATCCATTTGCTTGTTAGTGTTGACAAATTGGATTCCAAGTAGTGAATCGAGCTCTATTTGAATGTAGAATACTACTAAGATGTGAATTGAATTAGTAGCCCAAGTTATCTCAGCTTATTTTAAAAAAGTAACCCAAAATTAACAAAATTAAACATTTTGTATTGCTGGGTTTTAATAAAAAGTCCAATCTGGCAGGCTTGGTGTGGACTGCTTTATTTGACCTTTTATAACCAAATTTTAAAGAACATTTGTCTCAGTAACACTTTGGTGGTCATTCATTTCTTTCTTATGAAAAAAAAAGTGTGTGAAAAATGCAGTAAGAGAACTTTTTTCGTGTTTCCTGTTTTTTTTAAATTTTTTATTTCAATATATTTGTAAATTTTAGATTTCAGCACAATTTTGAGATGTTTCCCAATTGGTTTGTATTTTAATATTAAGTGAGAAACTCCACACAGCAGAAGGACATTACGTAAGGAAGGTTGGACAGTTGATATAGGACTTTTTGTAAAACATAATAAAAATAAACTATCCAAGCACTCACACTTTGACTCTGCTAGATACTTTATTCAGGGCAAGGCCATAAAAGCTCTCACATCATGGTTCTAAATGCAAAGACAGATCACTTCAGGAATCAATCAAATGCTTACAAATGTTATTGGGATATACAAAGATAGATTAAATGTTTAATGGAACTGAGAAAAGGGAGCAAATGGATGTTAAGAACATGGAGTGAAAAAAAACAAAAAACAAATTATAATTGAGAATATTATTAAGATTTTATGCTTGACTCATGGCTGAGACAACCTGATCTTTCATGTTGTTTTTTCTCATGATAACATAAACAGTTCTAAAAGCTTTTTCACATTCATGTAGATTTCAAGTCTTATATGCACACTCACACACAGTTGCTTAGAATACTTAAAACATACATTTTACAACTTTTTCTTCCCCCTTTTTTATTTCTATAAATGTTCTACATCTTCACTTTTTTACACAGCTTTTCCTGCTGTAGTTATTTTTTCCCAACCAACAGCACTTGTAAATTATAAAACCACATTACAGAAAAGATCATATCCTTTTTCGTTATTTGGTTTTGGACTTCACTGCAACAAAGACTTCTTGTTTGTACTTTTGTATTTCTGAACCATTTTTAATTAATTGCTGAAAGTCAAGTCATATGACTTGACTGGGCAGTCAGATAATACCTTTTAATTTATAACTCATGTATTAAAAATGGTACAACTAGAGAAAAAAAAAGAATAACATAAAAATACCATGATTAACTAAAGTTAAGCTTAAAAATGATGAGGTAAATTTTAGAAGTATACCCCACCTGGATTTTATCTAGTTTAATTAAGGTCTTAGGTTTAATTTTGCTAAATTACTTAGAAAAGAAAACTTTGTCTGTACCAGTAGCAGGTACATTTCAGACCTCTTGAATATTAGTTTCTGCTCTACCCCAGGAGCCAAAATCAATGTGTAGAATTATTTATGCTCGAAAGAATTCTGTAGATCATAAAGACTATTTTACCTTCATTTGAAACTAAAATTTTTTTAAACAAGCCAATCTAATTTAATAACTACTGAAGTAGCTCAAACAACTCTATTGTTTTGGGAACAGGTTTAAACATGTAAAATTAATTTCTCATGGGACAAAAGTGTTTTGTATCGTTCTGAGGTGATCCTTTTGAATTGATATATTAATGCCATAGATATTAAAGCCTATGAGGAACTTCTGATTTTAGTAAGATAGTTTGCAGAAAAAGGATTCTTGAATTATGTTAATGAGTTGTAAATGTTTCAGCTCCTGTCCTTTTTCTTTTTAGATTCAATAAGAAACTGATCCAAGATTGCACAATTTCAAGGTGTTTGTTTTTAAGGACTTTCATAAAATTTCTAAACATAAGTATCTAAACAGGATGTTAGCCATGAGCTGCTTAAATTCTGAGAAGATTTTTATGGAAGAATATTTCACATGTAAAAGAGAGATGAATAATATTTATTTTGCCTGCTCTGAATTTGAATTCAATAATAAGTTATACTAAGACACTTCATAGTGGAGTAGAGGTTAACAAAGTTGTTAACATCATCGCATTACATAACAGGCACCCGTAAAGACTGTCACAGTTCTTTCAATTTTGCATATATAATTCCCGTTTATTGGCATAATTAACCAAACATGAATCCCGTTTTACAAATGCAGCCAAAAACAAAATTTACTTCGCACTTTTTAAACTTACATGTCACGGCAACCTCATATTGGAGCTTCTTGAGTAAGCACTCGAGCTTGCAATTTCAACATAACAACTTAAAAACACCGACCAACACCGGGCTATAGAGCGAATCTCCTCCATGATAAGTGGTAGTGTATATATATATATATATATATATATATATATATATATATAACCAAGGATGGGTGGAATAATATTCCCCATCCAAAGAAACACTATTTTTAAAAAAGTGCTCAATACAAAGTAGAGCTAATAATAATAATAATATTTATTAATAAATTATAACATTGATATGTTACAATATCACTACAAAAAGTAGCTATTTTGTTTCGACACTTTTTGTGTCTTATCAAGTGATGTGGTTATTTCAAAATGAAGGGCTTTATATATATATATATATATATATATATATAGTATAGTCATCCGCAGACAGATCTGCTTCCCTGTATTACAGCTATTCAGTACGGATTAGACTCCGGTCGCTTCCTAGCCCAGGATTGAAACTCGACCGAATTGGCGTCAGTCGGCGATTCTACCCCTAGGCCACGAGCTACCAGTATAGCCCGGCGTTGCTCGGGTGTAATGAAAGCTTTAAAACTAATCCATGGTCCTGGAGCTCAGACTCTTTGAACGTTAGCACGAAAGACTAAAAAGCAATAGTTGTTTCCAGTTAAAGTGAAACTGTAGACTGAAAGAAAAATGAATGAATGTAAGTCAAATTTTGATTTCCTGGTATCGATATCAAATTAGTTCTTTTCGTCGTAAACTGAAATTTGAAGGCTAAATAAGTCTCCTGAGTAAATGGTATCATGGCTGAGACTAAGAACTACAATTATACCTACTTAGAGTCAAACCCGATCCAAAAATTAAAATAAAAGGGCTGAAAAAATACAGACATACAGGCAGATAAACAGACACACACATACACAAACATCTTGCCTTATATATATATATATATATATATTATCGATTTTTTGTAGTATTGTAAGAACTGCAACCTTGAAACTTCTGAATATCGTTTCTTATGTGTTTTTCTATGAGTGTATCAAAATTGATTAAAATCGGACCACTCCTTCTATCACCCGATTTTTTCGATTATCGATTTTCGATATTTATCGGGGATAACTCGACAAAAAACATAGCTAAGAACACTCGCAGAACGCCTTCTCGAAATGTGTTCTTTAACTCTTTCCTGTCCTCTCTGAATTCTAGAACTATTGTCTCACTGCCTGTTGCTTTCCTGCTTGTTGGAAGTCGTCCTCTTCAGTTCCTCTCATTAAACATTCTGGAGAGCCATATGACCAGTCTAATTATCAGCCTATCAACCTCTTACTGATTTTATCTCCCTGTTGCTCCGTCTACACAAATTTACTTAAGGTATTAGATTGGCTACTAGGTTCTCCCCTTTTACAGTCAAAACAGTCAAATGTAACCGCCACTTATACTCTATCAGTTTCTTTTCTCAGATAGAAGAGGCAAATGGCCCTGAAGGGCGAAGTAATTCAATGATGCCCTCACTAAACTTCGAAATCGGCATGACTGAAATAACGCTGTTCAGCTAAATGACAAGTTTCTCAGCGTTCATTCTATTAACGTTCTATACACATCTTGATATCGAGCACTTCATGGCAAAAATCTGCTTGCCTAAAATGCCTTTTCACCAGTAGAAAACTGAAAGAAATCCAAGCAATTCTGGCAATAAACATCATAACAATTCAACCTTATTTCTCTCTCTCTCTCTCTTTATATATATATATATATATATATATATATATATATATATATATATAAATGTTTAGGTGTACAAAATTTGTATACTATTTTAAAAACAAATAATTTATTGTTAGCTTCAAAGGCTCTTTCGTCCAACATCTCATCAAGAGAGAAATCGTTGGAAAATGAATTAATCGAAAAGAACAGTAACGACAAAAATGAAATGTTTCCCTTTTTTGCTCTTCATTTTCTTTTCGTTTAATTCACTTTCCAACGATTTTTCTCTTGATGAGATGTTGGACGAAAGGGCATTTGAGATTAATAATAATTTCCTTGTTTTTAAAATAGTATATATATATATATATATATATATATATATATATATATACTCTCATTACGATTGAGCTCTCTAGACAGGAAAATTTAAAAAAACAGGTATCACTTCTGCGATTTATGCATTACTCTAAATCAATAAATTCAATTCTTTCAATGACAGGCGTGTTTATGCACCGCTTCTATATAACACGCTAAAATTTCCATGCGCCTATGGCTTTGGGGTTAGCGACTCCGTCCGACACCAAATCGGTCGAGTTCGATCCTGGCCAGAAGCAAGTGGATATAGAGCCACACTGATGAGCTGCGAAACAGTGTGGATGACGAATATATATATATATATATATATATATATATATATATATATATATATATATATATATATAAACATGTTACGGATATTAACGAATTTTAACGAAACTTGGTTATAAGCAACCGACAATTTGTAATGAATTATTTTGAACATTATTTTTAGCGATACTCGTATTTAAGTAGATATTCTGTTTTTAATTTATCAGTATTTTTATATTTATATCTACCGGCCTGATTATTTACGATATATATATATATATATATATATATATATCGCTCATTCAGTCAGGGCTATTGGGCGTGTATAATGATAATATAAAGGTTAAAAAGTCTGATTTTTTCTATCCAGCGCCCATAGCCCATAGGTAGAATCGCCGACTGACGCCAATTCGGTCAGGTTTCAATCCTGGGTTAAAAGCAATCGGAGTCTAACCGTACTGATGAGCTGTGATACAGAGAAACAGATCTGATTACGGATGATATACATATATATGCGTATTTTGTGCGTGTATGTGAGATATGTATAAGCATTGGTTATACGCATGTATGTCTGATCTTCGAAGATGTTTATGTGACTGTGTGAACATAGTATTTACATGCGGATATGGATTAATGTGTGCATATGTATGTGTAGGCTCATTTGTATGGATATAATTTAATTATGTATATACGTATGTATGATCATATGGATATATGTGCATATGTATTCGGGTGCATGTGAGTGGGCGTGTAATAGATTCATGGTCAGTAATCCTACTCAAATTTTCTCCTCTGACCTTCGTGACCTCTACAAGATTAGGCTAAGATTTCTATTTTGGGTCATGTTATATGAAATCCATTTCATTAAAAAAAAATTGATATTCTGAAAAAATCTTTATACCAAATAAAAAGTAGTCTGATGAGATGAACTGATTAGTTTATTGAAATGGATTTTAATTTATAAACACTTGAGATGATTTGTTGAGTTTTCTTGTACGTATATTAGATTATTCTGGATAATATTGACCTTCACAGACTTTACATCAATATATATATATATATATATATATATATATATATATATATATATATAAATAAATTAAATTAAAACTGATCTAGATCATTTGTATAATATATAAGATCGCTGATATATATATATATATATATATATATATATATATATATATATATATATATAAATTAAATAAATTAAAACTGATCTAGATCATTTCTATAATATATAAGATCGCCGATATATATATATATATATATATATATATATATATAAAAATTAAATATTAAAACTGATCTACATCATTTCTATAATATTTAAGATCGCCGATATATATATATATATATATATATATATATATATATATATATATATATATATATAATTTAAATTTAACAACATCGTATGTCCATTTCAGCGATTGATATTTGCTTTATCTGGGGTCTTACTTATTATGGAAATTACATGGATCAGATTTAATATTTAATTTTCAATAATTAATGTGAATAGGATTTAATTTAGAATTTTACCATCAAGCCACCTTCTTTGGAATTTAATAATATATATTTATAATTTAGCAGGTTTGCTTTTTTTAAATCATATCACCCCAAGCAAGGCAGTCCACTACCACTATAGCGCAGGGGGTTACATAGAGCGATTGGATATAGGAAATGTCAGAGGGAGGGTGATAGACGAGTTAGGAGGTACGTAGAGCGAGTATTGGAGGGAATGGGTGCGAGTTAGTGAGTTAGGAGGTGTCTATTGACCTTACATTTAAACTCCTGGAGGTTGTAGCCGTCGGGGAAGCAATTATGCGGAAGGGAATTCCACAGGCGGGAAGTGCGAGAAAAGAAGCTGTTGGAGTAGAAGACAGGGCACATGAAGAAGAACAGGAATGATGGTGGTATGATTAACCATTCCCTTTATAAAGAAACATTTATTATTTATTGTCTGAAAATTTAGAGTTGATTTTGGCTGAAATTTAGAAAATCTTTCTCTCAAAACAGTTTTCCGGGAAGAAAGATTCTCAAATCTACCATTATTGCTCTTTCCAGTATTGATGAGGAGAGGGTGTCCATCATAATCTTAGTAGTGTGGAACGTGAGCATCTTTATTATGTTATTATTTTTTCTATGAGTTACAAATATTATCCATTTTAGTTGTTGCCACTGTTGGTAGTCCTCAGCTGATGTTGATTCTGTTATTTGTAAAAGTTCTTTGTCAGTCTTTAGTACCAATCAATGAAATTTTAGGAAGGAAGTTCCTCTTTAAGACCTACAGCATTCATTTTTAATCACTGATCTCAGAAATTGGTTGCACATCGTCTAGTCAAGGACTGTTGCTATGGTAACTAAGCTAAAGTATGCAGAATGTAGCCACTTGGCACAAACTGACCTTTAACTCTGTCATGAATATCTTCTTCTTCTTCTTCTTCTTCTTTTATGTGCCATGTCCCTTCAAGAAGTAGGCGATCATGGCCTTCCACATATCACTATCCCTTGTCGCTCGTAATACCACTTCTGTTATACCACTAAATTTACGCGTCACGCATATACACTTTAAATTATAGCATTCTTACTCACTGTCTCCACCAGTATTACTCTTTCCAGAATTGATGGAGGGAGGGTGTCCATCATAATCTTAATAGTATAGAACATGAGCATCTTCATTATGTGATTATTTTCTATTTGAGTTACATCTGTTATCCATTTTAATTGTTGCCACTGTTGATAGTCCTCAGCTGATGGGGTTTCTTTTATTTTACAAAGTTCTTTGTCATTTTCTTTTAATACCAATCAATTAAATTAGTTGTTGCCACTGTTGGTATTCCTTAGCTGATATGGTTTCTGTTACTTGGTAAAGTTCTTTGTTAGTTTTTAGCATCCAATCAATGAAATTTGAGGAAGAATGTTCCTCTTTAAGACCTACAGCATTCAGTTTTAATCATTGATCTCAGAAATTGGCACATAGGCGGATCAAAAAGTATCAGGACTATAGATATGGTAACTAAGTTAAAATATACAGAATGTAGCTACTTGGTACCAACAGACCTTATACTGTAACGCATATACAGAGCAACTTATAACATTGTCACTCATATCCGTTTTTATAGAAGTGCTCATGGCTTGTGCAGCAGAACCTTCAGCAGGTCCAACGAACACCATATTCCCCAGATCTCTCTCATCGTGACATTTTCCTTATCAAAAATTAAATCCATTTTAAAAAGACAAAATTTCAAGCCATCGAGGAAATCCAAGAGAATGAGTCGTGGCAGATATTCGCTATCCTCAAAAAGAGATCTACGAATTCTTCAATCAATGAAAACGACACTTGATAAATTCGGTTGCTTCAGAAGAGGACTATTTCAAAGTTAAATACTGAATTGATATATATTGTACTTTTATTTTTGTTGCAAAAGATCCGATATTTTTTATCAAAGCTCGTGTATGTACTTGCTTTATTAATTTGAATTTAAGAGATACAAATTCATCTTGCACAGAATATATAAAACGTCGGAAACAATGGATTTTTTGAAAACAAAAACGGAAGATAAAAATAGAATTGAATAAAATTTGTTGAGAATTTATTTAAACAAGCAAAGAAGCCATGTGAATTCGAATTTGGATAAATAAAATCTATTTGGAGAAATATTTCAAGAAAGTAAGTCGAGGTTATTAGAAGAAACAAAGTAGGTCTATTTATTTTAAGAAAGTAGGACGGAAAATTGTTTGAAAAACAAATAATGCTTTTCAAGAAAGTAGAAAGTAAAATATGGAAGACAAAAAGAGAGAAATATAAGTTGATATTTTTAAAAAGTTGGAAAAAGGAGAAAGAAAACAAAGAAACGGAAAGAGAAACCCGAGAAGAAAGACGTAAAAAGTTTAGAGAAGAAAAGGACGGACCTAAAAATTGTCGCAAATAATAAACACGAGAGTAAAAATATGAAAGAGTAAAAACAAGATGTCATAAAAAAACAAAAGGATGACACGGAGAGGCAAAAAATGACAAAGAAAGGCCAAAAGAAAAAATATGAAAAGAGAAAACAGGCGGTAACATAGAAACAGAAATGTCTAAAATCTCGAAAGGCAATCGATAAAATCTGTAAGAAATGAAACTCTGTCTCGATTACACAGATTTATATTTTCGGTCGGAGATAGTTTCGTTAGACAGAATAACAATTTTGCCTTGTGGTATCTTTCAGAAATTTTGATTGGCGAGATATATGTATAGCCATATCACTCGATTTGATATCGGTTTGAACCACAGGAAATATCACAATTGATCTATTGAAATGTCAATGAGGGGTTAAATTGTATGTAGAGAGACACCTCCTAACACACTAACTCACACCCATTCTCTCCAACACTTTTCCCATCCACGCAACCCTCAACCTCGGTATCCTTACCCGTCTATCACCCTCCTTCTGACATTTCCTATCACTTTCCCCTATGTAACCCCCTAACCACTCTTTCTCATCACTTTCCCCTATATAACCCCCTAACCACTCTTGACCACTCTTTCTCATCACTTTCCCCTATGTAACCCCCTAACCACTCTTAACAACTCTTTCTCATCACTTTCCCCTATGTAGCCCCCTAACCACTCTTTCTCATCACTTTCCCCTATGTAACCCCCTAACCACTCTTTCTCATCACTTTCCCCTATATAACCCCCTAACCACTCTTGACCACTCTTTCTCATCACTTTCCCCTATGTAACCCCCTAACCACTCTTTCACATCACTTTCCCCTATGTAACCCCCTAACCACTCTTTCTCATCACTTTCCCCTATGTAGCCCCCTAACCACTCTTAACAACTCTTTCTCGTCACTTTCCACTATGTAACCCCCCAACCACTCTTTCTCATCACTTTCCCCCTATGTAACCCCCTAACCACGCTTAACAACTCTTTCTCATCACTTTCCCCTATGTAGCCCCCTAACCACTTTTTCTCATCACTTTCCCCTATGTAACCCCCTAACCACTCTTAACAACTCTTTCTCATCACTTTCCCCTATGTAACCCCCTAACCACTCTTAACAACTCTTTCTCATCACTTTCCCCTATGTAACCCCCTAACCACACTTAACAACTCTTTCTCATCACTTTCCCCTATGTAACCCCCAACCACTTTTTCTCATCACTTTCCCCTATGTAACTCCCTAACCACTCTTAACAACTCTTTCTCCTCACTTTCCCCTATTTAACCCCCTAACCACGCTTAACAACTCTTTCTCATCACTTTCTCCTATGTAACACCCTAACCTTTCTCCTATGTAACCCCGTGCGTAACAGTGGCAGTGAAATGCCTTGCTTGGGGTGAAATGATAAAAAAAAACTTCCCTTCAGGTGCGCTTTATGTGTTTTAAGCAAATAGGCGTCTGTTATGGGAATTCGATATCTCTTTTCGCAGACAGGCTAAATAAATGATCACACATCTTGGAAAGTTACGCTTAATATGTCTTTAATATTTGTCTATATTTCTGAGATTAGGTAGTATTTTACAATATTTACATTATTCGGACTATTGTCCCCATCTTTGTTGCCATTTGTAAGACGTTTTGGCCGTTGTACGCTCCGGTCTTCTTCAGGTACTAGGAATTTCGAACCGAAACCTTTATTACAATCACTGTGATATATTATGCTCTTTAAGTGTAAAGCTTGTATTGGAAGTCATGAGTTATCTCACTCTAATTCTGCTAGTTACGTGTTCGCCACTGCTGTAGCCTGGTATTGAACTCACAACTCTAAACGTCAAGTCAGGAACCAACCAACTGAGCCAAGTGTCATTGTATCCTGAAGAACAACTGAATTTTTCTAACTTCTAAACATAATGTCCAGTAACCCTTTTTACTAGAGTTCATAATGAAATTTTTTGATGTTAATGGTTTTCTCAAGTATTTTTAGCAGGGCTCATATTGCAATTTTGATTTTCACTAATGATTTTCTCTGGCACCGTATTACTGGTTCCCATATTGTGTTCATCTCTATGCTTGGTCGGCTTAGGAGATTTTTTAAGCTTAGAATATGTGCTGATTTCTTAAGTTTACGTAGTTTCCAGTGGCGTTCTCTATCTATTATTTCAACTTCATCCTATAGGGGGCGCTGATTCCCTTTCTCCCTCCATATCTGTCTTTAATTGTATTGCTTTATTGATTGATCTGTATCATTTAATATTAACTCCCTAATTAGTTACGTTAAGCAATAAAAGCTGAAAAATAAATATGTTAAGCAATGAAAGTTGAAAAATAAACATGTTTTGCTTAATGCTATGTCATCATGAGCCAATGTTCATATTGATATACCCAGGTAAATCTGTCTTCATAGTCATGAGTGTCAGGAAAGCTATATTCGTACAATGGGCTCGCACTTTATATTTAAAGTAGGAGACAGAGATTGATCCTTGAATTGAAAAAGTTAAAATTGTAGCGTTCAGTGAAGCATCAAAAAGGGAATGTGTTCCTCAGAGTAGCAGTTTCCAGGAAATAAGGCCATCAGAGTTTAACTTCCTCCTTACAGTTGGAATACAGTGGGTATGTTACTGATTAAGTTCTGTGACGAGTTTCAGCAAAAAAGCTACTGGAAATGAAAAGTGGAATTTATCTGAATATTTGCTATGGAAATAGGGACAATGCCATAATTTCGATGTATCAACAGAAAATTGTCTGCTCTTTTGTTTTAAAGAAATTAATACAAATTATAGTCGTTATAATAGAAGTTTAGCATTCTGTCTAAGGTTATTTCTTGTAATACATAGATACGTTCGTTTCTTCTGACTTTCTGTAAATGATCAAGAACGTACTCTTGCCTAGCATCTTTTTCTTCTAAGAAAATCTGCTGATTGTATGAAACTTTAGTGTGAGGTTACTGAAATTTTATTTCAAATAAGATTCCCTTTTGATATCAGTCAGTTAAGTGCCATACGTGGTACACGTTTTGGGCGGTCATGTCTCGAAAGATTAACCAGCAGTAGGTTGCCATTTCTTTCTGCGGTAGACTGATTTCCAGCCAAGGCTATAGAACCCAGTCTGTATTATTATTTAACCCATAACTGGAGGAAAGAGACGGATTAATACCTTTCCCAAGGGTACTTGTGCGTAAGTGAATGCAAAGAATTCAATTGGAATTCTAACTCGCCACCCTTCTCCCTCGTTTCGAGTCGATATCCACTGCATCACAACGCATAAATATGAACATATAAAGAGGTATAAGACAAGGATGGATCGTCTCAATGGAGTTATTCAGCCTGTAAAGTGAGACTATACTGACAGAGTTAGAGGTCCTTCCAGGATTCGTCATTGCTGACAATAATCTTAAATATACGCAGGCGATACAGTGCTGATGGCAGACACGGCAAAGAAATTACAGAACCTCCTTCAACAGGTAACAAGGAAAAGTGAAGAAAAAGGGCTAACAATAACCCTCATGAAAACCAAATGCATGCTCATCTGCAAAAAAGACATCCCCAAAATGCGAACTATACGTCGGAACACTAAAACCAAACAGGTATAAAAGTTTAAATACATGGAAAACATTCTAAAAGAGGATGGAAAGTGAGACACTGAGACTCAAAAACGGATTGGCATAGGCAAAAACGCGTTTCAGTTGCTGAGAGACAGGAAGATATTGCTGGGGACAAAGAAAAGAATACTGAACTGTTATGTGATATCTATCCTCCTATATATTTTTATGATCATATAGCCCTAAGCAAGGCATTTTATTGCCACTGTTTTGCAGTGGGTTACAGAGGAAGAAAGTTATGAGGAAGAGTGACAGGTTATAAGGAGTGTCAGGAAGTGGGCAAGAGAAAGATGAGAATACAGATGAGAGTGGAGTGAACTGAGAAAGTAGCATAAGAGAGGATGCAGGTTAATGAGATAGATGACTTTTGACTTTACATTTAAATTCTTGGAGAATCTATCTATCTATCTATCTATCTATCTATCTATCTTTATTTTTATAATCATATCACCCCCCAAGCAAGGCATTTTACTGCCACTGTTTTGCAGTGGGTTACAGAGGAAGAAAGTTATTAGGAAGAGTGACAGGTTATAGGGGGTGTCAGGAAGTGGATATAAGAAGGATGAGAATACTGATGAGAGTGGAGTGGATGGAGAAAAAAGCATGAGAGAGAGAGAGAGGATGCAGGTTAGTGAGATAGGAGATGTCTATTGACTTTATATTTAAATTCTTGGAGATTCTATCTATCTATCTATCTATCTATCTATATATATATATATATATATATATATATATATATAATCATATCACCCCAAGCAAGGCATTTTGCTGCCACTGTTTTGCAGTGGGTTACAGAGGAAGAAAGTTATGAGGAAGAGTGACAGGTTATAGGGGTGTCAGGAAGTGGGTAAAAGAAGGATGAAAATACTGATGAGAATGGAGTGGACGGAGAAAAAAGCATGAGAGAGAGAGAGAGGATGCAGGTTAGTGAGATAGGAGATGTCTATTGACTTTATATTTAAATTCTTGGAGATTGTAGCTGAAAAATGTCTTTCTATGATATCTTAAGCTTTAAGAAAATAATATTTGTGTCAAATCAGATTAATTATACCTTAAATAAGCTGATATTCTTCAAATATTGTTTTAGAAAATAAATTTTACTTTTGGAAGATTTTTTTTTACTTAAGATAATTAAATTGCGATGAAAAACAACCCAAAATGGCGCTAACCAGCTATTTTAGCAAAAAAACAAAAAATAAAAAAATAAAAAATAAAAAATAAAAAAACGCCTTCCAGTCAATTTAAATTAGTTTTAAATTAAATTTGGAATGCCGCAAATTATTTCACTTACTGAAAATGTTCAGATTTAATCAATTAGCTTGAAATTGAAATTAAAATGAAGGCTTGAAGAAAGGGTTTTCATTTTAAAAAAATGCTTTTATCCTTAAGTGTCGTGTTTTCTGTGGCGATGCCTATTTAGTTGATAGCGGCACCGAATGAGAAATTGGTTAATCGAGTTCGTACGACTTTTTGGAAACCTTTTCACTTCAAGCAAAGCAATAAAGCCTCTAAGATTTAAAAGATTGCTAGTGCGACAGAGAATATCAGAAAAAGAAAACATTATTAACAAGAGGAAATAGATAACGATTGACATATCATTTTAAATATTAAAGATCAAAGTTAACAAGGAAGTAAGAAGCCGGAAAAGTTCCACAAGCGAGTAGTGCAAGAAAGGAAACTCTTAGATTAGAACTTACGGTTACATCTAGCGATTTTAACTTTATAAAGAAGCGACTTTAGCGCCAATCTCGAAGAGTGCATTAAATTCAAAGAGTCTAGGTACCAAAGTCAAAAGCAATGTGTATTTTATGTCAAAATACAAAAATATTTTTTCTTTTTTTTTTTTAATCATATCACCCCGAGCAAGGCGGTAACGCCACTGATGTGCAGGGGTCTACGTAAGAGTGAAAAGATTGGAAAAAAGAAAGCCGGAAACCACATCCTGAACAGGAAACAAGGGATGAGCCTCTACACCTGTACAATAGACGTGGGTGGAGTGTGAACCGGGCTATAGTTTAGTCTATCTACTCCAATTGAGAGAAAAAAAAATGAAAAAGAAAAAAAAAAGAAAAGTGAAAAGATTGGAAAAGAGAAAGTCAGAAACCACATCCTGAAAAGGGAACAAAGGACGAGCCTCTACACCTGTACAATAGACGTGGGTGGAGTGTGAACCGGGCGATAGTTCAGTGTATCTACTCCAAAGGTGAAAATGGGGAACGGGGGGAAGGCTGGACTTCAGTCTGTCTTGTCTAGCCGGAAACACTGGCCCAAACAAACTACAATATTTTGTAAACCATTCTTACTACTAAATTGTTTCATTCGACAAAATATGACACAAAGAATTGATGGAGATGCTCAGCATCTTCGACATATTTGCGAAATACATGAGAGTAATTAAGAATCTCTACTGGCAGAAAACTGCCTGCATGTAGACAGACAACGAATTTAGCAGAATACAAAGATAGAAAAGGGCGTACGGATGTGTCTTTTCACCGGATCTTTTCAGCTTGTACAGCGAGATTATCTTGAGGACCCTAGACGTCATGCCAGGATTTGTCATCGAAGGCCACAATTTGAACAACATAGGATACTCAGATGATACAGTGCTGATTGCAGACACGGAAAGGAAACTACAAGACCTCCTACAGAAGGTTGCTGAAGAGAGTGACAAAAAAAGGACTACAAATAAAATGTAAGAAAACCGGATGCTTGGTTATAAGCAAAAGGAGCAATGCAAACTGCCAAATACAACTGGGGGAAACTAAAACCAAGCAGGTCTAAGAGAAGACGGAAAGTGCAACACAGAGATCCGAAGGCGAATTGGCATGGCGAAAGACGCGTTCCAGAAGCTGAGTAAAGTATTAAGACAAAGGAAACTTTCACTAGAAACAAAGAAGAGAATACTGGATTGTTATATGATGTCAGTTTTTTTCAATATGGCAGTGAATGTCTAACAATATCAAAGATGAATGAAAAATTTGAAGGAGCTGAACTGTGGTTCTATAGAAGGATGCTGCAAATTTGGACCGAGACTTTGGGCAATGATGAGGCGTTGGAAAGAATGGCAACGAAAAGAAAATTAATATTGAGCATCAGGAAGAGACAACAGAAGTTGCTGGGACATGCAATGAGGAAGGAGGGCTTGGAAAACCTGATACTAACAGGCCAGATAGAGGGAAAAGAGACAGAGGAAAGCAGTGGATGACATGTTTGAAGGGCCTAAGCAGGTGGATGACAGAACGGGGGTTGCGTGGTGTAACAGGAGAAAGTGTGCTAAGTGCTACCAGGGATAAGGAGACGTTGAAGGCCATGATCGCCTACGTCCTGAAAAGATAAGGCACATTGAAGATGAAAACTTAACTAATTGTCCTATATAAAATGTGTCTTGTTAGGGAGGGATAAAAATAACAACAAAAGTTCTTATCTAAATAATTACCATAACAATATTTATATAAGAAGCACAGGAAATTGACTGAAGCTATGATGTCAAATCAGGGCCAATAATATGGTATACTCGATGTTTATTTCATTCGGGATTTCTTAATGCATAGCAGAATCACCAAACCAGGGTTTTTTAATGCAATTTGTTTAGGTTTACTTACGCGCCAATAGTCTTGGCTAAAGTATGAATTTAAATCCTCTCCCTCATCCACTTGCGAGTAAATCAGTCATTCAGTTAAATGCTATAGATTAGAATTACTGTAGAGAGCCCTGGAAATGGCGTTGTGTCAAACGTAACTGTGTCCACCACATGTGAAAGTCAGAAGGTTGAACAAAAGATAAAAGTGTCACGTTTGTATTGATGAGTGTATGTTTATTTAACAAGAAGAAGAACATCGATTGTGTTGTTTGGAAATAACACATATGTTTAAAAAATTTTTAAGAGTTTTTTTTTCTTTTGAAAGCGTGTTTAAGAAGTATGGTTTTTTAATGTCAAACGAAATAGATTTGTAAACAAAAGACAAATCTGATCTCGCTATGTGTGTGTACAGTTGTAGTAGGTGAACGGAAATGATATCTTTGTTCCTCTTTTTTTTGCCGAAAAGTGAGTGTGGAAAGGGGAGAATCATTTAATGCGGTATGAAAAACAGACTGAGAGTAGTGTGAGATATAGGCCGTCAGGACTTGCCGTCATTCATACGACTAGTAGCTCTCGGTAATATTTTCTCTTTCTTTGTTGACAATACGCGAGGAAGAAGAAGAATAAATGAATTCCAGTGTAAAAGAGAAGGCAAGGGAATAAAACACAATAGAGGTCACCTGGACATAACGTCCGATAGACATCCCTGACTCTCTGAAATGAAATGGCAAAAACTCAGGCCTATTTATACGTTTGTGAACAATAGAATTGGATCAACAATTAAGATATTTTCACTAGCACCTGAGTGATTTATAAATAGTTTATATTTCTGTTGTTTTTGCAAACAACAGCGCGTGGTAAAATTTCATGAGCCAACTGTCTTACGAAAAGATCTTTTCTATGAGTGAATGTATAAATTTATATGCTTTTTATTAGCTCATGAATAGGTACATGTGGGTGTAAACTCGATTTCTCTGTGCAAACAAATCTTACAAAATACTACATTGATTTTTAATTGTTGTTCCTAAGTCTGATCTGACCAGAGGAAGTATCACTTATTAGGGTTCCAGCTAAGTTCAAACTGTGAATCATAAACAAAAACCAAAACACTAGAAAATCACAAAAATATATTATTCTTTATGTTGATTATTCCTTATATTATAATCTTGAGCATTACTCTAAAATGCATCGGCAACTGGACGTTTTGAAGAACGTGGAATAACCTCTTAATTGATATTATTCCCAGGTCCACCATAACCCGGGGTGGTATTACCTGTTTGTCGTCGTCTTGCGGCCATTGGCCGATATAGAACTCACTACACTCCTTCAGTATTCCCTGTGCATTTGGAACCCTCGCGCAGTTTTGCAGAGAAATTAATAATCTGGTCAAATAGCTGAATTCTTGATGTTTCGCCAGGACTACCAAGGGTGTTTTTATTGTGACACCAACATTAGGTGGGTTGCCTCCAGGCCCCATTCTATTATTTAACCCATAACTGGAGGGAAGTGACGGATTAATACCTTTTCCCAAGGATAATAGTGCTGAAGTGAATGCAGGGTACTGAACTGGAATTCGAACTCGGCTCACCGATTTCTCTTTCCGAGCCGATATCCACTGCACCACAACATACAGCCGTCACTGTTTACAGCATATCACGTTGAATACACCGGTTCTCGTTCGATCACCGAAGTTGGTCAGTACTTAGATGAATGTCCACTTGGGAATACCAGGCGCTGTAAGCGTTCAATGACGGATGTGTGTGATTACCTGTTAGGATCTTATCAATGATCAAATAGTGAGCAGCCAAACAAATATCAAAACGCTAATAAAGTATAAAACTATATTTTTCATGTTGATTATTCATTACATATTAATCTTGAGCATAACTATGAATTACTTCGGCAACTGGGGAAACTGGAGGTTTTGCGAAACGTGGAACCACCTTTCCCAAGTCTACCGTGACCCGGAGTCGTAAAACCTGTTAGGGCCCTAGCTATGGGTATATAGTGAATTCCAAACAAAACTCAAAGCGTTTGTTTTTTATAGTAATTATGTCAACAATAAGAAGAAATTACCAACAATGCATATTTATAGTACATTTCCAACAATGTATGTTTATAGCAAAATAACCAACAATACATTTTTATAATAGAATAACCATCAATACACTTTTATATTAACATGACAAATAAGGTATTTTTACAGTGAAATTACGGAAAATATACACTACTCGCCATAATTATTAGGCTACACCAGTGTTTAAAAAATATGATGTATTTCGTCCTATTTTTTAGTATTTATTGCCAAGTGAATAATTGTAGATGAAAATAGAATGGTTCTTTTGTTAATACTGCACAATAACATGTGCATCAAATGAATTTATAAATATTTAATAATTACCTATGTTGCAGTTTTATCAATGAAAGAATGAAGAAAATTTAGGGTGATTCGGACGACTTCATCTTTGCTTCCTTGCTTTGTAAAATTTTGCAAAGTAATAATAACAAAAGAACCATTCTATTTTCATTTAGAATTATCCACTTGGCAATAAATACTAAAAATATTATGAAATACATATTTTTTTAAAACTGGGGTGGCCTAATAATTATGGCCGGTAGTGTATATATATATATATATATATATATATATATATATATAAAAACAACAGGATGCGATGGGTAAATTGTCGCTATTTACCTTGTAAAATTTTGCAAAGTAATAATAGCAAAAGAACATTCTGCTTTCTTTTAGAATTATCCAGTTGGAAATAAATACTAAAAATAGTATGAAATACATAATTTCTTTTTAAAAAAACTGGGGTAGCCTAATAATTATGGCCGGTAGTGTATATTTTATAGTAAAATTACAAAATATATTTTATTATAAAATTACCAACAATTTGCTTTTATGATAGTATGAACAACAATATACTTTCAGAATAAAATTATCAAGTAAAATATTTTTTAACAAAATGACAATCAATACAGCATTAAAAAAGTATGAAAATACATTTTATTGTAATATTACTAATAATTCATATTTAGAAAAATAATTACCAACTAACTCTGTCATTTCAAGGACTATCTCCCTGCTTACCACGGATATAAAAACTAGAAATTAATTGGCTTCTCCCGTGACAAAATGCAGAAAATACTTCTTCATGTGCCGTGACCCTTCAGTAAGTAGGCGATCATGGTTTTCTACTTGACCTTTTTTTTTGTTCTTATCAAACTGAACAGGTCTGCAAGAATGCGAAGACTGTTTGAGTTCGAACTTTTTCGACTCGAAGCGGAAAATGATGCATGCGCCATTCTGTCCGTAATGAAGTCATTTCCACACAGCGCAACTATGTGACCTGATTTAAAAGCAAGGAGATATCGGACATGCTCGTTCTTGTCTACTTGACACATCCATCTGAAAAGGGCATCTAATCTGATTGAAAATGTCGACAACGTTAGGAAAGAATTAATCAGGATGACAAGAGTTACTAATAAGCAAAAAATTCTACGAAAGATTATATTTCACAATCATTCGTGGAACATCAACAAAAGAGGAAAAGAACCAAGGAATATATGTAACAAAACTTCATAATTTAAACATTTAAATGATTATTAAATATCGCATTGTGAATTGCATAATATTTGATTTGGCAGGTCGTTATTATCTACTAGTATATCCCGGCGTTGCTCGGGTGTAATGAAAGCTTTAAAACTAATCCATGGTCCTGGAGCTCAGACACTTTGGACGTTGGCACGAAAGACTAAAAAGCAATAGTTGCTTCCAGTTAAAACGAAACAGTAGACTGAAAGAAAAATGAATGGATCTAAGTCAAATTTTGATTTCCTGGTATCGATATCAAATTTTCTGCACTATTGTAAGAACTGCAACATTGAAACTTCTAAATATCGTTTCTTATGTCTTTGTTTATGAGTGTATCAAATTTGATTAACCCTCTAGGGCCATTCGTATCATATTTGATACAGTATGATAACAAGCTTTGAAAGAAATTTTTTCCTGAAAAATTTTTAAGAGAAATATTTTATAAATTTCAAATGAAAGCAGTACTGACTGCTCAGTCAATGAATACCAAATGTTGACTTATAGGGAAATACCAAATGTTTCCTTATAGGGAAATACTGTATCAAATATGATACGAATGGCCCTAGAGGGTTAAAATCGGGCCACTCCTTCTATAACCCGATTTTTTCGATTATCGATTTTCGATATTTATCGGGGGTACCTCGACACAGAACCTAGCTAAGAACACTCGCAGACGCTTATAGTACAACTGTGTAAATTTTCAAGAAAATCGGTTCAGCCGTTTCGGAGTCTATAGGTAACACACACACACAGACAAAGTTTATAAATAAGTTTAGACCTGAGGATGCAATTTCAAAGGGCCTGAAATGATCCGAGCCTTGTGTATTCAAAAGTCGTTTATGATCACACTAGCACAATGTTATAAGCCATGATGATTGAGATTTCAGCGTGGTTGCCTTATTCAAAACTATCGATCAAAACAGATTTACCGATTCTTAATCTCTACTGCCAGCAAACGGCCTTCATACGAACAGGAAACAAATTCAGCAGATATACAAAGATACAAAGGGGCGTAAGACAAAGTAGTGTCTTTTCACCGGATCTATTCAACTTCTACAGCGAGACTATTCTTAAAACCCTAGATGTTTTAACAGGTTTTCTCATGGAAGGCCACAATTTGAACAACGTACGATACGCAGATGATACAATGCTGGTAGCAGACACGGAAAGGAAACTACAAGACCTCCTACAGAAAGTAACTGAAGAGGGTGATAAAAAATGACTACAAATAAACTGCAAGAAAAATTAATGCATGGTCATCAGCAAAAAGAGCAGCCCCAAATGCCAAATACAAGTGGGGGATACTAAAATCAAGCAGCTATGAAATTTTAAATACGTGCTTCACTATTTTTTTTTCAATTGGAGTAGATAGACTAAACTATCGCCCGGTTCACACTCCACCCATGTCTATTGAACAGGTGAAGAGGCTCATCCAATATTTCCTGTTTAGGATGTGGTTTCAGGCTTTCTCTTTTCCAATCTTTTCACTCTTTTTTTATTTTAATTTATTTTTTTCAATTGGAGTAGATAGACTAAACTATCGCCCGGTTCACGCTCCACCCTCGTCTATTGAACAGGTGAAGAGGCTCATCCAATATTTCCTGTTTAGGATGTGGTTTCCGGCTTTCTCTTTTCTAATCTTTTCACTCTTTTTTTATTTTAATTTATTTTTTTCAATTGGAGTAGATAGACTAAACTATCGCCCGGTTCACGCTCCACCCTAGTCTATTGAACAGGTGAAGAGGCTCATCCCTTGTTTCCTGTTTATGATGTGGTTTCCGGTTTTTCTCTTTTCCAATCTTTTCACTCTTTTTTATTTTTATTTTTTTCAATTGGAGTAGATAGACTAAACTATCGCCTGGTTTGCACTCCAACCTCGTCTATTGAACAGGTGAAGAGGCTCATCCCTTGTTTCCTGTTTAGGATGTGGTTTCCGGTTTTTCTCTTTTCCAATCTTTTCACTCTTACGTAGCCCCCTGCGCATCAGTGGTGTTTTCGCCTTGCTTGGGGTGATATGATTAAAAAAAAGTGTTCTAACTGTTGGTTGGTTGGTGGTTTTGTTTTTATGGCATAACTACCTCGGCGGGTCATTTATTGCCAACTAAATTTTTCTTTATTTATTGTTGGTAATAACTTTTTCTTTCAACAATTTATTGTTGTTTTTATATAAGTTTTGTGTCTAGTAATACTTTTTTTCTTTTCGGGTATCAAGAATCATTGGGATTTGTTTTTAATGCCAGGTTCCCCAAGTCCTACCATGTTATTTAACCCATAACTGGAGGGAAGGGACGGATTAATACCTTTCCCAAGGGTACCAGTGCTTAAGTGAATGCAGGGTATTCAACTGGAATTCGGACTCGTCTCACCGATTTCTCTTTCCGAGCCGATATCCACTGCACCACAATGCACATCCGTCATTATAAGCTTACAGCACCTGGTATTTCCAAGCGGTCACCCATCTAAGTACTGACCAGGTTCAACGTTGCTTAACTCCTGTGATCGAATGAGAACCTGTATATTCAACGTGATATGGCCGTAAGAACGCACATCCGTCACTAAACGCTTACAGCACCTGGTATTCCCAAGCGGTCACACATGTAAGTACTGACCAGTCTCAACTTTGCTTAACTTCGGTAATCGAGCGAGAACAGGTGTATTCAACGTGATATGGCCGTAAGCCTGTTCTAACAGAAGACAGAATGTACAACACAGAGATCCGAAGGCGAATTGGCATGGCGAAGGACGCATTCGAGAAGCTGACTTCAGTATTAAGAAACAGGAAAATTTCGTTAGAAACAAAAAAGAGAGCACTGGATTGCTATGTGATGTCAGTTCTTGAATATGGCAGTGATAATCTCATTGAAAATGAAGGAAAACCGTGAAGCAATTGAAATGTGGTTCTACAGAATGATGCTGCGAATATCATGGACCGAGCATGTGAGCAATGATGAGACTTTTGAAATGATGGAAACCAAAAGAAAATTAATACTGAGCATCAGAAAGAGACAGATTAAGTCTCTGGGACATGCAAAACGGAAGGAAGGAAGGCTTGGAGAATCTGATACTGACAGGTCAGATAGAGGGAAGGAGAGACAGGGGAAAGCAGCGTGTAACATATTTGACGAGCCTGAGGGGGTGGATGGCAGAACGGGGGTTGCGTGGTGTAACAGTGGAAAGCCTGCTAATAGCAACCAGTGATAGGGAGACCTGGAAGGCCATGATAACTTACGTCTTCAAAGAACGAGGTACATAAAAGAAGAAGAATAAATTAAAGGATTTGAAGATTAAGGGGAAAAAACAAAAAAAGACAAACATTTACAACAAATTGACAAGCACATAAAGAAAAGAAATTAAGAAAATAAACTAGTTTAAAAAATAAAAGACGTTTTGATTTTTTTAATCATATCACCCCAAGCAAGGCGGTAACGCCACTAATGCTTAGTGGGCTACGTAAGAGTGAAAAGATCAGAAAAGAGAAAGCCAGAAACCACACCCTAAACAGGAAACAAGGGATGAGCCTCTTCACCTGTTCAATAGACGTGGGAGGAGTGTGAACCGGACGATAGTTTAGTCTATCTACTCCAATTGAAAAAGAAAAGAGTGAAAAAATTGGAAAAGAGAAAGCCGGAAACCACATCCTAGACAGGCAACAAGGGGTGAGCCTCTTTACCTGTTCAATAGACGTGGGGGAGTGGGAACCGAGCGATAGTTTAGTCTATCTACTCCAATTGAAAAAGAAAAAAGAAAAGAGTGAAAAGATTGGAAAAGTGAAAGCCGGAAACCACATCCTAAACAGGAAATATTGGATGAGCCTCTTCACCTGTTCAATAGACGTGGGGGAGTGTGAACCGGGCGATAGTTTAGTCTATCTACTCCAATTGTAAAAGAAAAAAGAAAAGAGTGAAAAGATTGGAAAAGAGAAAGCCGGAAACCACATCCTAGACAGGAAATAAGGGGTGAGTTTTTTTCACCTGTTCAATAGATGTGGGTGGAGTGTGAACCGGGCGATAGTTTAGTATATCTACTCCAACTGAAAAAGAAAAAATAAAGAGTGAAAAGATTGGAAAAGAGAAAGCCGGAAGCCACATCCTAAACAGGAAATATTGGATGAGCCTCTTCACCTGTTCAATAGACATGGGTGGTGTGTGAACCGGGCGATAGTTTAGTCTATCTACTCCAATTGTAAAAGAAAAAAGAAAAGAGTGAAAAGATTGGAAAAGAGAAAGCCGGAAACCACATCCTAGACAGGGAACAAGGGGTGAGCCTCTTCACCTGTTCAATAGACGTGGGTGGTGTGTGAACCGGGCGATAGTTTAGTCTATGTACTCCAATTGAAAAAAAGATAAAAAAGAAAAGAGTGAAAAGATTGGAAAAGAGAAACGTTACATCAGAAAAAAAACCTGGCTTACTGCCAAAGCGTAAGTAAAAAAAAAGTAAATTGAAAATGAATAACGACATACGTAAATCACAATTGATCAAAGTAAAATAATTCTAATTAAAATAACTTTTTAAAATCTCTCGCAGCTTTAGACAAAAGAACATAAATTCAAAACACGCAAGACTTAATCTGTCAGACAATCAAGCAAAAGATTTTTATCAATGCAAACTCAAGGAATTTTATTTTGTAACATGTATTTATTTATAAGACCTATTGTTTGTTTTTTTTGTTTTTTTTTTTCAAAAATTTTATATAAACATTTTAAATTATGATATAATCTCTTCTTTTCTAGGGAATCTGATGGTGCTTTTTGTGATCATAAGAAATGCCCGGATGCGAAATCGGACGAATTTTTTCTTGGCGAATTTGGCGGCAGCTGACTTCTGCGTTGGGGTGTTTTGTGTTTACCCGAATTTGTCCATGTATCTTTCTCCAATATGGCACCTGGGACGGGTATGTACAACAGAAATAAAGGTTACAAAATTGATAGTGACATTTTCTATGCGATATTTTTTTAATCGTTTCACCCCAAGCAAGGCGGTACTGCCAATTATGCGCAGGGGGCTACATAAATACCAAGGTTTAAGCAAAAGGAGAGCGAAGAGAAAGACTGCCCAGTTACAGTGGGTGTCAGAGAAAAGACAAGAGAATCATAGGTGTGAAGATATTTGCTAAGGCAGAGAGAAAGAAAAAGAAGATAGAACATGATATTTAGTGTGATGTAGAAAGGTTAAGTGGATAAGAGATAGGTTTTGACCTTGCATTTAAATACCTGGAGATTGTAGCTGTCACGAAAGCAAGAATAAGGAAGGGAGTTCCACATGCCGGAAGTGCAGGAAAAGAAGCTCATGGAGTAGAATTGGCGGCTGCATTTGGTTGATCTAACTGTATTTAGGCGAGACCTTGTTACCAGTCTGGTTGCACGAGTAAACTCTAGTGGCAGTGGTACCAGTGACTTAAGTTCATCGGAGCAGAAGCCATGAATATATTTGTAGAATAGACAGATGGAATCTCGCCGGTATATAACGAATGTTTTTTCCATCGAGGGTGTCGTTTTCGACAAAATGGTAAAAGTTAAATTTGAACACTAACATTTTCAGAATTAATTATTTTAGAGTTAACAGAAACAATTCTTAAAAGAAAATAATGACACACATACGCAGATGTAGGCTTTAAGACAACTGAATATATTTATTATTGCATTAAAACATGGCCGAAGAGGGAGTGTGTCGAGGATGGTCGACGCTAACTATCTTAGACCTAGCTAATCACATTCACGACCCGATCACTCATAACATTTTTTCATTTACTACAAAAACTCGTCCATCATCTGATAATCCTACAAATACCATAATATCACATATTTGCAGGTTAACCTAAAATGGGGAGCAAAACCCATGACAAAAATTTTACTTATATCCTTTTCTTTTATAATCTTGTTGCTCCAAGTATGGCATTTTACTGCCACTGTTAAGCAAAGGTTATAGAGGAGCTAAATTATGAGAAAGAGTGACAGGTTACAGGGGGTATCAAGAAAGGTGTAGGGGAAGGATGAGAATACCGAAGAGAGTGGAGTGGGTGAAGAAAGGACCATGAGAGAGAGAGGATGAGGATGCAAGTTAGTGAGATGCGAAATGACTATTGATTTTACATTTGAATTCTTAAAGATTGTAGTTGTCGGGAAAGCAAGTAAACGGAAGTGAATTCCCCATTCGGGAAGTGCGAGAGAAGAAGTTGGTGGAGCAGAATTTGCGTTTACAATTTATTGGTTTCACAGTAAATGGATGGGACCTCGTTGTTAATCTTGTGGCTCGAGGAAATTCGTATATAGGGGGCACCAGTGAGCTTAATTCATCAGAGCAGATGCCGTGAAAGTACTTGTAGAAGAGACACAGAGAAGCCACATTGCGCCGGTGATAAAGTGATTGTAACCGAGCTGCCAAGTCAGGATCGATCACATTACAGATTTTCCGTTAGATTTTGTCAAGGACCTCTAGGTGGATAGCAGGAGCATTAGACCAGATATGGCAGCAGTATTCAATGCACGGTGGATGGTAAATTTGCATATGTGCAGGATTGTTTCAGATGAAAAAAACTTCCTGGCACTCTACGTTAAAACAAAAATAAAGCAAATGTTAGTAAGACCCGTCACCCACCAAAAATTCAGAGTGGCTACTGTATTGCCCCTAACGGCGAAACCAAGTAGCACACTCACTAAGGCAGACGGAAAGGAAAAAAAATAATGGAGTGGGAACTGAAAGACTGACACACTAAAGATGGAAAGTGGGGCAAAAACAAACTGAGGAGTCTGGGAATCTCGACGTAGAACATACCAAAGAGAAGGCCGGTAACAGTCTAGGAACAAGATTTACTCATATCAACTAGGTACACAAAAGAGGTCTAACACAACAAGGGGAGGTTTTGCAGGAAACAGCCCTATTCTGACATAAAAGACTTAAAACAAAATCAAGACTGACCCCATTCACGCGAACCAGACTTGCTGAAGAACCAACTTTTTGCTGAAATCTGTCGACATCGAACGCTTTCTATCAGATCTGATCTTCATCTTAAAGCTGATGCTCATAGAATGTAATCAAATGCTGATACGAATAAGGTTCTTATCTCAAGATTTCCCTCCCTCCGCGTTGACCAAATCGCCATTCTTGCTATGGCCAGCAACTTGAGAAGCAACATCTGTTTCACCCCAGAATGCGGGCGCGACACATTATCACAAACGTACGCGAGATCGATGGACACTAGCTGTTTGGGATCGATAAGAGTCGTCAACTCACCGTCATGGTCCCAAAAAGGGCGTACCTGAAGACAAAGGTTAAAAGGTGTGCTTAGCTGTTCCTTCTAAACCAAGGTCACACTGATGAAAGACAGACAAATTCACCCCGTCGCATCAGAAGAAAGATAGCCCGTTCCGAATCAATCGCCAGGTAAGCAAAAAACTCAGGGTTGCTAAGATAATTCGCCGCTGACACCCAAAACCAAAAGTAGCACGACACGGTCGCCGATAAGCCGAGTCGATCACGTAGAGAGTCCTTTGTCGCGACGCCCTCCACTAATAAACAATACAAGTACCACAGAGGCTGAGAATGTTCAGTGGACCGAGGAATAGCCCGCAAAGCCACACGATAAGTTGAGTAAGAATTTCGATTGATTGCGAGGCCTACGTCGGCGCTAAACCCTCAAAACGGGTGGAGTGACAGAAAGGCAAAAGAAAAGCGTCCCTAACACTCCTCTCCAAAATCGAATACTTTGTCAACATGTGGCATAGGAATATCAGCCTAGATGCGTGTCTATGACTCACCACGTATGGCATTCCCAGCCCCCCATCACACAGATGTTTAGAACTGACATCTCTGTTGATCTGACACTTGCGTGGACAACAAGCGCTTGATCGCATTCACATGGTCATCACAGAGAGGAAGTACCAACAACCGGTAAAGGATGATAGTCGTATATAACACACGCCACAGCCCTCTTCTTCACGGACAACCGCGGACGAAACCGAGTCTATACCGATGTTTCAACCATTACCAGTACCTCTGACCAATACTTCTCTAGCTGAAAATCCGGCCCGAACCACACTCAAAGAATGCGGATGGGTCCGTTAGTTTAAGTGAAAGGCATCGAGAGTGCTACCCCTTCCAGGTGCCTAACCGCAAGCCAGAAAACCTGCGTAGGGCCGGACTGTATGCCATGTTCCTGAGCTAGCGAATGTGGGGTTCTAAAGCCACATCGTCAAGTAGGGTCGAGAGTGGACAATTTTGACGAACAGACCGAGACGAACTGGCGAACGACCGCTTTCTGTTGACCTGTATCACAGCATTTGGAGAGCGATACATCAGGCTGATCTACTTACAGAAGTTGGGTTTGAATCCGGCGGCCTTCAGGACAGCAGCCAGATACCAATTGTTGACCCTATCAAATGCCTTGAACTGATCTAAATTGACCAGCGTAGCATGCTCGTCGCCATTCACACCTTCCATGATCTTGCGGACGAGATGCCTACTACTCTGAATTCTTTGGCTCCTCATAGAACAAGTCTGCTCAGGTCCCAACAGAAACTCGATAACTATCTGAAAATGCTCCGTCAGGATCCTGGCCAAAATCTTTAACTCTGTGTTTAGCAGTTTTATAGGCCTGTAACCACTTGAAAGCCTCCCAACACCATTGAACTTTGACAACAGCGTGGTCACACACCTAGAAATCTGCCAGAACCAATTGTTGAACACCACTTTCAACATTGGTACAAAGATGTGCGACCGCCTCTAGGGTCATAGGGTAGCCCATCAAATCCTAGAAATTTGTCACTACCGACCCTCTTCAATACCAAGTGAACTTCGGCCTCCGTGATCTCGCCCTCGCAAGCCGAGGAAAGTAAGCCAAATAGCTGTGAAACTCGTTTTCACTGAAATCAGGCTTCTTGGTAAAGCAGTTCTCTAAATGCCGCCGAAATGTCTCACATATATCATCGGTCGACCCCAGAGTACACTCCTCTGGGGTTTTGACTTCTGGAATATATCGATTGCCACCTCGACGGATCTCTTTCTTGCGCAATTCTGCGCCGGTGTGCATGGTATCGTTAGACATCTCGTTTAACTTTTGCCTAATTTTTTGAACTCTATCGTCAATCTTTAAGTGTCTTCACCACATTAGCCTTAGCTTGGGAGAATCTACGGCTATAGTCAGCTGTGAAAGACGTAATACTATCCTTAAGCCTCTCGCACTACTTATAACTGCTCCAACGAATTCCCGCTGCACTACTTAGCTCTTGCGAGAAGTTCGGCTTGTCCAGTATGGGCCCGTTGAACTTACAGTCCAGCCAATCTAGGCTTACCATGTAACGCTATCTCGGCACAAACGAGTTTGTGGCCTAACCAATGGAATGTTGGAAAATATAGCAAATCTAGATCGACCCTTCTAACTAACATTCTATCCAGGTAAATAGCCACCTGGGTAGACTGCTACTTAAGTGCCCACGTCCACATTCTCCCCCAAGAGTGATCGACCTGATATTTATCGACGAGACCAAACTCTTTAGATCAGATCAACCAGGCTCCGATTGCCCAACTTCCAGCTAGCTTCCCGCCCCTATCTAGCTTGTGGTCCAGGATGGCACTTCAGTCTCCCACTAAGAATAAGCGCGAAGAATTTACGAGGAATGGCTCCAAGTGACGAAAAGACGAACCGCGCTCCTCCCAGTTTTTGGGTGCTTAAACCGCAACGATCCAATACTGTCCAAAGCAATATCGGCCAGGATCAACTGCATACCACTCGCCGACATGGAAAAGGTCCACCCTTGCACCCAGGGTACGTTTAACCAACAAAGAAACACTTGCTGGTCCCAGTATATTCAATAGACGACAAAAGTCGTTAGACAGCACACAAAATGTGTCTCCTGGATCGCAGCCACATCTACTTCAAAAGGCAAGAGATCACGAAACAAGCGGGCTGCTTTACTCCAATCTGGCACCTCGCATTTAATTAGTTAGGTTGATAGACATTTTTTAAAGTGTGACCCCTTATTCACATACTGGACGTAAATCTGCGGCAAGGAGGACCCCGATGCATTGTCCGAGTCTTCTCGCACCCAACTCCGATGTCATCCATCCTTTTGAGAGAAGTCTGCAGATGCCCATGGGATGTATTAATTTTAGATGTTTTTATAGAGAGGTCGTAGAGACATACCGGGACCCACCCTGCACAAAATCTCATCAGTTTCTTTATATATGAAATGTTTGTCTGGGCCATTTGCAGTTCAGGAAAAAAGCATGTTTTGCCTCCTGAAGGTGCGTTGATACTTTTGAGTTCTTAGTCACTTTCTTAATACATGTAATTGCACATGGAACCGTAGGGTAATTGCGGGGATTTTCTACACTTTTTCCATCAATATGGGAAACTTTGAAAAGCGGCCCCAAAAGAGCCGTTTTTTGAATGGTCAGATCTCTCTTTACTTCTTTTCTGTCCACCTGGGAAAAATCAGATCTCTCTTTACTGTCCACCTGGGAAAAGTCAGATCTCTCTTTACTTCTTTTCTTTCCACCTGGGAAAAATTTCCACGCTGTCTTTTATTCTCGACGGGTGGGGTGGGATAGATGTTGACTGCGGGACAAAATAGGGTGGTTGTGGATGTGTGGAAGTGGACGGAGACAAATTAATGGAATTGTAAAGATGGCAGTCTTCTGAATTTTGGATTTGACTCGACTTCCACCGGTGAGGTAGAGACAGGGTGTGACCTATCCCTGGTCATCTTCTGTTTCTTCACGCCTATTTTTCTTTCCTAGTAGTTGTCTCTTCGTTTTCTCTTTCCATTCTTCACCGAGGAGAAGCGACGAGGGGGTATCTCCTTAATTTCCATATTAGAAAATGCCCCCCCCCACTTTATTTTTTGCTGTTGCTGTTGTTGTTTCTAAGGTTGTTGCTTGTTTTCATTTTTGTTGGTGTTGTTGCTTTTGTTGCTGTTCTTTTTTCTGTTGTTTCGGCTGTTGCTGGTCTATATTGCTGCTTCTTTTGTTTGGGCTGAACCTCTTTTTTCTATTACACTTTTTATAGGCATCGAGAGCTGATTTTTCCAGCTCCGGCCTTTGAGTTATTGCTGTGAGGCCACCTATATCGAATCCATTGGTAAATTTGCTTCTATGAAAGTCGGTTCTCTGTGTAGGGCCCGGAAGTTTTTCCCGTCTAAATCTATACTGCACATATATAAATCTACCATCCGCCCATGTATTGAATACTGTTGCCTCATCTGTTCGGGTGCCCCTGCTATTCTCCTCGGGATTCTTGACAAAATTCAACGGAGAATCTATCATGCGATCGATACCGACTTGGCAGACCGGCTGCAGTCACTCTCTCACCGGCGTAACGTGGCTTCCCTGTGCCTCTTCTATAAATACTTTCACGGCTTCTGCTCCGATAAACTTAGATCGCTGGTGTCCTCTAGGTACGAATTTGCACGAGATACTAGATTAACAACTAGGTCCTACCCTTTTACAGTGAAACAGATAAGATGTAACCGCAATTTCTACCCCAACAGCTTCTTTTCTCGCACTTCCCTCCTGTGGAATTCCCTTCCACATACTTGCTTCCCCGACAGCTACAATCTCCAGGAGTTTAAATGTAAGGTCAATAGACATCTCCTAACACACTAACTCGCATCCATTCTCTGAAACACTTTTCCTATCTACCCAACCCTCATCCTCGGTATCCTTACCCGTCTATCATCCTCTTTCTGACATTTCCTATATCTAACCACTCTTTCTCATCACTTTACCCGATGTAAACCCCTGCGTAATAATGACAGTGAAATGCCTTGATTGGGGTGAAATGATTAAAAATATATATATATAGAGAGAGAGACTCGCGTTTCCTTCTGTCTGTGAACTTAACATACTTTCCCTCTTTTTTCTTCTTTACCCCTTCACCCTCTTTTTCTTTCTTTATTTCGTTCTTTTTTCTTTTTTTCTTTCTTTCCCTTTTTATTTGCAATGCTTTTCCTTTATTCATTTTTTTCAAATTTACTTCCGGTTTTGTTACTCGCCAAGACACTCTCAAACAAAGTTTTGAATTTTTCAATATTATTAATGATTGCCGATGAAGCTAATTAAATTCGCTGAAATGATCATAATTTTTATTTTTTTATGTGTAAAAAATACGTATTAGCTTTGCCAAAAATAATTTTATTTACATTGAACCCTCTGGTTAGATTAATTTTAATATATAATTTTTAACAGCTAATACTAATAAGATCTCGTTTTGGGTTTCATCATCAAGCCGCTTTCCATTCTATTCAAATATTAATTGCTCCTATCACTCGCTTGGATTTAATCCCGGAGTAAAATTCGGAATTTCATACTTCATTCAAGAATATTCTTGAAAAAAATATTCCATATCCAAAGCTTCAATACTTCAGCATCTCCCTCACGGCGAAAATTAAATATTTTACAAAGCAATTACGATAGAAGGCCAACTTCTACCTAAAATCGACTGATATATATAGCCTCTATATTATAATGAAGATCGTTGCGCTTTTAAAATGATAATCATTGTGTATTACACACACACAAAGACACACACACATATACATATTAATATATATATATACATATTAATATATATATCATCCACATACAAGCGTGTATCCCGGTATCACAGCTCATCAGTGTGGTTAGACATCAACTTGCTTTTGGTCGGGAATCAAAGAAAGGGAAATTTTAGCAAGTTATGTATAAGCGGTGAATACACATATATCACTGAGAGAACTCAATTCACTGCTGAAGAATTTTGCATAAATCGCAGAAGCGGTAACTGTTTTTATTTAAATTTTCGTCTTGTATATATATATATATATATAATTGGAGTAGATAGACTAAACTATCGCTCGGTTTACACTCCACCCACATCTATTGAACAGGTTAAGAGGCTCATCCCTTGTTTCCTGTTTAGGATGCGGTTTCCGTTTTTCTCTTTCCCAAACTTTTCACTCCTATGTAGCCCCCTGCACATCAGTGGCGTAACCGCCTTGCTCGGGGTGATATGATTAAGAAAAAAAAAAAAATATATATATATATATATATAAGAAAAAATAAAGGTGGACACGTTATTTCCTGGTGAATAGGAGGTATACGCCTATTTCAGGCAAACGATCATCAGAAGATTTTACACGAACCTTCTGTATAATAAAAAAATCAATGTTCTGTACAATAAAGAGGGAAGCTGATGATGGTTTGCCAGAAATAGGCCTAAACTTCCGATTTACCATGAAATAACGTATCTGCCTTAATTTTTTCTTATATTTGCTCTATATGTATTTATATACATATATATTTAGAGCTCTCTTAAAGAGTTATCGTACCACTTTATGTGCAGTATACTCCTTTGAATTATTCTATATCTACACCGCATGCTTATATATATATATATATATATATATATATATATATATATATTGTATAATTATATATATATATTAGTATATATATATATATATTGTATAATTATATATATATATATATTATTAGTATATATATATATATTGTATAATTATATATATATAGATATATATATTAGTATATATATATATTGTATAATTATATATATATATATTGTATAATTATATATATATATATATTGTATAATTATATATATATATATATTAATATACATATATATATTGTATATATATATATATATATATATATTAGTCATCTAAATAACAGCGTGTTTCACTGTATCACAGCTCATCAGTGTGATTAGACACATCCAGATGCTTCTGGCCGGGATTGAATCCGACGGATTTGGTGTCAGTCGGAGTCGCATGGAATC
This sequence comes from Ascarosepion bandense, assembly GCA_037127315.1. NCBI lineage: Eukaryota > Metazoa > Mollusca > Cephalopoda > Sepiida > Sepiidae > Ascarosepion > Ascarosepion bandense. The sequence goes on along the minus strand of JBBBDQ010001148.1, from coordinate 2,286,908 downwards.
AGAGAAGAGAAATTTTTTAATGTGTTGTATATAAGCAGTGTATACTCACACCAGTCACCGAAAGAACTCAATTAATTTCTGAAGAACATATATATATATATATATATATATATATATATATATGCTATTAAATATAAGTGACAATGACATGTAAATTGCTACAAAAAAACCAATGTAGTGTACCAATTTACATTCCCATTCAGAGATTGCATCTCTGATACTAATCAAAAACCTAGTACATATATTGGTTTTACTACAACCACGCTCTCCCGTAAACTTACATGTCATCTTTCTGATCAGAGTACTATTAAACAACATTTCTCTGAAAAACATAAACATGTAGGTAATATCAGACAGTTTTTGGTCAACAATACGGTGATCCTTACTCATACACACAGTAAGAGGAACCTGCAGATATTGGAGGCCATGTACATCAAATCAAAACAACCAACACTCAATAAAATCAACTTTAAAACAGGAAATAACATATTACATTGCATTTGACTACATGGTTTTGTTGTCATTTCGCGCTATCCCGCGGTGTGACGTCATAAAACCGCATCGCAATTTTAAGAACTGCGTTTATTATTTTTGGTAACTATTGCCGTTGCCAAGCGGAGTTTTATGTCAACAGAAAATAAAATCGTCGGTGATGGAGGATTTTATAATATTTCAGTTTAAACAACCTCTCTGAAGATGGCTCATGTGAGCCGAAAGCTTAGAAGAAAACCAGTAAATAATTATACAAATGCTGGAGAATTTTTGTCTTTATTTTCAACTAAAATTAAAGCAAAAATACGATGTTTAGAACGGCTCATGATTAAACATAATAGACATTCATTGTCTCTTATATTTAATAGAATATGTTTAGAAAATCACTTGCTGCTTTGATATACTAAATATATATATATATATATTTCTCATATCACGCTCAGGGCTTTTTATCATTTTTGTTGTGTTCTTTTCTTATGTCTTAATATAAGACACTCAATATATACATCGATCGATATAAATATTTCATTCATTTATTTTTACTAGATTGTAAATATATTAATGAAAATTTGTGTAGTTGTGTGTGTATGTGTATTTCTGTGTGTGTGTGTTTGTGTGTGTGTGTGTGTGTGTGTCGGAGTGAACGTTTTTCCGTTATCTAGTTGTCTACATTATATATGTACCTAATGACAGCAAAAACAAGGAAGGTGAATTAGTTATTATATTGGGTTTTCCACTAATTTTGGAAACCCAATTTTAAAAAATTATTTCTATAAACGAAAAGTCATTCTTGAAGCATTTATTTTAGCTTTAATTGAAAGCTAAATGATTAAATTTATTTTTTTCTTTAATCAAAAATAACCTGGTGCGTTTCAAAAAGATATTATATTGATTGTAATTTCAACTTTTTGCTCATTTTCTGTTAAATCATTAGAATCGGTCATTTTTAACATATTGACTCATTTATAAACAAAAAATTACTTCTCAATTTTTTTTAAATTTAAAAAAATAAAATGTACTTCTGGGACATGTCATTTCAGAAAAAATTGCAAATTTAAACGATTTCAATTTTAAATAGTAGGCACATCAATATATATGTTACTGTCATTTGAGATGGCTTATCGATATAAATATTTTTGCCGTCCTTTTTACCTACACGTATATATATATATATATATATATATATATATATATATATGTATGTGTGTGTGTGTGTGTGTGTGTGTGTGTGTGTGTGTGTGTGTGTAAAAGTGGCCATTGAGTCAACACCAAGAAGCGACAAATGCGGTCTGTATCTGATATTGAACTCTTTAACTCTTATGTATATTATAGTATATCTATATTTTTTCATATATATATACTACCGGCCATAATTATGAGGCTACCTCAGTTTTTAACAAAAATTATGTATTTCATATTATTTTTTAGTATTTATTGTCAAGTGGATAATTCTAAATGAAAATAGAATCGTTCTTTTCCTAATACTGCACAATTACATGTGCGTCAAATGAATTGTTCTGGTGTCCAGTTTTTGTGCTTTCTTCCCTATGCTAGTCCATTCTTCTTATTGACTGGCTAAAGCAAAAGCTTACTGGCTGCCCTTGTAAACTTTTGCAAAGTAATAATAACGAAAGAACCATTCTATTTTTATTTAGAATTATCCACTTGTTAATAAATACTAAAAATAATATGAAATAAATCATTTTTTAAACTGGGTGCCCTAATAATTCTGGCCAGTAGTGCATATATAAACAAGTTGCCATTATCATGCCCAGTTATGATACACTTTTAAAAAAGAATCATATTTTATTAATATATCGGGATAAGAAAATGTCACAACGTTTAAAATATAAGGCACATTTTGACCGACGCTTTTTCAGAACAAAAATCGCTTGTAATTTAAGACTAGGAAGCTAATAAAATTTTTTTTTTTTTTTAGCGAATGAAGTTAAAACAAAAAACTATTTAAAGGTTAAGCGGCGTGAAAAAAAATTTCAGCTAGGCTGTGGCATTTCCGAAAAGGGCCAATTTGTGTTTTAATTCTCGCTGTATACATAGGGCAGTTACATATATTAGAGTCTGTTGATAATAACAACTCGAATATATGCAAGTTGAATCTGTTCCGTGCCTTGTGTAATACAGATAAAAAATCAGGAAAATAACTGAGTCTTTTGTATCCCGTTTTATCAATAAAATATGATCTCTTTTTAAAGTATCCTTGCTGGTGTTCATACCATGAACATTTTAATCACTTACCCAAGCGGTGGCTTTTACGACGCATTTCTCTAGTAACCCTAATGGACCAGACTCACTGCTAGATTTCTGTTTCTCTTCCATCTCTAACTCTTGCAATATCAAGCAGCTTTGCCTTCTTGGAAACTTTGACCATGCGGTGATTTCCGTTGATATCTTCTTCCACTCCACCTCCCACCAGAAACTTCATACCAGCAGAAAGAGTAGACTGGGATTTTTCCGCAATCTCCTGTGTGACGTCCCTTGGTAAAAAGTTTTTAGTCTGCCCGTTAAGGACAGTGCGTTCGAAGTCTCCTCTTGGGTTAAAGCTGGCATCGATGCTTTCATCTCAGTTAGGAAGTTTCGACTTAAACTCCATTCGTCTCTCTGGTTCTCTCCTGCTTACTCGGTCACTATCGCTCACTGGAATCACTTCTTCCGGCTTTATCTAAGCCAAGCGTCTGACCATCGTAGATTGCCTCTGCTCGTAATAAGTGCAAGAGGATTCTTAATGATGCTAAGCTGCTGTTTGCTGACATAATGAAGCAGCGTATAGCATCCTGTAAGTTTGGCTCCAAAAACTCCTAGAGGCTCTGTAAAAGTGTACTAAATAACAGTAAGCGCTCAATCCCCCTGTTAATCAATGAATTTGAGATCGTCACATCTTCAGCGAACAAGGCCGAGTTTTTTGCTCGCAGATTTTCTACCAAATCGACACTCGATTCTTCTGGGGTATCCGTACCCGACCTTTCACCTAGAACTGAGGCTCAACTGAGTGACGTCTGCATTACCCCATCGCTGGTCACTAAAAAATTTGAAAGCTTGACCACTATAAAAAGAGCGGAGGTGACAGAACCCCAACCATTGTCCTGAAGAAATGGTCCCCTGAACTCTCTTCTGTTCTCTACAAGCTCTACAACTACTGCCTCTCTGCTTCTTGTTTTCCTGCCTGCTAGAAATTCTCCTCTCTGGTTCCTGTATTTCAGAATTTTTGTGAACACTCGGAGCCCTTTACTTATCGCCCACTTCCTACCGATTTTTGGTAAAGTGTTCGAGGCTATTATCAAAGCCGAAGTGGTTCAACATCTCACCGCCCACAGTCTCTTCTCTGTCAAACAATATGGTTTCAGCTTCATCAAGTCTACTGCTGATATGCTAACGACCATCTCTGAGTATAAATACCAGGCTCTCGATAAGAACGGTCAATCTCGAGCTGTTGCCTTGGATATCTCCAAAGCGTTTGACACAGTCATGCTGGCCTTCTACGTAAGCTATGGGGCTATGGTATAACTGGAAGATTGTTTGATCTAATCCGTAGTATTGATCGGACATGATTCCAGATACTATCATACGAACGTAGGTGTTCCTCGGGGCTCTATTCTAGGTCCTACGCCTTTTCTGATCTTCATCAACGATCTCCCTGATATAATCAGATCCCAAGTAGGCATCTACGCTGACTATACCACCGTATATTCCTGCCTCAATTAGAAACCCGTTCAGGCTGACAACGTGAACCTCACTGTTGGGCTTGAAAAAGCCCCCCAATCTTACCCCATTTTGAAAATCTCAAAAAAGTACTAAAATTCTATTTGAAATATTTTACATGCAGACACTTCAAAATTTGTATTTAAAATTAATAGGAAGTGAAAAATATATTATTTAGGTAAGAAAATCAGGTACTGAATATTTAATTAAATTGTAATTAAAATGGCGTCATTTGCGCTGGGTACTATATACCCATGGTTAGTGTTTTCGGGTTAAATATGTGTATATAGATGAATCATATATCATCACCCTTGAGGGACGTTTCTGATTCTGTTCTCCATGAACTTTCTTAATGATAAAAATGTCTGAGTCCGCTTTACTGATGTCTATGGTATTGATTTTTGAATTGATTTAGAGTGGTAATCCGAATGTTCAGTTTTAGTTAAGCACAACGGGTGTATCAGGAAATCCCTACAAAGTTGTATCGATTTCTGACAGGTCCGCAAAGACATGTGAGAGTCCAGTGTTGACCAAACAAAAACGACACCCTTATCCCGGTTGGAATATTTCGGACTCTTTTTATCAATTTTCAGAAATTCAAGTCTGATTTCACGGAAAGAGCTTGTAATAGAATACCTCTTTCCACATTTAACGAGAATCACAGCTTTGGATGTAGACCAGCGTTTAAAAGTGGCTCATTTCCTTTTCTCCTAGGAGCCTTTTCATAGCACATTGTTGTAACAAACCATTTTTCATCACGTTCAATCATTCTTTTAAGATGAGGTCGTCTTTGTTGAGTTTGGGCAGCAAATCGCCGCAAACATTGTTGTCCAGTAATTATTCATTCTCTTTAAAGCGTGGGGCACCCAAACATTGCAGCAATTTACGCTGGCAAATCCCATTTCATTCGAGAGACAATGACGAATTAGTGCATTCTCTTTAATAAGAGTTATTATACTACCAGTTATTATACTACCAGTTATTATACGACCAGTTATACTACCAGTTATTATACTACCAGTTATTATACGACCAGTTATTATACTACCAGTTATTATACGACGAGTTATTATACGACGAGTTATTATACTACCAGTTATTATACGACCAGTTATTATACTACCAGTTATTATACGACCAGTTATACTACCTGTTATTATACGACCAGTTATTATACGACCAGTTATACTACCAGTTATTATACTACCAGTTATTATACTACCAGTTATTATACGACCAGTTATACTACCAGTTATTATACGACCAGTTATTATACTACCAATTATTATACGACCAGTTATTATACTACCAGTTATTATACGACCAGTTATTATACTACCAGTTATTATACTACCAGTTATTATACGACCAGTTATTATACGACCAGTTATTATACGACGAGTTATTATACGACCAGTTATTATACTACCAGTTATTATACGACCAGTTATTATACTACCAGTTATTATACGACCAGTTATTATACGACCAGTTATACTACCTGTTATTATACGACCAGTTATTATACGACCAGTTATTATACGACCAGTTATACTACCAGTTATTATACTACCAGTTATTATACTACCAGTTATTATACGACCAGTTATTATACGACCAGTTATACTACCAGTTATTATACTACCAGTTATTATACTACCAGTTATTATACTACCAGTTATTATACGACCAGTTATTATACTACCAGTTATTATACGACCAGTTATTATACAATCAGTTATTATACGACCAGTTATTATACGACCAGTTATACTACCAGTTATTATACTACCAGTTATTATACTACCAGTTATTATACGACCAGTTATTATACTACCAGTTATTATACTACCAGTTATTATACGACCAGTTATTATACTACCAGTTATTATACTACCAGTTATTATACAATCAGTTATTATACGACCAGTTATTATACGACCAGTTATACTACCAGTTATTATACTACCAGTTATTATACGACCAGTTATACTACCAGTTATTATACGACCAGTTATACTACCAGTTATTATACTACCAGTTATTATACGACCAGTTATTATACTACCAGTTATTATACTACCAGTTATTATACTACCAGTTATTATACGACCAGTTATTATACTACCAGTTATTATACTACCAGTTATTATACGACCAGTTATTATTCTACCAGTTATTATACGACCAGTTATTATACTACCAGTTATTATACTACCAGTTATTATACTACCAGTTACTACATACAGTACTATGCAAAAGTATTAGGACAAGAACTATTTTATCTTTTATGAGGCATTGAAAAAAAATTTTTAATCACCCCTGTCTTAACACTTTTGCACACTAGTGTGCAAAAGTATTAAGACAGGGATGATTTTATTAAAAACCTCACTGAAATTCAAATACAGGGTGAAAAGCCGAGTAAATTGCTAATAAATATTGATTATTTAAAACTAGGTGTAAAAGAAATGTATTAAAAAGAAGTTTTATTTAATTTTTCCTATTTTCTATTAAACAGGTTATTCTGAAACTAGTCATTATTCTATTATCCTTCATATGACTGACTTTTTTCTTATTCAGCACTCCCGAATTGATAAATCTAATGTTACTTTGAAAATCACACTCTGGGAACAAATACAAGCTGCTTGGCAGGAGATACCATTAGATACATTGAAAAAGCTTGGAATGTCAATGCCTAACAGAATGAAGGTTGTGATCAAAGCAAAAGACAATTATACTAACTCTGCATATATAAAAATCATCCATCCGTCCGTGCATAGAATACTACTGTCACATATGGTCAGGCGCACCCACTGTTCATCTCAGTGTTCTCGACAGGCTCCAAATGAGAATCAGTAATGTGATAGGTACCGACTTGGAGGCTCGACTCCAGCCACTTCTCCACCGATGTGATGTGGCTTCTCTGTGTCTGTTCTATAAATATTTTCATGGCTTCTGCTCCAACGAACTTATATCACTGGTGCCCCTGCAAAAGGTGTTTACTCTTGCAACCAGACTGGCAACTAGATCCCACCCATTCACAGTTAGATCAACCAAATGAAAAAGACAATTCTACTCCTACAGCTTCTTTTCCACTGCACATCCAAACTTGTCTAATACGACACTTAAATTTAATAACTCTAGTACCACAGCGAAGAGCTTAGCCAAATAATTACCCAGAAAAACTAAAAAGTAATAAGGACAGCACACTTCTTAACATATCAACAAAATATTGAAACTTCTTTAACTTGTGTGAATATTAATTCTTATATTGAGTCAAAAATAGTCTAAAAATACTCATAATTTGAGGAGGACTACATGCGGGCATTCCTATCACAAGATATTTTAAGAGAAATAAAATCTATTTTAAACTTAAGTCACTGGTGCCTCTGCAACAGGTGTTTATTCGTGCAACCAGATTGGCAACTGGGTCCCACCCATTCACAGTTAGATTAACCAAATGCAGACGACAATTCTACTCCTGCAGCTTCTTCTCTCTCACTTCCCGCCAGTGTGTTAGGGCGCCGCTCCTATTTGATTAAAAATGGACTGTTCCCATTGCTATATATAGCAATGGTGGATTCTCTACAGGGGAGTCGTACCGAGTCTTTAGACTGACGACTCTACGAGACTGTCAGCTCTCTGCCTTCTGGTAGAGGGCGCTCTCTGCTTCCGAGCAGAGAGCATTAACCCAGTCGTGGTTCCGCCGAAGGGTAGAACCACGACTGGGCAAAAATAGACAGACATTTTTTGGCCCGGCTATATGGCCGGGAATACCCGCAATAAAATGACCATGGGTCACATCCAGCCTACGTGGGAAGGCTAGTAAATACAGTCGTACCGAGTCACTAGACTGACGACTCTACGACACTGTCAACTCTCTGCTTCCGAGCAGAGAGCAATAACCCAGTCGTGGTTCCGCCGAAGGGTAGAACCACGACTGGGCAAAAATAGACAGATATTTTTGGCCCGGCTATATGGCCGGGAATACCCACAATAAAATGACCATGTGTCACATCCAGCCTACGTGGGAGGCTAGTAAATACAGTCGTACCGAGTCACTAGACTGACGACTCTACGACACTGTCAGCACTCTGCCTTCGGGTAGAGGGCGCTCTCTGCTTCCGAGCAGAGAGCAATAACCCAGTCGTGGTTCCGCCGAAGGGTAGAACCACGACTGGGCAAAAATAGACAGATATTTTTTGGCCCGGCTATATGGCCGGGAATACCCACAGTAAAATGACCATGGGTCACATCCAGCCTTGCGTGGGAAGGCTAGTAAATACAGTCGTACCGAGTCTTTAGACTGACGACTCTACGAGACTGTCAGCGCTCTGCCTTCTGGTAGAGGGCGCTCTCTGCTTCCGAGCAGAGAGCAATAACCCAGTCGTGGTTCCGCCGAAGGGTAGAACCACGACTGGGGAAAAATAGACAGATATTTTTGGCCCGGCTATATGGCCGGGAATACCCACAATAAAATGACCATGTGTCACATCCAGCCTACGTGGGAAGGCTAGTAAATACAGTCGTACCGAGTCACTAGACTGACGACTCTACGACACTGTCAACTCTCTGCTTCCGAGCAGAGAGCAATAACCCAGTCGTGGTTCCGCCGAAGGGTAGCACCACGACTGGGGAAAAATAGACAGACATTTTTTGGCCTGGCTATATGGCCGGGAATACCCACAATAAAATGACCATGTGTCACATCAAGCCTTGCGTGGGAAGGCTAGTAAATACAGTCGTACCGAGTCACTAGACTGACGACTCTACGACACTGTCAGCACTCTGCCTTCGGGTAGAGGGCGCTCTCTGCTTCCGAGCAGAGAGCAATAACCCAGTCATGTTTCCGCCGAAGGGTAGAACCACGACTGGGCAAAAATAGACAGATATTTTTTGGCCCGGCTATATGGCCGGGAATACCCACAGTAAAATGACCATGTGTCACATCCAGCCTTGCGTGGGAAGGCTAGTAAATACAGTCGTACCGAGTCACTAGACTGACAACTCTACGACACTGTCAGCACTCTGCCTTCTTGTAGTGGGCGCTCTCTGCTTCCGAGCAGAGAGCAATAACCCTGTCGTGGTTTCGCCGAAGGGTAGAACCACGACTGGGGAAAAATAGACATACATTTTTTGGCCCGGCTATATGGCCGGGAATACCCACTATAAAATGACCATGTGTCACATCCAGCCTACATGGGAAGGCTAGTAAATACAGTCGTAGAGAGTCACTTGAGAGTCTCTAATGAGTTACTGAAGAGTCAGTGAGAGTCAGTGAAGAGTTAGTCACACTTCCGGTGGCGTACCGGAAGTAATCACGTATACACACGTCTTACGACGGATTGGACTCTTGTATCTTTTCTATTGTAAATATTACTAATCACTTCTGTACATACTAACCGTCTTTACGCGGAATACAACTTATATTCTGATTCTGTTGTTGAGTTATTCATTTATACTTGACGACATAACAGTGGCGACGAAGATGTTGGAAGGAAAAATCGTCCCACGACATTAACAGTGGCGACGAAGATGTTGGAAGAAAAAATCCTCCCACGACATTAACAGTGGCGACGAAGATGTTGGAAGAAAAAATACAATTGAAGCAAAAGTCTTAGGAGGGGAGTGTTAGGGAGCCCTAACACTGTGGAACTCGTTTCCATATTCTTGCTTTCCTGGCGGCTACAACCTCCAGAAATTTAAATGCAATGTCAATACCCATCTCTTAACTTGACTCTAATTCTTTGCACACCATCTTAACTATCTTTTCCTTTCTCTCCACCTTTGCAACTGTCATCAGTATTCCCATTCTTAACTTGTTCGTCATCATCAAGAATTTCAACGAGATATAAAATTTCGACTTTTATGCCGGGAGAATAAGTCCCAAGATTAACTTAAGAATTATACTAATTTCATAAACAGCAGAAATTTTTATACTTTCGATGTATACTGTCTTTATTTTTTCGTTGTATATCTTTATTTTTTCATTGTATATTATTATTAATTTTCTCATTGCTTACTATGTTTGTCAAATTGTATATAATTACATATTTTTATTGCATATCATCTTTTCTTTCTCATTATATATTATTTTAGCTTTTCGTGTATATCATGTTTATTTTTTATTGTATGTAATTTATATTTTTCATTGTATATCATCTTTTTTCATTGCATATCATTTTTATTTTTTCATTGCATATCACCTTTATTTTCTCATTGTATAACATTGTTAGTCTTCATGTATATTATATTTATTTTCTAGTTTTATATCTAAACTTATTTAAAATGGAACTTTGTGTGTGTGTCTGTGTGTGTGTGTGTCCCCGTTACCTATACACTCCGAAACGGCTGAACTGATTTTCTTGAAAATTTACACAGTTGCACTATAAGCGTCTGTGAGTGTTCTTAGCTAGGTTTAGTGTTGAGTTACCCCAATAAATATCGAAAATCGATAATCGAAAAATCGTTTTATAGAAGAAGTGGTCCGATTTTAATCAAATTTGATACACTCATAGAAAAAGACAAGAAACGACATTCAGAAGTTTCAATGTTGCAGTTCTTACAATAGTGCAGAAAATCGATGATAATATATATATATATATATATATATATATATATATATATATATATATATATATATAAGGCAAGATATTTGTGTGTGTGTCTGTTTATCTGCCTGCAAGTCTGTATAACTTTTCAGCTCTTTTATTTTAGTTTTTGTTTCGGGTTTGTCTCTAAGTAGGTATAATTGTAGTTCTTAGTTTCAGCCATGATACCATTTAATCAGAAGACTTATTTAGCCTTCAAAATTCAGTTTACGACGAAAAAAACTTATTTGATATCGATACCAGGAAATCAAAATTTGACTTACATCCATTCATTTTTCTTTCAGTCTACGGTTTCGCTTTAACTAGAAACAACTATTGCTTTTTAGTCTTTCGTGCCAACGTCCAAAGAGTCTGAGCTCCAGGACCATGGATTCGTTTTAAAGCTTTCATTACACCCGAGCAACGCCGGGACATACTGCTAGTTATATTTATCTTCTCATTGAATAACATTTTTATTTCTTCATTTTATATCATCTTTAGTTTCTCATTGTATATATTTTATGTCTGGAAATAAGAGATTCATGAAAATTTCGACAAGCCTTTAATTTTCTTTCATTCTCTTGTTTATCTATAAAAGAAAATCCCCATCCACACACTAGTCACATGGAAAGATGATTTGAAATCGGAATATTAAAGAATGGTTTGAAAAGATGTTAAAAATTTTTCATACACCACTATTCTATTTCATTGATAAATAAAACAATGAAGATAGGACATTTTGAAGGATAACTATTTTTTTGGCATGTCTTATATAACTGATAAATTATAGCATTTGTCTGCCACAGTTAGAATTGTAGAAGTTTTTTAGATGTTTTTCTGGAATATGTCTTCATTGAGTATGACTAAATTTACATTTGAACCTAGAATCTTAGAATTTATTTTAAACATGTCAATATATATATATATATATATATATATAGAGAGAGAGAGAGAGAGAGAGACAGAGAGAGAGAGAGATAAATATTATAAGTTATAGTTTAGAATATGTACAATTATAATTTACTAAAAAAGTTTACATATTTTTTTATTGCATATCATTTTTATTTTTTCATTGCATATCACCTTTATTTTCTCATTGTATAACATTTTTAGTCTTCATGTATATCATTGATTTTCTCAGTGAATAAAATTTTTTATTTTTTCATTTTATATCATCTTTACTTTCTCATTGTTTATATTTTTTATGTCTGGAAATAAGAGATTCATGAACATTTCAACAGGCCTTTAATTTTTTTTCATTCTCTTGTTTAGCTATAAACACACACTAGTCACATGGAAAGATGATTTGAAATCGGAATATTGAAAAATGGCTAGAAAAGATATTAAAAATCGACATTTTCCCACACACTATTCTATTTCAATGATAAATGAAAAAAATAAAGATAGAACATTTTGAAGAATAATTATTTTTTTGGCATGTCGTATGTTATTGATAAAATCTATCATTTGTCTGCCACAGATAGAATTGTAGAGGTTTTTAGCTGTTTTTTTTTCTGGAATGTGTATTCATTAAGTATGCCTAAATTTATATTTAAACATAGAATCTTGGAATTTATTTTAAAAATGTCAATATATATCTAAGAAAAATTAAGGCAGACACGTTATTTTATGGTAAATCGGGGCTATAGGCCTATTTCAGGCGAACCATCATCAGCTTCCGTCTTTATTTTACAAAGGGTTTTACACGTATATATATATATATATATATATATATATATATTACAAGTTATAGTTTAGAACATGTACAAATTATAATTTACTACAAAAGTGTACATTTTGTTTCGACATCGGAAAAACAATGTCTCATACGGTAGTTAATAATGATGGTACTAAAAGTAATTTTTGAAAAAAAAGATTAAATAATCTCACTTTCCATTTATTTTTGGAAAATTGTACGAGGTAAAGAGGATAAAAAAAAGGGAAATCAAAAAAGAAACCGAAAAAAGGGTGTAAAAACAACAAAAAAAGAGAAATACATAGGAAATAAAGAGCGTAAGATGACAGGAGAGAAAGAAAGTGCTATGAGGAAAGAGCCGATGATAACGACTCAGAGAGAAATAGACCCCAAATTTGGTAGGAGGTGAAATATAGATAGATACACATAAGAATCACGCGACGTCTGGGCTTAACAAAAAGTAGGAAGTGAGAAACTCCATGCATTGTCAGTTAAAGTGCCATACGTGATACACGCTTGGGCGATCATGTCTTGAAAGAGACACGACTGACTGGGCAGAAGATTATCCCGCAGTAGGTTGCCATTACTTTCGGCGGTAGACTGGCTGCCGACCAAGGCTATAGAACCCAATCTGTCCTGCTATTTAACCCATAACTGGAAGGAATAGATGGATTAATACCTTTCCCAAGGGTATTTGCGTAAGTGAATACAATGGATTCAGCTGGAATTCGAACTCTGCTCCCCGATTTCTCGTTCCGAGCCGATATCCACTGTACCACAACGCACACCACACACACACACACACATACACACACACACACACACACATGCACACACACACACACACACAGAGACACACACACACACACACATATATATATATATATATATATGTATTAGTTTGTTTTCTTATCTTCTCTAAAAAAACACCCTGTCGTGGCTGTATGTAGAAAGATCAGTGCAGCCAAGCATACCCGATCTATAACGTCGAATAATCCAAGTAAAGTCTTGATTGTTTGCCGTTTTCTGGGAAAACTTATATAATGCACGTCCTAAAGCTAGTAGCAAATTTTATTCTAGGTGCGGGCCGAATACTGATCATATTCTGTCGGCTCGCCTATCGAAGAAGTCTGTTCTTTATTTAGACCGGAAACTTCTAGTAACCTGGGGCTAACAACACTGACGACGCACCTAGATTCGGCACTTAAAGGTGTATGTTAATAATATTTGTTTTTATCAATCATTACGAAATTCGATAAGCTATATTTTCGTTCACAGATGTTCGTCTTGTAGGCTTTGTATGCATGGCTATCCACAAATTCTACCTTGTCTAGCTCTAAGCAACAAGTTTGAATATCAAATCCTTCATTATTTTATTCAAAAGAATTATCTGCAACGTTATTGTCATCACGGTTTCTGTTGTGGAATAGTTTTCGCACTGAAACTAATAATCGTGTTATGTCGATTGCTTTTTTTTTTTTTATCATTTCACCCCGAGCAAAGCAGAAACGCCACTGATGTGCAGGGGGTTACATAAATGTAGAAAGATTAATTAGAAAAGAGTGAGGTGTACAAGCTAGTTAGAAACGAACACTAGAAAGCTGAGAAAGCAGGTGCAATGACAGATACATGGGCGGAGAGAACGTGAAGATTATACAGGGGAGGGGAGAGAGCTAGAGTCCAGTGGTTAGTAGGTGAGTATTAACTTTGCTTTTAAATTTCTGGAGGTCGTAGCCGTCAGGAAAGCAAGAATACGGGAGTGAGTTCCACAGGCGGGAAGTGCGAGAGAGGAAGCTGCAGGAGTAGAATTGTCGTCTGCGTTTGGCTAACCTGACTGTGAATGGGTGGGACCCAGTTGCCAGTCTGGTTGCACGGGTAAACACCTGTTGAGGAGGCATCAGTGACTTAAGCTCATCCGAGCAGAAGCCATGAAAGTATTTATAGAAGAGACAGAGGGAGGCCACATTTCGACGATGGGAAAGTGGCTGCAGACGAGTCGCCAGATCAGTACCTATCACATTACTAATCGTCTTAACGCACCCAAAATGTTAGGAACTTGGTCATCTTCCACTGTAAACTGACTCCTTAGTATTCGGCTAACTGCCGACTAATATCAACTGCCTTAATCCGACCATGTTCAAACTGGAACTAATAGTTCTACTAAACTCAAACAGAACTCTAAAGAACTCTCTAGAACTTTTTGAACTCCTAAGAACTTCCCAAGAACTTCTCAATATTTATTGTATGAAAAATACAATTACTCATTTTGGTCTTCAGTACCTATCCTATAGCTAGTTAATCCGACTCACGACTAAAACGTACTTTACAATTTTCTCATCCACCACAAGTACATGTCCATTATCATTCAATCCTTCATACACCAAAATACCTCAAACATACCAGCGACCTAAAAAAAAGAAACCCAAAAGAAAAAAAAGAAACCCTGTTAACTCTTATTAATATAGGAAGGAGAGTCCATCATCTGAGGACTAAGTGTGTATCACCATAACAATAAGAAACATTGTGTAACGAGTTCCGTGTAGTGCAACAATCTCAATGAACTACTATACTTGCTTCTTTGCTGAATAAGTGTTGTAGAGTAGCTTTCGCACTGAAATTTATAATCATGGTATATCGGTTGCTAATCGACTTAACGCACCCAAAATGTTAGGAACTTGGTAATCTTCCACTGAAAGCTGACTCCTTAGTATTCAACTAACTACCGACTAATATAAAGAACTTCTAAGAACTCCTATGAACTTCCCAAGAATTTCTCAATATTTATTGTATGAAAAATACAATTGTGGCACAAGGCCGATTTAGTGGGGGGAACTCAGGTTGGTCTTCAGTACCTATCCTATACATAGCTAATCCGACTCACGACTAAAACATACTTTACAATTTTCTCATCCACCACAAGAACATGTCCATCACCATTTAATTCTTCATACACCAAAATACCTCAAACATACCAGGGACCGAAAAAAAGAAATCCAAAACAGTATAAAAATCTTTATTATGAATAATAGATACAAAAATAAATTTTAAAATATATCACGAAATGATATGTGGGGAGGGGCATGACATAAATTCCCTAAACAAAAAAGTTTTTAAACAAAAGATAGAAACAGAAATCATGATGTTTGTTGGACCCAACCAACCCATAAAACAAAGAGGCCGCTGAATTCTGCCCATAGGACAAAATCAAGAGGCACTCTTTCTACAGGAAGTGGAGAGGAGAAAATAAAATTGATGGGGAGAATATAATCTTGACCCAGATGAGATAAAACTGGACCAAAAATAAAAACTGGGGAAATTAGGAATCTCGACCTGGATCATAACAAAAGACAATGGCGGGGACAGGCTAGGACTCACATCCATTCCCATTAACTAGGTACACAAAAAGGAACTACCTTAACCAGGGAAGGGCTCCAAAGGAATCCACCCCGATGTGAATAGTAGATCTAAAAGAGAAAATCAAGGCTAGTCCCGTTCACGCGAACCAGGCTCGCCACATTTACCCACCTTTCGCGAAAGCCTATCGGGGTCAACCATTTCCAATCAGATCTAATCTTATCTGTTAACTCTTATTAATATAGGAGGGAGAGTCCATTATTTGAGCAATAGATGTGTTTCACCATAACAGTTTCCTAATAACGCTGTATAGTTTCCGTGTTTCTCTCTATAAATATTTTCATGGAAATTGTCCTGATGAACTTTTTGCTATGGAACCGAGGCATTATGAATTAGAGATCAGTGTCAATGTTTCATAATTTCTGAGTTTAAATTGCTAGATACAATCATAAATTATCTGCTAACAGTTTCCTTTCTCGAACTTTTGGCCTTTGAAACTCTCTTTCAGTTTCCTCTACTTTCATCTTTAAAAATTTAAATACAATGTCAATCGTTTTCTATACCCTTCTTGATTTCTCGCTCCTTAATAACATTTCTCTTTTTCATAGTTCATACTCAGTAACACCTTGCGTCTTAGTGGCTTTATTACCATACCTAGTGCAAAATTATTTAAAAATAGAGAGTAATTCAAACAGGGCTAGAAAAATGTGTTCTTTCTACTTCATGAAAGCAGATATCTTCATAATCTCTGAATACATTTTTAAAACAATATTAGAACTAACTTTCCAAAAGTATTTTAAACTTAATTTTAAAAATCGAAATTTCGAACTATTCTAAATGCATTCGTTATACAAGTGTTTATTAAAACTCAATATTCGGATTTGTTGTATGCCACTTTATATCCAGATCTAGTCAGTTAAGTGCCATACTTGGGCGATATATCTGATAGACGCTTGGGCGATATACCTGATAAACGCTTGGGCGATATACCTGATACACGCTTGGGCGATATACCTGATACACGCTTAGGCGATATACCTGATACACGCTTGGGCGATATAACTGATAGACGCTTAGGCGATATACCTGATACACGCTTGGGCGATACACCTGATACAGGCTTGGGCGATTTACCTAATACACGCTTGGGCTATATAGCTGATACAGGCTTGGGCGATATACCTGATACACGCTTGGGCGATATACCTGATACACGCTTATGCGATATACCTGATACACGCTTGGGCGATATACCTGATACACGCTTGGGCGATATACCTGATACACGCTTATGCGATATACCTGATACACGCTTGGGCGATATACCTGATACACGCTTGGGCGATATACCTGAAAAACGCTTGGGCGATATACCTGATACACGCTTGGGCGATATAACTGATAGACGCTTAGGCGATATACCTGATACACGCTTGGGCGATATACCTGCCACATGCTTGGGCGATATACCTGATACACGCTTGGGCGATACACCTGATACAGGCTTGGGCGATATACCTGATACACGCTTGGGCGAACATGCCTGATACAGGCTTGGGCGATATACCTAATACACGCTTGGGCTATATAGCTGATACACGCTTGGGCGATATACCTGATACACGCTTATGCGATATACCTGATACACGCTTGGGCGATATACCTGATACACGCTTGGGCGATATACCTGAAAAACGCTTGGGCGATATACCTGATACACGCTTGGGCGATATACCTGATACACGCTTGGGCGATATACCTGCCACATGCTTGGGCGATATACCTGATACACGCTTGGGCGATACACCTGATACAGGCTTGGGCGATATACCTGATACACGCTTGGGCGAACATGCCTGATACAGGCTTGGGCGATATACCTAATACACGCTTGGGCTATATACCTGATACACGCTTGGGCGATATACCTGATACACGCTTGGGCGATCATGCCTCTTTCGAGATATGACTGAATAGGCAAAAATATTTCTCGGAATAGGCAGGCATAACTTTCTGCTGTAGACCGGTTTCCAACCACGGCTATAAAACACAATCTGTCCTGCTATTCAATCATTTTATCTAGATGTCAGTTAATTGCTATATGTGGTAAAAGCTTTGGCGATTATATCTTGTTCGATACATGACTAACTAGACAGAAGATTTTCCCGCACTAGACTGACATTTCTTGCTGCAGTAGACTGTTTGCTAAGAAAAGCTATAGATCCCAATTTGTCCTGGTATTTATTCCAGGGCTGGAGGTAGAAGAGATGGATTAATACCAAGGTTATTTGCGCGTGAGTGAATGCAACGAATTTAACTGGATTTCGAACTTGGCTCTCCGAGTTCAAATTCAAGTTTAATTTTATATGACACGTCTATTTTATCATCGATATTAGAAATATTTTTTCTTTGTGTACACTACCGACCATAATTATTAGGCCATCCCAGTTTTTTTAAAAAGAAATAATGTATTTTATACTACTTTTAGTATCTATTGCTAAATGAAAATAGAATGTTTCTTTTGTTAGTATTACTTTGCAAAATTTTACAAGGCAAGGAAGCAAAGATGAACTCGTCCGAATCACCATAAATTTTCTTCATTCTTTCGTTGATGGAACTGAAATATAGGTAATTATTAGATATTTATAAATTCATTTGAGGCACATGTTATTGTGCTGTATTAACAAAGGGACCCATTCTATTTTCATTTACAATTATTCACTTGGCAACAAATACTAGAAATTATTATGAAATACACCACTTTGTTAAAACACTGGGGTGGCCTAATAATTATGGCCGGTAGTGTATGTCTGATTATTCCAAATTGACAATTTATTTAAGAAATGGCCTACACTCTGTTGCTGAGACAAGGAGAACGTCTGTCAGTTAATCATCTTAGAGACCTTTTTCTGTCTTTAATCAAAATGGATGATGGATGGTAAAATGTTACGCCTTCTCGGGCTAACAATCACTGCTGACAGAAAGTGGAAATATATTTAATCAGTTGCTTGTTATCCAGCCTGAAAATTATGTTCGCTGTGCCGTTCTCGATAATTTGTCTCTGCAGAAACTAGCTTACATATTTATATGTCTACCATTCATCCATTCTTTGAATAGTACTGCCACGTATTTTCTGATTATGATACTGTGTTTTTAGAGGTGTCTTGATAAAATCCAAATGTCTTTTCTATAAATATGTCACGGTAATTTTTCCAATAAACTTTCCGCTATGGTACCTGGATTTTATGAAAGATCCTGTGCTAGATTGGCCGTAATATCTCATTATTTTACGGTTGAATTGGCTACACGCAACCGTAAGTTCTGTGTTAACAGTTTTTTCTCTCGCAATTCGCGCTTATGGACTCTCTTTCGGCTTCCTGCTTGCTAGCTCATATTGATCTTTAAAAATTTATTTAATGTCTTCTTTATTCGTCTTCTTTAACTGTTCACTCTCCTTAATAACGTTTCTCTTTCTTTTTTTTTATTCTTTCGCATTCAGTGAGCCATCTCATTTCTTAGTGGCTTTATTGCCTTGCTTGGAGTGAAATGAATAAAATTAATATTTAAATTCTCTTAATGATTTTGCGTGATAATCTTTGAGATTAACAGAGATATATTTCAAAATTCCTATTTTTTTATAATTCGGTGTCACTTCTGGTCATAGGTGATCATGACTCTTCACAGTTTCCTCTTTTTTATTATTAATGAATTGCAACGCATCCTTGTAAATGTTATTGGACTGGGATCGTGTTGTATTTTCCAGTGTTCGGAATTCATTGTTTTTGTTGTGGGATCTTCCTTTTGTATATGATAATGGACTCGACTGAGTATACATATACTCCCTGCCATAGAGAGAACAGCATTTGAGAGTTGAGAGTAAACGTAGAGATCCGTTAGAGTTATCGGAGAACACCGAAACTGATACGTAAGTTACCGAGAAATACCGAAGTTACCCAGAGACTACCGCATCAGAAGTCAGACTAGCTCTGAGCCCCACTCAGCTAGAATAATATACACGGATATACTATTTCCAACGACTTCACTTTAAGATTTGTATATATTCATTTCTTACTAATAGTGTTCCTGGATTTACAAACCTGCGTTCAAGTTTGTATATTACGTTCAATATAACCTACTTTTCTATCTCAATATCTGTTTTTGTTGTTCATTATTTTGTGCGTTTCCTCACCCGGAATCCACAACAGTTTTTTCTTTTTGGAGAATAATTGACGAGCGTGATTAGAGAGATGATATTCAACCGATCGCTGGTTATGGAAAAGACGGATTCAAGTCATCTTCTTAGACATTTGTACGAAATTGAACGCAGTGGACTAGCTCGGAAATTGAAATCATCTCTCTGTTTCTATTTTTCCAGTTCTCGTTTTCAAATCAGTTTTATTTGCATTTTTAGTTGATATTAACCAGCGTTGTGGTGCAGTGGATATCGGCTCGGAATGATAAATCGAAGAACCGAGTTCGAAATCCAGTAGAATTTCCTGCATTCACTTACGCGCAAATATCCTTGGGAAAGGTATTAATCCGTCTCTTTCTTCTAGATATGGGTTACATAACAGGACAGCTTGGGTTCTATAGCCTTGGCTGGCAACCAGTCTACCGCAGAAAACAATGGCAACCTACTGTGGGATAATTTTCCAGTCAGTCATGTCTCGAAAGAGATATGATCACCCAAACGTGTATCATGTATGGCAATTAGCCGACTGACTGAATATAATAGTTGGAATCATGATTAAGGCTTCTACTGGTCATAAAGTAAGGGATCGGTTTTCTATTGTTTTGAAGTACTAAACTGATCCCCCAATAATTACTATAATTATAAAATAATACTTCTTTCCTTCCTCTAGCTATGAGTCAAATAACAGGACAGTTTGGCTTCTATAGCCTAGGCTGGCAACCAGTCTACCGCAGAAAGCAAAGGCAACCTACTACGGGATAATCTTCTGCCCAGTCAGTCATGTCTCTTTTGAGACATGATCGCCCAAGCGTGAATCACGTATGGCAATTACCTGATTAACCAGCGCAAACAAATTCCATAAAAATCGCTCCCATTACGTTTCAAGTTGATATTCTTTACCACACTATATTTTGCTTTGTCTGAAGGAGTGTTCGAATTTCTTCTTCGATGTACCGTGTCCCTGATGACGTTGGAGATTATGAATCTGCACAATTTCCTGTCCTTTGCTATCTCACTTAATTTCTGATCTGCCATCCAATTACACAAGGAATGTTATGCGTTTTTTTCCTCGGTCCCTCTTGTTGACCATGTCCACCATAGTTTACGAATATAAAATAGAGCGCAGCACGTAATCTCTTCAATGAAACAAAGTCAAAGATTAACACTCACGAATCAGACTAAATCGCCAATACTCAGGAAAATATGGTCGCCTTTTATACACGTCGAATTAAATATTTTGAGCTTTCTGATTGGTTAACCCTTCTATAAGTAAACTATAAAATGAGTCAGCTCATGGCTGGCTCACTAGTATACAAAGCTATTTACAAAATTCCAACAACTCTTGCCTTCAATCTGTCTTATGAGTTTTCTATTTTTCAAACATTCTTTCCTCATTAATGGCCCTAGAAACTTCAGCTGTCTCTTTCTGATGTCAAGAATAAGTCTGTGTTGTTTTTATTTTTAATTTTACTTTCATAATCGTTTCACCCCAAGCAAGGCTGAAATACCACTGGTTGGCAGGGGGTACATGATAGGAGAGCAAAGAGAAAGATGAACAGGTTGCTTGGATGTTGGAGAAGGATGAGAATACTGGTATGCAGAGAGTTACGAAAGCAGAGTCATGCGAAAGTCAAATTAGCGGATGATGTCAAAACGACCCTCAGTCTGTTGTTAACTGGGGAAAAAGGATGAGAATACTGTATGCAGAGAGTTATGAAAGTAGAGTCATGTGAAAGTCAAATTAGCGGATGATGTCAAAACGACCCTCAGTCTGTTGTTAACTTTGAAAAAAAGGACGAGAATACTGGTATACAGAGAGTTACGTGAAAGTAGAGTCATGTGGAAAGTCAAATTAGCGGATGATGTCAAAACGACCCTCAGTCTGTTGTTAACTGTGGAAAAAAGGATGAGAATACTGGTATACAGAGAGTTACGTGAAAGTAGAGTCATGTGAAAGTCAAATTAGCGGATGATGTCAAAACGACCCTCAGTCTGTTGTTAACTGTGGAAAAAAAAGGATGGGAATGCTGTATACAGAGAGTTACGTGAAAGTAGAGTCATGTGAAAGTCAAATTAGCGGATGATGTCAAAACGACTCCTCAGTCTGTTGTTAACTGGTGGAAAAAGGATGGAAATGTTGGTATACAGAGAGTTACGTGAAAGTAGAGTCATGGAAAGTCAAATTAGCGGATGATGTCAAAACGACCCTCAGTCTGTTGTTAACTGTGGAAAAAAGGATGGGAATGCTGGTATATGAGAGTTACGTGAAAGTAGAGTCATGTGAAAGTCAACCATGGGATGATGTCAAAACGACCCTCAGTCTGTTGTTACGTGGGAAAAAGGATGGGAATGCTGGTATGCAGAGAGTTACGAAAGTAGAGTCATGTGAAAGTCAAATTAGCGGATGATGTCAAAACGACCTCAGTCTGTTGTTAACTGTGGAAAAAAGGATGTGGAACAAGTGGTATGCAGGAGAGTTACGTGAAAGTAGAGTCATGTGGAAAACAATTGTTGGGATGATGTCAAAACGACCCTCAGTCTGTTAATCGGGGAAAAAGGATGAGAATACGCACGAAGTGCAGAGAGTTACGTGAAAGTAGAGCCGCGAAAGCCAAATTTTAGCGGGATGATGTCAAAACGACCCTCAGTCTGTTGTTAACTGTGGAAAAAAGCGATGGGAATGCCAGAGCACAGAGAGTTACGTGAAAGTAGAGTCATGTGAAAGTCAAATTAGCGGATGATGTCAAAACGACCCTCAGTCTGTTGTTAACTGTGGAAAAAAGGATGGGAATGCTGGTATACAGAGAGTTACGTGAAAGTAGAGTCATGTAGAAAGTCAAATTAGCG
The DNA here is from genome assembly GCA_037127315.1 of Ascarosepion bandense. NCBI lineage: Eukaryota > Metazoa > Mollusca > Cephalopoda > Sepiida > Sepiidae > Ascarosepion > Ascarosepion bandense. Next base: position 2,264,020 of record JBBBDQ010001148.1, on the reverse strand, counting down.
GATGATGTCAAAACGACCTCCTCAGTCTGTTGTTAACTGTGGAAAAAAGGGATGGGAATGCTGGTATACAGAGAGTTACGTGAAAGTAGAGTCATGAAAGTCAAATTAGCGGATGATGTCAAAACGACCCTCAGTCTGTTGTTAACTGTGGAAAAAAGGATGGGAATGCTATATGCAGAGACATGCAGTAGAGTCGCGAAAGCCAAATTAGCGGATGATGTCAAAACGACCCTCAGTCTGTTGTTAACTGTGGAAAAAAGGATGGGAATGCTGGTATACAGAGAGTTACGTGAAAGTAGAGTCAGTGTGAAAGTCAAATTAGCGGATGATGTCAAAACGACCCTCAGTCTGTTGTTAACTGTGGAAAAAAAAGGATGAGAATACTTGGTATGCAGAGAGTTACGTGAAAGTAGAGTCATGTGAAAGTCAAATTAGTGGATGATGTCAAAACGACCTCAGTCTGTTGTTAACTGTGGAAAAAGGATGGGAACGTTGGTATACAGAGAGTTACGTGAAAGTAGAGTCATGAAAGTCAAATTATGATGATGTCAAAACGACCTTCAGTCTGTTGTTAACTGTGGAAAAAGGATGGGAATGCTTGTATACAGAGAGTTAAGTGAAAGTAGAGTCATGAAAGTCAAATTAGCGGATGATGTCAAAAACGACCCTCAGTCTGTTGTTAATCGAAAAAAGGATGGGAATGTTGTACACAGAGAGTTACGTGAAAGTAGAGTCATGGAAAACAATTAGCGGATGATGTCAAAACGACCCTCAGTCTGTTGTTAACTGTGGAAAAAGGATGAGAATACTGGTATGCAGAGAGTTACGTGAAAGTAGAGCCGCGTGAAAGTCAAATTAGCGGATGATGTCAAAACGACCCTCAGTCTGTTGTTAACTGTGGAAAATATGTAGTCGTTGTATATGAGAGTTACGAAAGTAGAGTCATGAAAGTCAAATTAGCGGATGATGTCAAAACGACCCTCAGTCTGTTGTTAACTGTGGAAAAAAGGATGGGAATGCTGGTATGCAGAGAGTTACGGCAGAGTCATGTGAAAGCTGGAATTAGCGGATGATGTCAAAACGACCCTCAGTCTGTTGTTAACTGTGGAAAAAAGGATGGGAATGCTGGTATACAGAGAGTTACGTGAAAGTAGAGTCATGTGAAAGTCAAATTAGCGGATGATGTCAAAACGACCTCAGTCTGTTGTTAACTGTGGAAAAAAGGATGTGAAACAAGCAGAAGGCAGAGAGTTACGTGAAAGTAGAGTCATGTGAAAGTCAAATTAGCGGATGATGTCAAAACGACCGGTCTGTTGTTAACTGTGGAAAAGGATGGAAACGCTGGTATACAGAGAGTTACGGAAAACAGAGTCATGTGAAAGTCAAATTTGAAGTGAAGGATGTCAAAACGACCTCAGTCTGTTGTTAACTGTGGAAAAAGGATGGGAACGTTGGTATACAGAGAGTTACGTGAAAGTAGAGTCATGAAAGTCAAATTAGCGAATGACGTCAAAACGACCTCAGTCTGTTGTTAACTGTGGACAAAAGGATGGAATGCTGGTACACAGAGAGTTACGTGAAAGTAGAGTCATGTGGAAAGTCAAATTAGCGAATGATGTCACAAACGACCGGTCTGTTGTTAACTGTGGAAAAAAGGATGTAACGTTGTATGCAAGAGTTACGGAAAGTAGAGTCATGTGAAAGTCAAATTCATGGATGATGTCAAAACGACCCTCAGTCTGTTGTTAACTGTGGAAAAAAGGATGGGAATGCTGGTATACAGAGAGTTAAGCGCAGTAGAGCCCATGTGAAAGTCAAATTAGTGGATGATGTCAAAACGACCCTCAGTCTGTTGTTAACTGTGGAAAAAAGGATGGGAATGCTGTATACAGAGAGTTACGAAAGTAGAGTCATGTGGAAAGTCAAATTAGCGAATGATGTCAAAATGACCTTCAGCCTGTTGTTAACTGTGGAAAAAGGATGGGAATGCTGGTATACAGAGAGTTACGGGAAAGTAGAGCTGCGAAAGCTGGGACCAGCGAATGATGTCAAAACGACCCTCAGTCTGTTGTTAACTGTGGTGATGGGAATGCTGGTATGCAGAGAGCGCGGAAAGGAGAGTCATGTGAAAGTCAAATTAGCGGATGATGTCAAAATGACCTCAGTCTGTTGTTAAATTGTGGAAAAAAGGATGGGAATGCTGGTATACAGAGAGTTACGTGAAAGCAGAGTCATGTGAAAGTCAAATTAGCGGATGATGTCAAAACGACCCTCAGTCTGTTGTTAACTGTGGAAAAAAGGATGGGAATGCTGGTATGCAGAGAGTTACGTGAAAGTAGAGTCATGTGAAAGTCAAATTAGCGGATGATGTCAAAACGACCCTCAGTCTGTTGTTAACTGTGGAAAAAAGGATGGGAATGCTGGTATACAGAGAGTTACGTGAAAGTAGAGTCATGTGAAAGTCAAATTAGCGGATGATGTCAAAACGACCCTCAGTCTGTTGTTAACTGTGGAAAAAAAGGATGGGGAATGCTGGTATACAGAGAGTTACGTGAAAGTAGAGTCATGTGAAAGTCAAATTAGCGAATGATGTCAAAACGACCCTCAGTCTGTTGTTAACTGTGGACAAAAGGATGGGAATGCTGGTATACAAAAGAGTTACGTGAAAGTAGAGTCATGTGAAAGTCAAATTAGCGAATGATGTCAAAACGACCCTCAGTCTGTTGTTAACTGTGGAAAAAAAGGATGGGAATGCTGGTATGCAGAGAGTTACGTGAAAGTAGAGTCATGTGAAAGTCAAATTAGCGGATGATGTCAAAACGACCCTCAGTCTGTTGTTAACTGTGGAAAAAAGGATGGGAATGCTGGTATACAGAGAGTTACGTGAAAGTAGGTCATGTGAAAAGTCAAATTAGCGGATGATGTCAAAACGACCCTCAGTCTGTTGTTAACTGTGGAAAAAAAGGATGGGAATGCTGGTATACAGAGAGTTACGTGAAAGTAGAGTCATGTGAAAGTCAAATTAGCGAATGATGTCAAAACGACCCTCAGTCTGTTGTTAACTGTGGAAAAAAGGATGGGAATGCTGGTATACAGAGAGTTACGTGAAAGTAGAGTCATGTGAAAGTCAAATTAGCGAATGATGTCAAAACGACCCTCAGTCTGTTGTTAACTGTGGAAAAAAGGATGGGAATGCTGGTATGCAGAGAGTTACGTGAAAGTGAGAGTCATGTGAAAGTCAAATTAGCGGATGATGTCAAAACGACCCTCAGTCTGTTGTTAACTGTGGAAAAAAAGGATGGGAATGCTGGTATACAGAGAGTTACGTGAAAGTAGAGTCATGTGAAAGTCAAATTAGCGGATGATGTCAAAACGACCCTCAGTCTGTTGTTAACTGTGGAAAAAAGGATGGGAATGCTGGTATACAGAGAGTTACGTGAAAGTAGAGTCATGTGAAAGTCAAATTAGCGGATGATGTCAAAACGACCCTCAGTCTGTTGTTAACTGTGGAAAAAAGGATGGGAATGCTGGTATACAGAGAGTTACGTGAAAGTAGAGTCATGTGAAAGTCAAATTAGCGGATGATGTCAAAACGACCCTCAGTCTGTTGTTAACTGTGGAAAAAAGGATGGGAATGCTGGTATGCAAGAGTTACGTGAAAGTAGAGTCATGTGAAAGTCAAATTAGCGGATGATGTCAAAACGACCCTCAGTCTGTTGTTAACTGTGGAAAAAAGGATGGGAATGCTGGTATACAGAGAGTTACGTGAAAGTAGAGTCATGTGAAAGTCAAATTAGCGGATGATGTCAAAACGACCCTCAGTCTGTTGTTAACTGTGGAAAAAAGGATGGGAATGCTGGTATACAGGAGAGTTACGTGAAAGTAGAGTCATGTGAAAGTCAAATTAGCGGATGATGTCAAAACGACCCTCAGTCTGTTGTTAACTGTGGAAAAAAGGATGGGAATGCTGGTATACAGAGAGTTACGTGAAAGTAGAGTCATGAAAGTCAAATTAGCGGATGATGTCAAAACGACCCTCAGTCTGTTGTTAACTGTGGAAAAAAGGATGGGAATGCTGGTATGCAGAGAGTTACGTGAAAGTAGAGTCATGTGAAAGTCAAATTAGCGGATGATGTCAAAACGACCCTCAGTCTGTTGTTAACTGTGGAAAAAAGGATGGGAATGCTGGTATACAGAGAGTTACGTGAAAGTAGAGTCATGTGAAAGTCAAATTAGCGGATGATGTCAAAACGACCCTCAGTCTGTTGTTAACTGTGGAAAAAAGGATGGGAATGCTGGTATACAGAGAGTTACGTGAAAGTAGAGTCATGTGAAAGTCAAATTAGCGGATGATGTCAAAACGACCCTCAGTCTGTTGTTAACTGTGGAAAAAGGATGGGAATGTGGTATACAGAGAGTTACGTGAAAGTAGAGGTCATGTGAAAGTCAAATTAGCGGATGATGTCAAAACGACCCTCAGTCTGTTGTTAACTGTGGAAAAACGGATGGGAATGCTGGTATACAGAGAGTTACGTGAAAGTAGAGTCATGTGAAAGTCAAATTAGCGGATGATGTCAAAACGACCCTCAGTCTGTTGTTAACTGTGGAAAAAAGGATGGGAATGCTGGTATGCAGAGAGTTACGTGAAAGTAGCGTCGTAGCGAAAGTCAAATTAGCGGATGATGTCAAAACGACCCTCAGTCTGTTGTTAACTGTGGAAAAAAGGATGGGAATGCTGGTATGCAGAGAGTTACGTGAAAGTAGAGTCATGTGAAAGTCAAATTAGCGGATGATGTCAAAACGACACTCAGTCTGTTGTTAACTGTGGAAAAAAAGGATGGGAATGCTGGTATACAGAGAGTTACGTGAAAGTAGAGTCATGTGAAAGTCAAATTAGCGGATGATGTCAAAACGACCCTCAGTCTGTTGTTAACTGTGGAAAAAAGGATGGGAATGCTGGTATGCAGAGAGTTACGTGAAAGTAGAGTCATGTGAAAGTCAAATTAGCGGATGATGTCAAAACGACCCTCAGTCTGTTGTTAACTGTGGAAAAAAGGATGGGAATGCTGGTATACGAAGTTACGTGAAAGTAGAGTCATGTGAAAGTCAAATTAGCGGATGATGTCAAAACGACCCTCAGTCTGTTGTTAACTGTGGAAAAAAGGATGGGAATGCTGGTATACAGAGAGTTACGTGAAAGTAAGTCATGTGAAAGTCAAATTAGCGGATGATGTCAAAACGACCCTCAGTCTGTTGTTAACTGTGGAAAAAAAGGATGGGAATGCTGGTATGCAGAGAGTTACGTGAAAGTAGAGTCGTAGCGAAAGTCAAATTAGCGGATGATGTCAAAACGACCCTCAGTCTGTTGTTAACTGTGGAAAAAAGGATGGGAATGCTGGTATGCAGAGAGTTACGTGAAAGTAGAGTCGTATGAAAGTCAAATTAGCGGATGATGTCAAAACGACCCTCAGTCTGTTTTTAACTGTGGAAAAAAAGGATGGGAATGCTGGTATACAGAGAGAAGTTACGTGAAAGTAGAGTCATGTGAAAAAAGTCAAATTAGCGGATGATGTCAAAACGACCTCGTCTGTTGTTAACTGTGGAAAAAGGATGGGAATGCTGGTATACAGAGAGTTACGTGAAAGTAGAGTCAAAGGGGAAAGTCACCATGGATGATGTCAAAACGACCCTCAGTCTGTTGTTAACTGTGGAAAAAAAGTGATGGGAATGCTGGTATGCAGAGAGTTACGTGAAAGTAGAGTCATGTGAAAGTCAATTAGTGGATGATGTCAAAACGACCCTTAGTCTGTTGTTAACTGTGGAAAAAGGATGGGAATGCTGGTATGCAGAGAGTTACGTGAAAGTAGAGTCATGTGAAAGTCAAATTAGCGGATGATGTCAAAACGACCCTCAGTCTGTTGTTAACTGTGGAAAAAGGATGGGAATGCTGGTATACAGAGAGTTACGTGAAAGTAGAGTCATGTGAAAGTCAAATTAGCGGATGATGTCAAAACGACCTCACTGTTGTTAACTGTGGAAAAAAGGATGGGAATGCTGGTATGCAGAGAGTTACGTGAAAGTAGAGTCATGTGAAAGTCAAATTAGCGGATGATGTCAAAACGACCCTCAGTCTGTTGTTAACTGTGGAAAAAAGGATGGGAATGCTGGTATACAGAGAGTTACGTGAAAGTAGAGTCATGTGAAAGTCAAATTAGCGGATGATGTCAAAACGACCCTCAGTCTGTTGTTAACTGTGGAAAAACGGATGGGAATGCTGGCATACAGAGAGTTACGTGAAAGTAGAGTCATGAAAGTCAAATTAGCGGATGATGTCAAAACGACCCTCAGTCTGTTGTTAACTGTGGAAAAAAAAGGATGGGAATGCTGGTATGCAGAGAGTTACGTGAAAGTAGCGTCATGTGAAAGTCAAATTAGCGGATGATGTCAAAACGACCCTCAGTCTGTTGTTAACTGTGGAAAAAAGGATGGGAATGCTGGTATGCAGAGAGTTACGTGAAAGTAGAGTCATGTGAAAGTCAAATTAGCGGATGATGTCAAAACGACACTCAGTCTGTTGTTAACTGTGGAAAAAAAAAGGATGGGAATGCTGGTATACAGAGAGTTACGTGAAAGTAGAGTCATGAAAGTCAAATTAGCGGATGATGTCAAAACGACCCTCAGTCTGTTGTTAACTGTGGAAAAAAAGGATGGGAATGCTGGTATGCAGAGAGTTACGTGAAAGTAGAGTCATGGAAAAGTCAAATTAGCGGATGATGTCAAAACGACCCTCAGTCTGTTGTTAACTGTGGAAAAAAAGGATGGGAATGCTGGTATACAGAGAGTTACGTGAAAGTAGAGTCATGAAAAATAAATTAGCGGATGATGTCAAAACGACCCTCAGTCTGTTGTTAACTGTGGAAAAAAGGATGGGAATGCTGGTATACAGAGAGTTACGTGAAAGTAGAGCCATGTGAAAGTCAAATTAGCGGATGATGTCAAAACGACCTCAAGTCTGTTGTTAACTGTGGAAAAAGGATGGGAATGCTGGTATGCAGAGAGTTACGTGAAAGTAGAGTCATGTGAAAGTCAAATTAGCGGATGATGTCAAAACGACCCTCAGTCTGTTGTTAACTGTGGAAAAAGGATGGGAATGCTGGTATGCAGAGAGTTACGTGAAAGTAGAGTCATGTGGAAAGTCAAATTAGCGGATGATGTCAAAACGACCCTCAGTCTGTTGTTAACTGTGGAAAAAAGGATGGGAATGCTGGTATACAGAGAGTTACGTGAAAGTAGAGTCATGTGAAAGTCAAATTAGCGGATGATGTCAAAACGACCCTCAGTCTGTTGTTAACTGTGGAAAAAAGGATGGGAATGCTGGTATACAGAGAGTTACGTGAAAGTAGAGTCATGTGAAAGTCAAATTAGCGGATGATGTCAAAACGACCCTCAGTCTGTTGTTAACTGTGGAAAAAGGATGGGAATGCTGGTATGCAGAGAGTTACGTGGAAGTAGAGTCATGTGAAAGTCAAATTAGCGGATGATGTCAAAACGACCCTCAGTCTGTTGTTAACTGTGGAAAAAGGATGGGAATGCTGGTATGCAGAGAGTTACGTGAAAGTAGAGTCATGTGAAAGTCAAATTAGCGGATGATGTCAAAACGACCCTCAGTCTGTTGTTAACTGTGGGAAAAAGGATGGGAATGCTGGTATACAGAGAGTTATGAAAGTAGAGTCATGTGAAAGTCAAATTACGGATGATGTCAAAACGACCCTCAGTCTGTTGTTAATCAGAAAAAAAGGATGGGAATGCTGGTATGCAGAGAGTTACGTGAAAGTAGAGTCATGTGAAAGTCAAATTAGCGGATGATGTCAAAACGACCTCAGTCTGTTGTTAACTGTGGAAAAAAGGATGGGAATGCTGGTATGCAGAGAGTTACGTGAAAGTAGAGTCATGTGAAAGTCAAATTAGCGGATGATGTCAAAACGACCTCAGTCTGTTGTTAACTGGGAAAAAGGATGGGAATGCTGGTATGCAGAGAGTTACGTGAAAGTAGAGTCATGTGAAAGTCAAATTAGCGGATGATGTCAAAACGACCCTCAGTCTGTTGTTAACTGGGAAAAAGGATGGGAATGCTGGTATACAGAGAGTTACATGAAAGAACAAGACACAGGGGGTGTCGCAGAAAAAGATAAATGGGAGTGAAGCAGATAAAGCATGGCATTTCCGTCCTTGCATGGAATACTGCTGTCAAATATGGTCAGGCGCCCACGCTGTTCAACTCAGTGTTCTCGACAGGCTCCAAAGGAGAATCAGTAATGTGATATGTACCGACTTGGCGGTTCGACTCCAGCCACTTCCTCATCGACGGGATGTGGCTTCCCTCTATCTGTTCTATAAATATTTTCATGGCTTCTTCTCCGACAAACTTAAGTCACTGGTGACAGAGGGGCAACTGGTTCCCACCCATTCACAGATCAGCCAAATGCAGATTCAATTCTACTCCTTCAGATCCTTTTCTCGCACTTCCCGCCCGTGGAACTCGCTTCCATATTCTTGCTTTCCTCGCGGCTACAACCTCCAGGAATTTAAATGCAATGTCAATACCCATCTCTTAACCACTTGACTCTAGTTCATTCTACATCACTCTGTATATCTTTTTTTTCACTCTACCTTTGCAACTGTCATCACACCTGCATTTCCGTCCCCCTCTTGCTTCTTTCTCTGACACATCCTGTAACTGGTTCGTCTTTCTCTTTACTCTTCTCCTATATAATATTTCTCTCTTATGTAGCCCCCTGCGCATCAGTGGCGTTACCGCCTTGCTTGGGGTGAAACGATTAATATATATATATATATATATATATATATATATATATATATATATATGAGCAAAATGGAAATTTGCTATTACTTTCCATAGCCATCAGAGGCTATAGAACCCAATCTAACCTGCCATTTATCCAATATCTTGCGAGAAAAAAGACCCATTAATACTTTTTCTTAGGGTATTTGTGCAAAAGTGAAGCGAATTCTGACAAAAATTCGAACTCGGTCTCTGATTTCTCGTTCCGAGCCGATATCCACTGCACCTCAGCGGACATCCGTATTAAGATATAAGTCAGTATTATCATTAAAAACAGTATTTCTAGTGTTATCATTAATAATGCTAACATTGTTCCTAGTGTCATCTTTCAAAATAACAGATAATATTGAAACATTTTGAAAGATTTCTTGTAATATCAGTAAAATTATGTGTTGCCAAACAATCTAATCTTTAATGTATCTGTAATAAGAGGCGCTTTTAAAAGGTAATTCCCATAGCAAATGCACTAAAAATTAACTTATAACAGTATAACCTGGCATATGGCACCCGCTTTGTCAACGACTACCTGTTGTTAACGGCCGTTTTTCTATGCACGGACTATATGCTAATGTTAATTGACCGTCGGTGAGGAACCACCTCCAGAACACGACCAGCGATTTTCAACGAGTGAAAATCACTGATCAAGGGACCGCTTTAAAAAAATATCTATTTTGGTCGTACACTGCGAACTTCAAAATTAGGAGAAACTAAATGAGTAATCTATTTAATTTTGCTTCGATCTGAGCCAGGAACACTTCCTCATTGTTTTGTTATTGTAGTGTTGTATCAGACTGTTATTTCTTTTTGAAATGTATATTGTTTGAGTTCACCTCACGGTCAAATATCGGCTGCTTTGCACATGTATTGCATTTGACATATTAAATGGATTTATTGCAGTCTCTGTACTGAATTGGATAAATTCAGGGATCAGGATATCACAATTATGTCCCTTTCTCAAATGTCTATCTCTTTCGTTCCTTTATTTTTTATGTATCTATGTACTCTATTTCTGTCTGAGCATATCTATTTCTATCTCTTCGTTTCTCTACCCCCACCAATGATTGCTGCCAGTTTTTTTGTATGTATTTTTTTTTTTTTTTTTTTGTTTTTCATGCATTATCGCAGATTCTTTTTTGCTATCACTCACTTGTAAGAAAACAACTGAAACCGTATACATCGCGAATTTTTCCAGCCTACATGTGCTTTGTGGTACAGTCGATATCGGCTCGGAACGAGGAACCGGGGAGCTGAGTTCGAATTCCAGTTGAATCCATTGTATTCACTTAAGCGCAAATACCCCTGGGAACGGTATTAATCCGTCTCTTCCTTCCAGTTATGGGTTAAATAGCAGGACAGACTGGGTTCTATAGCCTTGGTCGGCAACCAGTCTACCGCAGAAAGCAATGGCAACATACAGCCGGATAATCTTCTGCCCAGTCAATCATGTCTCGAAAGAGACATAATCGCCCAAGCGTGTATCACGTATGGCACTTAACTGACTGACTGACATATTTTATAAGAAATTATAAGATTATATATATATATATATATATATATATATATATATATATATAATCCAACGGATTGAAAATTATCTATGTTGGTCACACCACAAACTCGCTTTCACGACGCTTGACACTACATTTAAACAATAATTCTAACAGTTTTAGGCATTTAAAACAACATGCCTGGTCACATAAATAATTCCGGAAAACCCTTGTTGAATCTGAACAAGATAAACTATGAAATCTTTACAAATATCCTTAAATGCCTATAATTAATAGCAAAAGCCATTGGTTTATTTCAATGGTTTCCTATACTTAGTATTTCTTGTTTTCACTCTCTCGTGGTCATGTGTGACATCATAAGCTGTGGTACGATATTCGCTTCCAACGTCTTGTATGCATGAGTTTGTTGTTGCTTGGAAATCTTCCATGTAAACAAAAACAAATTGTCATTATTGCTTGTCTGTGCATTGTTAATGTAATTGACATCTTTGAAAATGGCTTAGGTTAGGTTATTGGATTATAAAATAAATTATGTATCAATATTGTGATTTTCTTTCTTCATTTCATAATGCTATTAAGCTTATCAGGCAATATAAATAAATTTACATAAAATAAATAGACAAAACTTGTCTATATTATTCAATGAAACATACATTGATGAAAAAATGCTGCCTAAATACACACACACACAATATATATATATATATATATATATATATATATATATATATATATATATATATATATATATATATTGCATATAAGAACATCAGATGGAATATGTCTGGTTAACCAACTCAGGGAAATTTTTAAAAAGAGTGTAAGATTGTAGAGATACAGGGTTATTTGCTTCATAAAATCTCAACGAAAGCGATAGCTAAATTTGTTTAAGATATTAAAAACCAGAAATATCCCGGTGGAGCAGGAGGTAAACCCACTTTAGTAGGAAAGTGTTTTTTAATTTTGGTGTCATGAAAAGTGCTCAATGAAAGTCGTAGCAGTTAAAGCATCCGATGTAAGTGCATGCCATATAGACGACAATAGATGAAATGTCTAAGAAAGCACTCAGCCACAGCAAAACACTCTGAACCCGAACATAACAGAGCTTACATATTGCATGTAGGAAAAAAGGAGCAATGAACTAATAATGTCATACCAAAAAGAAGCAAAAGTGCTTCATATCACACAAATTCCCGAAAAACAAAAAAAAAACGAAAGTGCCCAGGACTCGAGTTTCATGCACTATGTGTAATCATTATGTAGCAGGCATTTACGTTAAAAACTACTTCAGGAATCAGCTAAGTTGGCTCAGTTCATTCTCTTTACCACCAGTTAATAAACTTTACTTCCAGTTATCAAAGCTCTGGCTGCGTGTTTGTTCTGTAACACTGTCGTATTATTTTTTTTCTTTTCTTTAATTTTGCAATAGCTATTTCGTCGAGTAGTGAATATATATATATATATATATATATATATATATATATATATAGTACTGTGAAAAAGTATTAGGACAAGAACTATTTTATTTTTTATGAGGCATCAAAATAAAGCTTTAAATCACCGCTGTCCTAACACGGGAGCTGCGAGATGTTACAGGGGTCGGCGTGCAAAGAGCCACCAGGGATAGGGAGACGTGGAGGGCCATGATCGGTTATTTCCTGAAAGGACAAGGCATATGGAAGAAAGAAGAATGAAAAGGGAGTATTCAAGATACTGAATGTTTCGGGAAAAGTATGGGAGACAGGGGAATAAGAGACATCAACTGACGTTGCATTTTTTTTAAAATCACATCACCCCAAGCAAGGCGGTAAGACCATTGGTGTGCAGAGGGCTACGTAAGAGTGAATAGATTGGAAAAGAGAAAGCCGGAAACCACATCCTAAACAGGGAACAAGGGATGAGCCTCTACACCTGTTCAATAGATGTGGGTGGAGTGTGAACCGGGAGATAGTTCAGTCTATCTACTCCAATTGAAAAAAAAATACAAAAGAAAAGAAAAGTGAAAAGAGCGAGTCATTCTCTCTCTCCCTCTCTCTCTCTCTATCTCTATTTCAACTAACCCAAGATGGCGGATAACACCAGTAAATTCTCTGGGAAAATTAATGAACGGAATCCTAGCTCGGTATTTCTGCTCAACTTTTTCAGTCTATCTTACCTAACTGGTATGTTGATTTTCGCATTTTATTTTAATTTTAAGTTTTTATTTTTATTTTATTTTTTTATTTTAATTTTAATTTTTGATTTTGATTTTAATTTTCGTCTGTTTCATTTTTGTCTGTAATTTGTCTGAATTTTTTACCTGGGGTAGTATTCTGCTATTTTAAACTGTTGGAGATGATAGCTTACAGAGAAGCAAGTATACGGAAGGGATTGGCGGTAAATGCCAAAAAGGGAGCTGCTAGGGTAGAAGTGACGGCTACATTTGTTTTGCTGTATAAGCATGTGACGTAGTTGCAAGCCTAGTAACTCGAGTAAATTAATAGACAGGGAGCTAAGCATATCTGAGCAGAATCCATGAAAATATTTGTAGAAGAGACAGAGAGAAGCCATATCTCGTCGGAGAGAAAGTGATCGGAGTTGAGCTGCCGTATTGAGATCGATTGCATCGCAGAATTTCTTTGTATTTTGTGAAGAACTTCAAGATGAACAGCACGGGCACCCGACCATATTTTTTAACAGTAATCAATGCACGGGTGGATGGTAGATTTGTATATGCGCAAAGTGGATTCAAACGAGGAAAACTATTTAGCTATTGATTTAATGTATTCGTCCCACTTGGGGTCGGCTGAGAGAGTGGTGAGGCCGAGCAGGCGCAAGGTATTTCTTTCAAAGATATTAGCCTGATCCATGTTGATGGAGGATAGGAGAGATTCTCGATGGTGGTTAAAGGATAGCATGTTCGTTTCGGAAGCATTAAAATTGATAAGATATTTCTTACCCCAATCCACCACACATTCGAGGTTCTTTTCAAGATCAACAGCAATGTTTGCTTTGTCTGCCTAGGCAGATTTCTTATTGAGACGAGAGTAAATGTTGGTGTTATCAGCGTAGATGCCTATTTGGGATCTGATTATATCAGTGAGATCTTTGATGAAGATCTGGACAAGCATAGGAGCTAGGATAGATTTTTGAGGAACACCAAGGGACGTCACACAGTAAATCGCGGAACGACTCCCGGTCCGCTCTTTGGTAGCAGTAAGCAATTTTGCCTGGCAGGCTCCTAGGGGGGGAAAAGAGGCATCAACGGCATGAAGTGATTTCGTGAAAATTAAGTGAAGTGGGTAACCCATGCAAAAGAAAAAAATTGACATTTTCTAAAAAAAATTACAAAATAATTTAATTGATCTAAACTTATTTATAAATGGAACTTTGTCTGTGTGTGTGTGTGTGTGTGTGTGTGTGTTCGTTACCTATAGACTCCGAAACGGCTGAACCGATTTTCTTGAAAATTTACAGAGTTGTACTATACGCGTCTGCGAGTGTTCTTAGCTAGGTTTTGTGTCGAGGTACTCCCGATAATGTGCGTTGTGGTGCACTGGATATCGACCCAGAACGAGAAATCGGGGAGTTGAATTCCTTGCATTCACTCACGCGCAAATACCCTTGGGAAAGGTATTAATCTGTCACTTCCCTCCAGTTATGGGTTAAATAATAGGACAGATTGAGTTCTATAGCCTTGGATGGCAACCAATCTACCGCAGAAAGCAATGGCAACCTACTGCGGGATAACCTTCTGTCCAGTCAGTTATGTCTCTTTCGAGACATGATCGCCCAAGCGTGTATCACTTGTGGCAATTAACTAACTGACTGACTCCCGATAAATATTGAAAATCGATAATCGAAAAAATCGGATTATAGAAGGAGTGGTCCGATTTGAATCAAATTTGATGCACTCATAGACAAAGACATAAGAAACGATATTCAGAAGTGTCACGGTTGCAGTTCTTACAATAGTGCATAAAATCGATAATATATATATAAAAGGCAAGATGTTTGTGTGTGTCTGTTTATCTGTCTGTATGTCCTTTATACAAATCCACAATTTTTATCCGATTCTCACCAAACTTCACACAAATATTCTTTAGACTGAGTCTGTGCTTCAGGACCATGGGTTAGTTTTAAAGATTTCATTACACCCGAGTAACGCCGGGCTATACTGCTAGTTGGTTAATAAGTCCTGAAATTTTCATTTCAGTTCGACAATTATTAGGTATTTGCGACAATTCTCAAATCAGTGTGTTTTTCACCTGAAATTAGGCGCTAAAAAACTAACTGTAAATATTACGTAACCCACAGTCATATAAAAAAACTAAGCAAAAATTTCGAACGTGCTAGAAAGAATTAAAAATAAATAAAATTTTGGTTTTTCTTCTTAATAATAACATAAAAAAATTTGACGATAAACCTTTGATTTTAATGGTTTTTTTTTTATAATCGTATCATCCCGAGCAAGGCAGTAACGCCACTGGTGTGCAGGGGGCTACAAAAGAGTAAAAATATTAGATAGGAGGAGAGTAAAGAGAAAGACGAACCAGTTAAGGAAAGGAATAGAGGTGTGATGGTGGTTGCAAAGGTGAAGAGAAAGGAAAAGATATACAGGGTGAGATAAAAAGAACTAGAATCAAGTGGTTAACAGGTGGGTATTGACATTGCATTTAAATTCCTGGAGGTTGTAGCCGTCAGGAAAGCAAGACTATGGAAGCGAGTTCTACAGGCAGGAAGTGCGAAAAAAAGAAGCTGCAGGGTCACCAGTGACTTAAGTTCGTCGGAGCAGAAGCCATGAACATATTTATAGAAAAGACAGAGCGAATGCAAAATCCCGTCAGTGAGAAAGTGGCTGGAGTCTAGCAGCCACGTCAGTATCTATCACATTACTGATTCTCCTTTGGAGCCTGTCAAGAACACGGTGATGAACAGCGGGTGCGCCTGATCATATATGACAGCAGTATTCCATGCACAGACTGATGGTTGATATGTATATATTCAAGATGGATTCAGGAGGAAAAAATATCCTGGCCCGACGCAGTGACCCATCTTTCCTAGCAGTGGACTAAGCTATTGACTTAATGTAATAGTTTCACATGAGATCGGAAGAGAGTGTAAGGCCGAGGAGTTGCAATGTATTGCTCTCGGGGAGACTCGCTTGGTCCATGCTTATGGGAAGCAGGAGAGATTGCCTGTGATGTTTGACAGACAACAGCTTGGAATCAGGAGCATTGAAATTTACAAGCCATATCTTGTCCTATTTCACCACGGAATGTAGATCCCTGCCAAGATCAGCAGCGAGGTTATGTTTGTCCGCCTTGCCGGATTTCTTACTGATGCGGGAGTAAATTGTGGTGTCATCTGCGTAGATGACTACTTGGCACTTGATCTCGTTTGGGAGATCATTTATGAAAATAAGGAAGAGCGTAGTGTCTAGGACAGAACCCTGAGGGACACCAGCGTTTGTACAGTAGGTTGTGGAGGCATGCCCATTTAAGACGACCTTCATTGGAGTGTTTTTTTTCATCATGTAATTTTCTTTGTTAGCGAAGAAAATTTAGAGGTACTTATATTAGGTAATTTCAAATATCTGTGCCTAAAACTTTTTATTGGAATCAGATTGTGTAGTAGTTTCTGACTGACTATACAGAGACAAATTTTTTAAATTGTTCTTTAACGACCGGGGATTACGGCCTATCACGTTGAATACACCGATTCTCGCTCAATCACCGAAGTTAAGCAACGTTGAGCCTGGTCAGTACTTAGATGGGTGACCGCTTTGAAATACCAGGTGCTGTAAGCACATGGTGGTGCATGGGTGTTGTGGTACAGTGGATATCGGCTCGGAAAGAGGAATCGATGAGCTGAGTTCGAATTCCAGTTAAATACCCTGCATTCAATTAAGCACTGGTACCGTTGGGAAAGGTATTAATCCCTCCAGTTATGGGTTAAATAACAAGGGTAGGACTTGGGGGACTCTGCTCTTAAAAACAAATCCCAATGAATTCTGATACTCGAAAGAATTCGATATTCACTTCATTCCCAAATCCATGGCCTTACTCCAGACTTAGTAGGTCGCTATAAGCCTTACTTAGGTTAGTGACAGGAACTTACTAAAGCTAAGTTTTGGTGCATGAGCGTTGATACTCGAAAAGAAAAATATTGTAAAAATAAAATAACCTTACCCAAAAAATCATTGGTTATGACCTTAAATGATCCCATAAGGATTGATAGGTCCTTAAACCTCGAAACAAACAAACAAACAAACAAACTTCCTAAAGACTGGAGCAAACGGAAATCTGAAGGCACCAAGCGAGGAAAATACGGTGGAGGCTGAATGATTTCCTCTTTCAACAATTTAACATTCTACGAGGTTTGTTTTGCAACATGCTATCTTGCTTTGTCGTGGTGGAAAATTAGATATCGATTTACAAGTATTTAGAAGTCACTTCCTTCAAAATTATCGGTTTAGACTCCACGATGGCAAACAAATTTCCTTCATCAACATCGGCTGGTTGTCAGAAGTCTGGTCGATCATTTAGCTTAAAATAATCTAGACGAAATCTACCAAAAAACATTTTTGAAAAAGTTGGATCAAATAAAACTTTACTTTTTTGTCGCAGTTCGACACATACTCCTTTCCGAAATATTTTCTTTTATGTGTCCTGTCCCTTCAGGACGTAGGTGATGATGTCCTTCCACATCTTCCTATACCTTGTCGTTCTTACTACCCATCCTCCAATTATCTTCTTCAATCTCCACTCCACCATCCATCTGTTCAAATCCACCAAATATGTCATCGGTTGCTTTCCCTTGTCTCTATCTCTTTCTATCAGTCCTGTGAGCATCAAATTCTCCAAGCCCTCCGTTCTCATTACATGTTCCGAAACTTCAGCTGTCTTTTCGCTGATCTTAAGTATCAGCTTTTTTTCGTGGCCATCCTTTCCAAAGCCTCATCGTCGCTCATATGTCATGGTATCCTCAGCGTCCTTCTGTAGAATAACATTTTGGTTGCTTAAAGTCTTTTCTTCGTCTTCGAGGAGATTGTCGAACATTTGCTGTCATATTGAAAGACAGACATCGCATAACGTTTCAGTACTCTTTTCTTTGTTTCTAGCGAAATTTTTTTCTGTCTCAGGTTAGCTGCTAGAATGCATCGTTGGCCATGTCAATAAAACTTTCTAATCTACGTATCGCACTTTCCGGCCCCTGGTAAAATATTTCCCGTGTATTTAAATTTCTGCATCTTCTTGATTTTAGTATCCCCAACTTGTAATTGGCATTCTAGGCTCCTCTTTTTTACTGGTTACCATGTATTCCGTTACTTTGTAGTTTATAGGTAGTCCTTTCATTCTGCTTTTTTAAAACTATTTCCTGTAGAAGGTCTTATGTCTTTCTGTATCAGATACGTATCTTATATTGTTCAGATTGTGGCCACCAATGACGAATCCTGGCAGAACTTCTTGAGCTCACAGAATTGTCTCACTGTATAAGTTGAACAGATCTGGCGAGAAAACACCCCCTTATCTTCGAAATACATAGTATATAATATTTTGGAAAGTGAAACTTTTCCTCCTCTATCTTTAAGCCAAACGTCAATATTTCACAAAGCCTGACTCGCAACTGAACAATTTAATATTTCAATCTTGAACATTCAAGAAAAACAAAAAAAAAAGGAAAAAATGAAGTTGCCGCAATTTTATAATAACAAAAAATAGATCAGAAAATTTGCAATAATGAGATATTTACTTTCTTCGAACTTCAAAACATGATTAAAAGTGTATCAAAAAGTCGTACTCTTTGTTTCAATATTTCACTATAATTTTAGGTTGTTACAAAAATAATGGCCTTTCGAAGTGTTTTATTATGAAAAATCGTTTTAACATAATACTTACAGATATGCGTTGTGGTGCAGTGGGTATCGACTCGGAACGACAAAAAACGGGGAGCCGAGTTCAAATTCCAGTTGAATTCCTTACTTCCTTACAAATATTCTTGTGAAAGGTATTAATTAAATAATAGGACAGATTGGGTTCTTTATCATTGGTTGGCAACCAGTCTACCGCAGAAAGTAATGACAATCTACTGCGGGATAATCTTATAGCAGTCATTCATGTCTCTTTCGAGACATGATCGCCCAAAGCGTGTATCACGTATGGCACTTAACTGACTGACTTACGGTGTATATTAGGTGAATTTTGCTATACATAATAATTAATGTGTGTTGTTTAATAATCTTTAAATTATTTTTAGACAGAAATATTCTTGAAGCATAAAAACCCTTAATTATGAACATGACGAAACATTATCTTCGTTTACTTTTTTTGTATGAGTTCAACCTTAGGCACAGTGCCTGCCGAATTTCTGCCAATATTAACAGCGCATGAAGAGATGGGTCCACAAGTGATCAGACAGAACGAAGGTGGTTTCAGAAGATTTCCTACTGGTGACGAGAGCCTTGAAGATGTAGAAGGTAGAGGACGGCTATGCAGTCTTGACAGCGGACAAGTGCAAGTAGTTGTTGAGCATAACCCACGTCAAAGTGTCAGATAATTCTCTTAAACTCTTATTCTCAGCACTGCAACAATGTCACGCCATTTGCAGAGTACTGGCAAGGTGAAAAAGATCGATAAAAGAGTTCCTCATGATCTCAATAAAAATAAAAAAAACTTAGCGTTCTATGTTCTATCTATAACACTAATGATCCATTTCATGACTGAATAGACACTTGTGATAAAACGTGGATCCTTTTATGATAAGCGTAAACGATCAGATCAATGGCTTGATCGTGATAAATCTCCCAAACTTTTCCTAAAGCTTGTATTAACAAAAGACTTTGAAGACTGTTTGGTGGTCTGCAATTGGTGTTATCCACAACAGCCTTCAGGAAGCCAGTCAGAGCATTAATGCAGAAGTTTACCGCAATCAGCTTGCTAAAATGCCAGCAGGCTTGCAAAAAAAGGAGACCTGCATGATTGAATCGACGCTGTCTAATTCTGCTCCACGGCAACATGTTGCAAAACTCACAGCTTACCATATCCTCCATATTCTTCTGATCTTTCTCCCAATGATTATCATATGTTTAAGCTCTTAAGCACATTTTTAAATAGTAAAACTTCTATGTCCAAACCAAAAATGGAATCGGTTTTTAAAGATTTCATTGCATCACAGCCAATAACATTTTATCAACGAAGAATAAATAAACTACTCAGTCGATGGCAAAGATGCATAGATGCCCAAGGCTCGTCAGCTCGTAATAAGTGTAAAAAGATACTTAACAAAGCTAATGATTGCGAATGAAGCAGCGCATAGCATCCTCTAAGTTCGGCACCAAAGACGACTGTAAAAGAGTACGTAACAAGAGCAAGTCCACAATATCCCCACTAATAAACAAATTTGCGGTGTCCGAGGATTCTCCAGTGTTTTTAAATATAGGAATTACAGAGGAAGTTTTCCAACAGGCAGGAAAGCAGGAAGCAGATAGGCAGAAGTTGTAGAGCTTAGAAAGTACAGAGGAAAGTTCGGGGGCACATTTCTTTAAAACTATGACTGGGATACCGTCCCCTCCACTCGCTTTTTGAGGGTCAAGTTTTGAGATTATCTTAGAGACAAGCGAGCGTGTAATATGGACGTCATTCAGTTGAGCATCAATTTGAGGTCCTCACCTCGCCATTTGACAAGGCTGAATGCTTTGCCCGCAGATTCTCGAACAATTCGAGACTGGACTCCTCTGGAGTTTCTACACCCGACTTCCCACCTAGAATTGATGCTCAACTGAATGACGTTCATATTACACGTTCGCTTGTCTCTAAGATAATCTCAAAACTTGACCCTCACAAAGCGAGCGGAGGGGACGGTATCCCAATCATAGTCTTAAAGAAATGTGCCCCCGAACTTTCCTCTGTACTTTCTAAGCTCTACAACTTCTGCCTATCTGCTTCCTGCTTTCCTGCCTGTTGGAAAACTTCCTCTGTAGTTCCTATATTTAAAAACACTGGAGAACCCTCGGACACCGCAAATTATCGACCTATCAGCCTTCTTCCGATTTTTGGCAAAGTGTTCGAAGCCATTATCAATGCCGAGGTGGTTCAGCATCTCACAGCACACAGGCTCCTCTCGGACAAGTAGTATGATTTCCGCTTCTCCAGGTCTACTGCTGATATGCTAACGACCATCACCGAGTATATATATCAGGCTCTCGACAGGAATGGTGAAGCCCGAAACGTTGCCTTGGATATCTCTAAAGCGTTCGACAGAGTTTGGCATGCTGGCCTTCTATGCAAACTGCGGAGCTATGGTATAGCTGGACAATTGTTTGAACTAATCCAGTCATTCCTATCTAACCGCACAGCTTCCTCAGAGATTTATTGAAGACGAATGATTTAAAAAGTCCAAGAGACAGTATGTTGATTGAGGTATAGTTTCATTGGTCAGATACGTGTCACGTGTGATAAAGCAATAGCTGAATATTAAATGTAGACGAAAAAACTTGTGTCTGTTTAAGTGTGTGTGCTAAGATGACTTTTTAACAAAAATTAAAACCAACTTGCACACATATACATAAATAAAAAAAAACAAATAAAAAAAACAAATGAAAAACAATCCAATATACCAAAACCAACACAGGTAAATAGATATTCAGTTACACACTTGGACGATCATGTTTCGAAAGAGACTGGAAAGATTTTCGCGCGGTTGGTGGCCATTACCTTCTGCAGCAGACTAATTGCCAATCAAAGCTGCAGAACCAGATTTGTCCTGCTATTTAGCCCACAGCTTGAGGGAGAAATGACGGATTAATACCTTTCCCAGGGGTATTTGGGTATAAGGGAATGCAACGACGCAGAAATAGCCATGAGAATTTGCGAGTCGTTTAATTCACTTAGGCTCAGAATAGATATTCAGTCAGTCATTTAAGTGCCATACGTGATACGCTTTGGGCGATCAGGTTTAGAAAGAGAGATGACCGACTGTGTAGAAGATTATATAACAAAGAGATACGTCTGATTAAAATAGGCGCCTTTCTGTCTCTGCTCGTAATGAATGTAAGTCAGTCAGTCAGTCAGTCAGTCAGTTAAGTGCCATACGTCGTACACGCTTTGGGCGATCATGTTTTGAAAGAAACATGACTGACTTGGCAGAAGTTTATCCCGCAGTAGGTTGCCATTGCTTTCTGCGGTAGACTGGTTGCCAGCCAAGGTTATAGAACCCAATCTGTCTTATTATTTAGTCCATAACTAGAGGGAGAGACAGGTTTATACCTTTCTCAAGGATATTTGTGCATAAGTGAATGCAACGAATCCAACTGGAATTCGAACTAGGCTCCCCTATTTGTAGTTCCGAGTTGATATCCATTGCACCTCAACGCACATCCACCACACCCAAAAATGCTCACACACATACCCAAAAATACATATATACAAGCAACATATAAGAAAACTAAAATAACCATATAAAGACGAAAAATGAAAATATATCTAAACTTATTTATAAATGGAACTTTGTCTTTGTGTGTGTATGTGTGTGTGTGAGTCTGTGTGTCCGTTACCTATAGTATATTATATATATATAAATGGCAAGATATTTATGTGTGTGTGTGTGTGTGTGTGTGTGTGTGTGTGTGTGTGTGTGTGTGTGTGTGTTTATCTGCCTGTATGTCTGTATTTTTTTCAGCTCTTTTATTTTAGTTTTTGCTTCGGGTTTGGCTCTAAGTAGGTATAATTGTAGTTCTTAGTCTCAGCCATGATACCATTTACTCAGAGGACTTATTTAGCCTTCAAAATTCAGTTTACGACAAAAAAAATTATTTGATATCGATACCAGGAAATCAAAATTTGACTTACATCCATTCATTTTTTTTTCAGTCTACAGTTTCGCTTTAACTGGAAACAACTATTGCTTTTTAGTCTTTCGTGCCAACGTCCAAAGAGTCTAAGCTCCAGGACTATGAATTAGTTTTAAAGCTTTCATTACACCCGAGCAACGCCGGGATATACTGCTAATCAAATATAAACGTAAAAATAAAATATATAGTTTTCTATTTTATCTATTTGATATTTTATATGAATTAGAAAAATGTTTTGGATTATCGTCTCCATTTTACGTAGAGAAAAGAGGTGCAGACAGGCAGATAATTGTAGATACAGAATTCAATACATATATAAAACATTGACATTTCTATCTGGATTCAGGTCTCGCAGATACACAGTCATTAAACTCTAACGAAGTCTAGAAACATGAAATCATAAATTAGATAAGCCTTTTTCAAACCTATATTTTTATTTCTAATATTCATATTGTGCTCTCGTTTTTAAAACAATGCTCTTCGTTAATCATCTTAAATTTACAAAACGACGTATTTTGTTAAGATTTTATATGCGTTGCGGGCTGAGGTAAGAATGTCGACCCCACAAACTGTTTCATGTGTGATGACGGCAAAGACAATGAGGAGAGGGAGAGAAAGAGCGAGAGAGAGAGAGAGAGAGAGAGACGAAGATGTAGAATATATCAACGTAAATTTTTATTATGATAAAAACATCGAGCAAACAGTCAGAAATCGGGAAGAGCCGTAAACTAAAACGACGGCAGCGATTGGCAGAATCATCTCAAAATAAACGTCGTCGATAGTAATGTCACCAGCATCTGACAGGAACGGCACAGGCTAGAACGTCGTCGGTCAGCAGGAACGTTGTCAGCGTTTGGTATGAATAGCACAAGCTAGAAAGTTGTCAACGGTCGGCAGGAACGGCACAGGCTAGAAATATGACCTCGCGGCATTTGAACGTAGTCAGAAGAGTACGGGTTCGGCTGCAGCCTAGCACTTGTTAACTCCCAGACGGATGGGAGAGCTAGTGTCCGCTTCAGACGAGGGTTGGCGCATGTTTCGCTTCCTTTGAGGAATTTGACCGAGGTTAAACGGAATCACTGCGTGCTAGCACGTGTGAAACCACGGCAATTTGACTTGAGCAGTTCTACATTGCCGGATCGACCGCAGGTAACAAAGATCTCAGGCGGACTAGACTGTTCCACCTACGAAGAAGTGTCAAACATAAAGCTGGAATGGCTGCTAACGAAAACGTAATCCTTCTAGTATTTAGCTGCGGATAGCAGGATCACAAACGAAGCTTATGTTTAGTTGGAGGTAGCCGGAGAGCAGAGAGTATTTAAGTAGTGTATATCTAATGTACAGATATCACACTTGATCCCCCCCCCCGTAACGAGAAGGGTAGTTATTTAAATGACTCATCCACTGGAGCACGATGTGACATAAAGTTGATTTTTAACGTGGAGAAACCGGGTGTGAACGCTCGGGTCACTGGTGTTAGATTGCCAAGCTTCCAGATGCGCGGTAACTGGTTACTAATCTTACTTTATCCGATCTTAGCTTGACTTATCTCACCATAGTTTGGCAAAGCTGGTCGTAGATTTCCATAACTACACATCCGTCACTAAGTGGCAAGTGCTGCAGGTGGCCAGAGGGCACTAAGCGAGTATCTGAGAGCAGATACTCTTCTTTGATTTGCACACCGGGTCAAGAACGGGCAGTTATCCGCCAGTAGACAGCAATGTGATACAAAGTTGATTTTTAACGTGGGAACCACGGGCGTGAGCGCCGTGTCACTTGTCAAAGATTAGCCAGCCCACGCCTCTGCAGTAACTGGGTACTAAGCTTTTCTTACCTGGTCATGGCATGTCAAAGCTGATCATTGCTTTCCAAACCGACACACCAGCCGCAAGGTGACGAATCTCCCTCCAAACCTACTCAGACGCCACCAAGTGGCAAATGCTCCAGTCGGACGGAAAGATAAAACTGAGTATCTCAAAACAGATACTAATCTTTGATGTTGCCATCCCGGTCATAAAAATGGCTTTTAGTTAGGCTACTACCCTACTGGAGCCCGATGTAACACAAGTTCAAATTTTAACGTAAGGAACCTTGGTGCGAACACTCGGGTCGCTGGTCAAACATTGACCAGCCCCCATCCACACGGTAACTGAGTAGCAAACATATTTTAGCTGGCTTAAGTTTTCTTAGTTGGTCTAAGCATATATTTGTTTGTCATAGTTTGTCTTAATTGTTCAAAGTTTGTCAAAGCTGGTCATTGATTTCTAAATTTACACACCCGCCACCAGGTGGCAATTCTGCAAGCAGCCGGAAATGAGAAAGTGAGAATAGATACTAAACATGTTCCTGCCCTCCTAGCCAAGTAAGAGGCGTTATTTACCGTACCCACTCACTGGAGCGAGATGTGACAAAACGTCAGTTTTAACGTGGGTACACCTGGAGCGTGAGTCGTTTATATAACTACCCTATACAGAGAAGCAGACAGGCAGGGAGACAGATAGGTATATATATAGAATTCGATGGATAGACAAGACAATAACATTTTTATATGACTTCAAGTCTCGCAGATACCCAGTTATTAAAATCCAAACATGAAATATTAAATTCAATAAGAATTTGCAAAAATATTTATCCATGAATTTTTTTCTAATATTCATATTTTGTACGTGATTTTAAAACAATGTTCTCTGTTAATCATGTTAGCAATAATTTACAGGACAATGTGTTTTGTTAAGTGTGTTATATGTATTAAGTAGTGTCATCCTATGCAAAGCAGTAAAGCCACAAAGATGTAAGGGATACAGGTTGTAGAAGAATGAGAAAAATAGCCCCCGTCCTAGCAATGGATTCACTATAGACATTCCACTTCAAATCAGCAGAGAACGTTAGCTCCCGAGTCACAACAAGTTACTTTCCTGAAGTTTAGAATTAGCCATGCTAATATGAGGTAAATATAATGGCACCCACGTCAGTACGAAAGGATCTCGAAAAGTCAACGTTCAGGATAACTTTCATTTCATCATTTGATAGTGTTGTGGAAATCTCCGCCGCCCAGTTGTTGTTATTCCTGCCCTCCGAGCTAAGAAAGTGCCGTTATTTACCGTACTCACCCACTGGAGCGCGATGTGCCGAAACGTCAATTTTTACGTTGGTACCGCTGGAACGTCTCATCGGGTCACTGGTCAAAGTTAACCCAGCCCCACCTACACGGTAACTATGAGCTAAGCTTGACTACGCATATCTTTTTTTTTTTTTTGAAGCTGGTCATATTTTCTCAAAGCTGTCCATAGTATTCCAAAGCTACACACCTGCTGCAAGTGACCACAGAAATGTAAGTCCGAACGGTATAGTTACGCTACTTCTTGACTCTCCAACGACTGTCTCTAAACTGCATCACATTTGCGTTCCCAGAAGTTACGCAGGTTACGGAGGAAGAGTTCCTTCCTATAGATAGGGCACTATAACAGATAGGAAAATTGGATCAGTTCACAAATTGTTTTTAAGAAAAACGCCTTGTGATGAGTGATGTTTAAACAATTCGAGATTGATTAAAGCCTCTTGGAGTTTGCCAAGAAAAGGTAGGAGGCTAACAGACCGATAGTTTGAAGGGCCAGATTCGCACCAGAGTTCTTAAACATTGGAACAATAGATAATTTCCTGCGGGCACAGAAGCAGGATGCAGCATGCAATTTATTATCCAGTTTAGAGAGAACACGAGCCAATTCAGGAGAACACACCTTAATAACTGTTATAGGGACATACCCATATGAACTCGACCAAGCTATATATAAGCAGCATTTCTACTTTGTAGAAGCAGGGAATAAGAGTAAGAGTGATAGAGAGAATGAGAGCGGAATTTATACCAGCAGAACTCTGACAGCTGCGTTAATAATCGCTCATTAGTATATTTTTGTACTACTGTCTTTGTAATATACTTGTTTAACACTATTCCGTTTGTGAGTCTTTATTTGTGGCCCCAACGGACCACAACACCTTGGCCACATAAATCTTCTTACGGGCCACACGAAGATTTTTAAAGAGCCTTGAGGACCAAAAAAAACTGCGTGGAAATTGTCAATATTGGTTCAACATTGTACACACGTAATTCTCTTTTTCCTCACACTTAGTTCTATTCAAATGTATTTGGCAATTCCTAAAAGAAAACTGAACGAAAAAAAATTCTACCCAACAGTACTTGGTAATCAAAAAAAGCAAACTAAACGAAAAGAAAGTGGAATTAACTTACACTGAATTTGATTGTTGGTTGGTTGTTTTGTTTTTAAGGCATATCAACCTCGTCGGGTCATTTATTGCCAACTAAACTTTATTTATTGCTGTAATACCTTTTTCTTTCCTTATCCACATAGAACTATTTTCAGTTACTTCTATTAGGCATTTTATTATTGGTTGGTTGTTTTGTTTTTATGGCATATCAACACCTCGTCGGGTCATTTATTGCCAACTAAACTTTATTTATTGCTGTAATAACTTTTTCTTTCCTTATCCACATAGAACTATTTTCAGTTACTTCTATTAGGCATTTTATTATTGGTTGGTTGTTTTGTTTTCATGGCATATCAACCTCGGCGGGTCATTTATTGCCAACTAAACTTTATTTATTTATTGCTGTAATACATTTTTCTTTCAATAATTTATTGTTTTTTATATAAGTTTTGTATTTAGTAATACTTTTCTTTTTTGAGTATCAAGATTCATTGGGATTTGTTTTTAAGAGCAAGGTCTCCAAGCCCAACCCTGTTGTTTGACCCATAACTGGAGGGAAGGGACGGATTCATACCTTTCCCAAGGGTACCAGTGCTTAAGTGAATGCAAGCTATTCAACTGGAATTCGAACTCGGCTCACAGATTTCTCTTTCCGAGCCGATATCCACAGCACCACATTGCACATACGTCACTAAACGCTTACAGCACCTGGCATTCCCAAGCGGTCACCCATCTAACGTTGCTTAACTTCGGTGATCAAGCGAAAACCGGTGTATTCAACGTGATATGGCCGTAAGCCCACTGAAGTTGAAGCAAGCCGCTAAAATATAAGAATTCATGTTTTTCGAACAAAAAACGCACTCGTGATTCTCTGAGTGAGTAAGAATTTAAAGTTATTCACTTTCAATTAAGTGTTATTTTCGTTTTACTGAGTGATGAAGAAACTAAATTTATTTGTTATTCAAAGAAAAGAAAATTTTTCTTCTGAATTTAACTTGTATTCGGGTAACCCTAAAAAAAGACACCGATAAACATGGATGAATTTAAATCCACTATGCTTGAATTTCTTAAGTTCCAACTTGAACAGCAAAACCAACGGGAAGTTAAATGGCAAGAGAAGCAACTTGAATGTCAAAAGCAAGCTGAAAGGAACGGCTTGAATGTCAAAAACAAACTGAAGTCAGACATCAGAAACTAGAAGAAACTCTACTTCAAAGACAACAAGAGCAGAGAAACTTGCTTAAACTGGCAAACTTGTGAAAACGAAAACGAGTTCTCACAAAACACGATCTGGAGTGCAAGAGACACTTTTACATATTCTCAGGACGAGAATGTAACCTTCACCTCTTATTTTAAAAGATTCGAGGATTTATACACCACAGACTGCATAAATTGGTCGAACTCTAAGAAAGTTCGCCTTCTTCAAAAACTAGGTACTGCAGAGCACACCAAATTTGTGAATGATATTTTACCCCGTAAAAACAAGCGAATTGACATTCATTGAAGAGGTTAAACGTCTTACAGAACTTTTCAGTCTTAAAACTTCTCTCTTTCATAAGAGATGGAAACGCATGAACTTAACCAGAAAACCTAGTGAAGATTTTACTACGTTCACGTGGGTCATGAACAAGCATTGCATCGATTCCAAACTCTCAAAAGTGAATGTAAATAAAGTGCCTGCTTTTTTTTCAGGGATTCGGTTCAGCTAAAGACGCTGAATTTAGGCGTAGAATTGTAAATAAATTGGAAAATGAGCCGAGCCTTATTCTCTAACAAATAGCGGAAGATTGTCAGAGATTCGTAAGCGTGTGCCAAGATTCGAAAAATATCTAGGAATCTGGCATAAGATAAATACGCCGAAATATAAAAACAATTTATTTCTCACACTAAATCAAACCAGTCAAGCTTCTGCTTCGCCAGCCAATAAGAAGAGACTAACATGGGGAAGAGAGCTCAAAAACTGGACAGCAGAACAGTTCATTTGATGCGCATGTAATTGTGCAGTATTAACAAAAGAACCATTTTATTTTCATTTAAAATTATCCACTTGGCAATAAATACTAAAAATAGTATGAAATACATAATTTTTTTAAAACTGGGGTGACCAAGTAATTATGGCCGGTAATATATATATATATATATATATATATATATATATATATATATATATATATATATAACCGCCATAAAAAGACAAAAGTTTTTTATTTTTTTATTTTTAACATGATAATATTTCTTTAAAAAATGAAAAACGTGCTAGATAACCGGTTTTAAATCTCGCTCAAAAAGTCTAAATCGAGGCTAATAAAGAAATACTTGACAGTAAAAGAGAAAATGGGTAATATGTTTAGAAAACAATTCTTAGATGGAAAGCAACTGTAGGCCAAACATATGAACCGTCTGTTGACATAATGAAGGTTTTAGAGATAAAATACGTATGGCCCACAAAATGCGTTCATACTTATATTTACTACATCCCCACTAGGGCGTAAGCCTAAGGCGGATGAGGCACAAGGCCAATTAAAATAGGAAATCCGAGCCCCTATGCTCGGTCAAAAATATCCCGTATACCTTGCTTAAGGTAGGATCGTATTCTTGTCTGTTCACCACAGACGAGATACTCTCTTCGGAGAAGCCTCGTCTTGATCAAGAGAGAGTGGCAGTTCACCTGAAAATGAGCTAACACTGGTATTTACTATCTTCTCACCAGGGCCAATGTCCAAAGCTGATGCCGCACAAGGTCAATTAAAGTGGAGCATCACTGCCCGTAAGCTCGGCAAAAATATCCCGTAAACACTGCTTAAGGTAGAATCGGTCTCTTGTCTGGTCACTCTCGACTAAAGTGACTCGACACTAAAATTAGCGGCACAATTATAGTTAATTAATAGGTGTTCAGTGATAGAAGACCAGTCTGTGTTGGTCAGCCTGTCCGACGAAAAATGCTTGAATTTCGGATGTACGTGTTGCTTAACTCTGGTTTCCAGTCCTTGAGTCGTTCTTCAGATGTCATCCAATCCACAACTACATTTAAACAAATAAATCAAGTGAATATTATGACGCGGAGGAAGAACATATTTCCGTATAGAGGAAAAAATAGATATAGCAGAAAAACCATACGCGTGTTAGCAGCAAAAAAAAAACAGCGTCGCACTGCCAAAGACATCAGTTTCGCAAATCTATCGCTAATGCTACCCAACGAAGGCGGCAATACACAGGACTTATTTGTACTACAGCTGGTTGAACTTTCAGTCAGTCAGTTAAGTGCCATGCGCTATACACGCTTGGGCGATCATGTCTCGAAAGAGATATGACTGACTGGGCAAAAGATTATCACGCAGTAGGTTGCCATTGCTTTCTGCGGTAGACGGGTTGCCGACCAAGGCTATAGAACCCAATCTGTCCTGTTATTTAACCCATAACTGGAGGGAAGAGACGGATTAATACCTTTCCCAAGGGTATTTGCGCGTAAGTGAATGCAAGGAATTCAACTGGAATTTGAACTCGGTTCCCCGATTTCTCGTTCCGAGCCGATATCCACTGCGCCACAACGCACATATTGAACTCTAATATTTGACTCAGTTGCTTAGTAAGACGCGCAAGTTAATTACATCATAATATAGCTAAAATATTTAGTATTACTTCCCTTTTAAGTAATTAAATGTCTTATTTAATGGCACAATGATCTAGTAACAATGTACTTACGTCATGCATCATTTCCATAAACATATTGTAACTAAAGGGAGAATTTTTAATGTTTATTTATTCGGCTTTGTGTCGTATATACCCGAACTCCCCACAGCTAAGGATTTATTCGTTTTCATCATCATCAGAAGGTTTTCATCAGGTTGGTATGATTGAATTAGTATAGAATAATAAAAGGGGGTAATATAGAAATAGACATTTTGTAAGTTAAAACAGAAATTTATTAAAAGAAAGGAATAACAAGAATAGGTAGTAGTTAATGTTCAATGAGAAACAAGTAACGAGTTAATGATATCAAGAGTTGAAGAAATGTACGTAGTAGTAATTTGTTGGAAAGAGTTTATGCGTACGGAGGTATGTATGTATGAGCGTTCGTTTGGTAGGAATGTCTTTGGATGAAGAAGAAGAAGCAAAAGAAATCAGCACACGAGAAAGAAGGAGAAAGAGAACGATGTACGACGCGACATACGTCCGGGTTGTAATTACAATTTCTCGAGTTACATTTTAGTGTGCGTCTCTCTCTCTCTCTCTCTCTCTCTCTCTCTCTCTCTCTCTCTCTCTCTCTCTCTCTTTCGCTGCTCCCATCACTTACTGAATGACGCTGATCGAAGTCATTTATATATATTCTTTAGATTTTTCTCACTTGATCGCGAAGTCTTTTTTGGTTTTGTAAATCGCTTCCATTGGTCAAAAAATTAATTCAACATCTACTTGCGAAATCCGGTTTTGACTTTTTCTTTAAGCACATGGTCAATCTTCTTTTTATTTAGGAAAAACCAGGATTTCACACGTCATTGTGAATTTTTGTAAAAGTGAAGAATAAAGTTGATTTTAATTCTTAATTTCCTATCTGCTACACTAGAAGTTTTTCATTATATCACCAGAATGAAATTCCATCGCTACAATTATGAAGCTAGACTAGGTACCTAAAAAAGCTAAAAAAAAAAAAAACAGCATAGTATGAATTAAAAAGGTCCAAAACTTAATAAAACGAAATTTTCCATCAAAATGTTTATAATATTATTAAGAGGAAAAATCAAAGTAATTTTTATTCATTTTTACATATTTTAATCCCTTTTAACATGTTCAAAATTTTGTTTTGATTTGAGTTAGTGTTTCAGAGAATGTTACGACTGTTTACAATCGATCACGTAATTTTACATAACTTACTTTTTTCGGTGACAAATACATTAACTTGAAAATTCTTACAAAAATAAATCATTGTCGGATTTTAATGAAACTTTCAGTACTCATTCACAAATAAATGAACTTATATTTAAAATTATTGTTGTTTTTTAAATCTTATTGAGAATTTCTTTTTTAACTTTGTTTCATCACTCCACGTAAATCCATGAAATTTGAATAAATTTTTATTGGCTGCAAATTACTTTTTATTAATTACACGTAGGACTCATCGGTGAATATAAATCATATATTTTTTTTATTTTAAATCTTTCGGCACTTTCCGAAAATTTTCCCCGAAGAGTAAAATAAAAAGTGCAAGAAAACTCTGATATAATTTAATTTGATAAGCTTTTAATTGCTAGAATAAATAATAATCATTAAGAACATTGTAGCTTGAAGAAAAAAATTTTTGATTACTATTAAAACTTTTAAAAAATTGTTTTCATTTTTTTATTATTATGATAATTCATGAAGTTTTAAAATATTTTTAAAAATCTTTTAAAGAACTGTCGCTTTTTTTAGTTAAGAATTGATTATTATATTACCGATCGAAAGTTGAAAAATTTAATAAAAATGGTTCACCGAATATATTTTCAAAATAAATAAAAAAACTTTTTTGTGCGTAAATAAATATGTTTATTGAAGTACGATGTTCCATAGGGGTCATAACAAGTTTCCATAGAGGTCGTATTTATTTTGGAAGTTAACAAGTGTTTGGGATTATTCCCCTTACATAAAAACGACAGAAACCGCACTTTGATTCTGATTCAAGTCTCTTCAAGATGTTTATAAAATTCAACAGCCCGTTTTGCAAGGTTTTCCTGAAACATTTGAAGCAACTTTTACATTTTAATTCCAAATTTTCTAATTTTGTTAAAAAATATAATTGTGAAATTCACAATTTGTGGCGGTACCTAAAAAGAATATGAAAAATAGATAATAAAAATAAAAATTAATACCATAACATTTCATAAATTATTGAGTTATCTCTGCTGTTATTTTCATTCTGTTATTAAATTGTAAATTTTTTAAAAAGAATGTTTTATAATATTTTTATTTTTATTTTTTATAAAGCATCTTCAAACGTAATCCTACAAAGCTAAACTAACTAAAATTCTATAAGATATTGGATAATTGCTGAAAACTGTGTTAAATTTTTATTTTTAACATAGTTAAAAATAAAAAAACGATTTGTATGATCAAGATTTATACCAAATTCGTCTTCCATAGTTTTGGCCGGATACTGTAAATCATCAATTGTCAGCTGCTGATAAGGTGGTGACAGCTGTGATAACAAGGCTACCGTAATTGTGAAATGCTTTTTGAAACATTTCAGACAGTAAGCAAGTGATTCTTGTTTCAAGTCAACTTAGAGTAAGTTTAAATTTGGTAATTTTATGAAAATAATGTGTCAGCGAAGTGTATTTTATTTTTATCAGATTTTTTAAAACCGAGAATTAGCTTCTGTTTACAATCGATGAAAAATGGTAGAAAATTTGAAATTTTAAAACTTTTTAAATTTAGAAAATGTTTGATTCCGACCAATATAATTTCGGTTAAAGATACACCAGAGTATTTTGCTTAATAAAATTACTGAATTTAATCCCTTAGCTTTTAATTAAAGCTAATTTTATTTTTAAAATTTAAATTTAAATTTAGGTATAGAAAAATGACTGGAGCTAGTCTTAATCATCAAACTCGTTTCCTTCCAAAACGGTTACGTTTTGGAAAAATATGTTTTGTATCCTTATTTATAATATGAAACGACATATTTAAAATTGAGTGCAATGACAAGGTTTCAAAACTCGACCTGCTCTACTCTATATTATGGTTCCTCGATTACTACAATCTTCATTTGTTCAAGTCTACAGTCAACTGTTATTTTTACCTCTTATGTCCGTAGATTGTATCAATGAAAAATCTCTAAATATATAGTGGGATCATCAGACCAGGTGTGACAGCATATTCAATTCATGGACGAATGGAAAACTTATAAAAATGTACGATAGATTCTGGTGAGAATTTTTTTTTTTTTGATCGTATTACCCCAAGCAAGGCGGTAACGCCACTGATGTGCAGGGGGCTACGTAAGTGTGAAAAGATTGGAAAAGAGAAAGCCGGAAACCACATCCTAAACATGGATCAAGGGATGAGCCTCTACACCTGTTCAATAGACGTGCGTGGAGTCGCTTCTTCTTCTATGTGCCCTGTCCCTTCAGGACGTAGGCGATCATGGTTTTCCATGTCTCCCTATCCCTTGTGGCTCTTAGTATGTTTGCTCCTGTTACTCCTGGCAACCCCCGTTCCGTTATCCACCTGATCAGACCCTGCAAATATGTTATCCGCTGCCTTCCTCTGTCTCTCTTTCCTTCTATCTGTCCAGTCAGTATCAGATTCTCCAGGCTCTCCTTCCTCATTGTGTGTCCCAGGAAATTCAGTTGTCTCTTCCTGATGTCCAGTATTAATTTACTTTCTAGCACAATATAGCGTACCAACTTCCATGTACTTGTTGAATGCAGGTTGTCAAGAAGTTCCTCTGATATTTATATAGTTAACAGAGAACAAATGGTATATGTAATGACTTGCCACCAATTTAAAGTTAAAAAAACATGAAACTCCAGTGGGAGATGAAAAGCATAAAATATAACGAATACAGAGAATAAATATATTCTAGTATACGCCTGGCAATCAACTTAGAACTAAATTAAAAATATGTTATTTTTTTTCATTGCTAGATCAAAATTTTACTGGAAAATGCACAGAGAAAAATATTCAGTAGAAACATAGTAAAAAAGAAATTTAGATATATGCAAACAAATGTAGGCAATTTAAATACTAATAACAAAAAGGACTAATTATTAAAATAGACTTTTCTTAATCTAGGTGCGTCGTCAGTGTTTTTGCTCCCATGTCATTAGAAGTTTCGGGTCTAAATAAACAACAGATTTCTTCGATAGGCGACTCGCACCCAGAAAAAGTAATTGATACTAGCTTTACGACGTGCATTATATAAGCTCCCCCAGAAAAGGTAATCGTAATAACAAAGAAAGACGAATCGCATATAGTGTACTGAACAAAAAATATAAAGGCTAAGAAATATAATTAACGAAATGTAATTATTTGCCCTGTACATGAAAATTGCCAAGAAAAAACATTTTACACACAGTTAAATGCCATACGTGATACACGCTTTGGGCGATCATGTCTCTTTCGAGACATGACTGACTGGGCAGAAGATTATCCTGCAGTAGGTTGCCATTACTTTCTACTGTAGACTGGTAGACATGGACGCCATGTATTCAGTAAGTTAAATGCCATACGTGACACAAGCTTCAGCGATCATGTCTCTTTCGGAGCATGACTGGACAGAAGATAATCCCGCAGTAGGTTGCAATTAACTTCTGCGGTAGATTGGTTGCCAGTCAAGGCTATAGAACCCAATCTGTCCTATTATTTGACTCATAGCTCGAGGGAGAAGAGATGTATTATAGAAGAGAAGAGTAGTACTTAGTGGGAGATCAGTTTATTACTTCATAACAATAGAAAACTAATCCCCCACTTTATAACCAGTTGAAGTCTTAATCATGTCTCCATCTATTATATTCAGTCAATCAGTTAAGTGTCACACGTGATGCACGCCTGGGCGATCATATCTGGAAAGAGACATGACTGACTTGGCGGAAGAATATCCAGCAGTAGGTTAGCTTTACTTTCTACGGTAGACTGGTTGCCAGCCAAGGCTATAGAACCCAATCTGTCCTGATATTTCACTCGGTGTAACATAAGCGTAGAAAGAGCACGTTTGCCTTGCTTGTGGGTGGGAGGAGATTGATTAAAAAACTTTAAAAAAATTTATCCTGTTGATTACATTTCATTCAGTCAGTGTAATGCCATACGTGATACACGCTTTGGGCGATCATCTCTCTTTCAAGACATGACTGACTGGGCAGAAGATAACCCCGCAATAGGTTGCAATTAACTTCTGCGGTTGACTGGTTGCCAGCCAAGGCTATAGAACCCAATCTGTCCTGATATTTAACACATAACTGGGGGGAAACGACAGATTAATGCCTTTACCAACGGTATTTGCGCATAAGTAACTCAACTGGAATTCGAACTCGGCTCCCCGATTTCTCGTTCCGAGCTGATATTCGCTGCTCCACAACACACATCTATGTAACAACGCACAGCCAATGTAATAGCATTGAAAAAGTGACTGAACTCGAGATGCCAGGTGAGGGTCAATTAAAATTTTTCTTTGGATTTTCCTAAGAATCTCTAAATATATAACAGAAGCACCAGATCATATGTGGCAGAAATATTCAAGTCACATCTAATGAAAGACTTATAAATATGTAAGATCTGATATCGATTCGTTGAATTTCTAGTTGAATTCCCTGCATTCACTTACGCACAAATACCCTTGGGAAAGGTATTAACCCCTCTCTTCCCTCCGGTTATGGGTTAAATAATAAAACAGATTGCGTTCTATTGCCTTGGCTGGCAACTAGTCTACCGCAGCAAGCAATGACAACCTACTGCAGGATAATCTTCTGCCCAGTCAGTGTATCACGTATGGCACTTAACTGACTGAAGATTGTTTTCTAATATAAAAATATCTATAAGGTGACAGTGTACCGACTTCTTTAGCAGCAATCATAGCAAATTATTCAATATATTCTTTCCACTTAATGTCAGCAGATAATATTAACCCGAGAAGGCGAAACACATTAAATCCTTGGAAGTTAACACTAGTCTTGCTGAGTTATGGTGAAAAGGAGTGTCTCACACGATTAATATAAAATGAAGATTTGTTTTGGAGGTGTTAAATGTAACAGTTTATTGTGGCCCCACTTAACAGATGATTTTTGGACACCTGTGAGATGAGCTGTCTATTACCATTTATTTGACGTTGCATAATCTTCACTCTTTGTGTCGTTCATTTTCTCAATTCCTTTTTCATTTTAATTTCTATTCCTTTAAATTTAGTTTCAAGATCTAATGTTTTTATTTCTTTTCCAAAAATATTTTTCGGTTAAATATATT
The DNA here is from genome assembly GCA_037127315.1 of Ascarosepion bandense. Lineage (NCBI taxonomy): Eukaryota > Metazoa > Mollusca > Cephalopoda > Sepiida > Sepiidae > Ascarosepion > Ascarosepion bandense. The sequence goes on along the minus strand of JBBBDQ010001148.1, from coordinate 2,227,662 downwards.
TTCCGGTTGAATATATTTTATATAGTTTTAACATAAAACATATTTATATTTTATATAGTTTTAACATACAACATACAACATACAACATATTTATATTTTATATAGTTTTAACATACGACATATTTATATTTTATATAGTTTTAACATACAACATATTTGTATTTTATATAGTTTTAACATAAAACATATTTGTATTTTATATAGTTTTAACATACAACATATTTATATTTTATATAGTTTTAACATACAACATATTTATATTTTGTATAGTTTTAACATACAACATATTTATATTTTGTATAGTTTTAACATACAACATATTTATATTTTATATAGTTTTAACATACAACATATTTATATTTTATATAGTTTTAGCATACAACATATTTATATTTTATATAGTTTTAACATACAACATATTTATATTTTATATAGTTTTAACAAACAACATATTTATAGGTTATATAGTTTTAACATACAACATATCTATATTTTATATAGTTTTAACATACAACATATTTATATTTTATATAGTTTTAACATACAACATATTTATATTTTATATAGTTTTAACATACAACATATTTGTATTTTATATAGTTTTAACATACAACATATTTATAGGTTATATAGTTTTAACATACAACATATTTATATTTTATATAGTTTTAACATACAACATATTTATATTTTATATAGTTTTAACATACAACATATTTATATTTTATATAGTTTTAACATACAACATATTTATATTTTGTATAATTTTAACATACAACATATTTATATTTTGTATAGTTTTAACATACAACATATTTATATTTTATATAGTTTTAACATACAACATATTTATATTTTATATAGTTTTAACATACAACATATTTATATTTTATATAGTTTTAACATACAACATATTTGTATTTTATATAGTTTTAACATACAACATATTTGTATTTTATATAGTTTTAACATACAACATATTTATATTTTATATAGTTTTAACATACAACATATTTATATTTTGTATAGTTTTAACATACAACATATTTGTATTTTGTATAGTTTTAACATACAACATATTTGTATTTTATATAGTTTTAACATACAACATATTTATATTTTATATAGTTTTAACATACAACATATTTATATTTTATATAGTTTTAACATACAACATATTTATATTTTATATAGTTTTAACATACAACATATTTATATTTTATATAGTTTTAACATATAACATATTTATATTTTATATAGTTTTAACATACAACATATTTATATTTTATATAGTTTTATCATACAACATATTTGTATTTTTATATAGTTTTAACATACAACATATTTATATTTTATATAGTTTTACATACAACATATTTATATTTTATATAGTTTTAACATATAACATATTTATATTTTATATAGTTTTAACATATAACATATTTATATTTTATATAGTTTTAACATACAACATATTTGTATTTTATATATTTTAACATACAACATATTTATATTTTATATAGTTTCTTAATAATATAATATATTTATATTTTATAGAATTTTATTATTATAATATATTTGTATTTTATATAGTTTTAACATACAAATATATTTGTATTTTATATAGTTTTAACATACAACATATTTGTATTTTATATAGTTTTAACATACAACATATTTATATTTTATATAGTTTTAACATACAACATATTTGTATTTTATATAGTTTTAACATACAACATATTTGTATATTATATATAGTTTTAACATACAACATATTTATATTTTATATAGTTTGAACATACAACATATTTATATTTTATATAGTTTTAACATACAACATATTTATATTTTATATAGTTTTACATACAACATATTTATATTTTATATAGTTTAAACATACAACATATTTGTATTTTATATAGTTTTAACATACAACATATTTATATTTTATATAGTTTTAACATACAACATATTTGTATTTTATATAGTTTTAACATACAACATATTTATATTTTTTATAGTTTTAACATATAACATATTTATATTTTATATAGTTTTAACATACAACATATTTGTATTTTATATAGTTTTAACATACAACATATTTGTATTTTATATAGTTTTAACATACAACATATTTGTATTTTTTATATAGTTTTAACATACAACATATTTATATTTTATATAGTTTTAACATACAACATATTTATATTTTATATAGTTTTAACATACAACATATTTGTATATTATATAGTTTTAACATACAACATATTTATATTTTATATAGTTTGAACATACAACATATTTATATTTTATATAGTTTGAACATACAAATATATTTATATTTTATATAGTTTTAACATACAATATATTTATATTTTATATAGTTTAAACATACAACATATTTATATTTTATATAGTTTTAACATACAACATATTTGTATTTTATATAGTTTTAACATACAACATATTTATATTTATATAGTTTTACGATACAATATATTTATATTTATATAGTTTTAACATACAACATATTTAATATATAGTTTTAACATACAATATATTTATATTTTATATAGTTTTAATATTATTAAATATATTTGTATTTTATATAGTTTTAATATTATTAAATATATTTATATTTTATATAGTTTTAACATACAATATATTTGTATTTTATATAGTTTTTAATATACAACATATTTGTATATTATATAGTTTTAACATAAATATATTTATATTTTATAGTTTGAACATACAATATATTTATATTTTATATAGTGTGAACATACAACATATTTATATTTTATATAGTTTTAACATACAACATATTTATATTTTATATAGTTTAAACATACAACATATTTATATTTTATATAGTTTTAACATACAACATATTTGTATTTTATATAGTTTTAACATACAACATATTTATATTTTATATAGTTTTAACATACAACATATTTATATTTTATATAGTTTTAACATACAACATATTTGTATTTATATAGTTTTAACATACAACATATTTATATTTTATATAGTTTTAACATACAACATATTTGTATTTTATATAGTTTTAACATACAACATATTTATATTTTATATAGTTTGAACATACAACATATTTATATTTTATTTTATATAGTTTTAACATACAACATATTTATATTTTATATAGTTTTAACATACAACATATTTATATTTTATATAGTTTTGAACATACAACATATTTATATTTTATATAGTTTTAACATACAACATATTTATATTTTATATAGTTTTAATATACAACATATTTATATTTTATATATTTTAACATACAAATATATTTGTATTTTATATAGTTATAACATACAACATATTTGTATTTTATATAGTTTTAACATACAACATATTTATATTTTATATAGTTTTAACATACAAATATATTTACATTTTATATAGTTTTAACATACAACATATTTATATTTTATATAGTTTTAACATACAACATATTTGTATTTTATATAGTTTTAACATACAACATATTTATATTTTATATAGTTTTAACATACAACATATTTGTATTTTATATAGTTTTAATATACAACATATTTATATTTTATATAGTTTTTAAGACACAACATATTTGTATTTATATAGTTTTAACATACAACATATTTATATTTTATATAGTTTTAACATACAAAGCATATTTATATTTTATATATTTTTAACATACAAAACATATTTGTATTTTATATAGTTTTAACATACAACATATTTGTATTTTATATAGTTTTAACACAACATATTTGTATTTATATAGTTTTAACATACAACATATTTGTATTTTATATAGTTTTTAATATACAAATATATTTATATTTTATATAGTTTTGACATAAATATTATATTTATATTTTATATAATTTTACTATACAATATATTTATATTTTATATAGTTTAAGACACAACATATTTATATTTTATATAGTTTTATTATTAAGCAACATATTTGTATTTTATATAGTTTTAACATACAACATATTTATACTTTTATATAGTTTTAACATATAACATATTTGTATTTTATATAGTTTTAACATACAACATATTTGTATTTTATATAGTTTTAACATACAACATATTTATATTTTATATAGTTTGAACATACAACATTTATATTTTATATAGTTTTAACATACAACATATTTATATTTTATATAGTTTTTAACATACAACATATTTGTATTTTATATAGTTTTAACATACAACATATTTATATTTTATATAGTTTTAACATACAATATATTTATATTTTATATAGTTTTAACATACAACATATTTGTATTTTATATAGTTTTTTTAACATACAACATATTTGTATTTTATATAGTTTTAACATACAACATATTTATATTTTATATGTTTTAACATACAACATATTTATATTTTATATAGTTTTAACATACAATATATTTATATTTTATATAGTTTTAACATACAATATATTTGTATTTTATATAGTTTTAACATACAACATATTTATATTTTATATAGTTTAAACATACAACATATTTGTATTTTATATAGTTTTAACATACAACATATTTATATTTTATATATTTTTAACATACAACATATTTATTTTATATAGTTTTAACATACAACATATTTATATTTTATATAGTTTTAACATACAAAATATATTTATATTTTATATAGTTTTAACATACAATATATTTAATATATATTTAATATACAACATATTTATATTTTATATAGTTTTAACATACAACATATTTATATTTTATATAGTTTTACATAAATATATTTATATTTTATATAGTTTTAACACACAACATATTTATATTTTATATAGTTTTAACATACAACATATTTATATTTTATATAGTTTTAACATACAACATATTTATATTTTATATAGTTTTAACATACAACATATTTATATTTTATATAGTTTAACATACAACATATTTATATTTTATATAGTTTTAACATACAACATATTTATATTTTATATAGTTTTAACATACAACATATTTATATTTTATATAGTTTTAACATACAATATATTTGTATTTTATATAGTTTTAACATACAACATATTTGTATTTTATATAGTTTTAACATACAACATATTTATATTTTATATAGTTTTAACATACAACATATTTATATTTTATATAGTTTTAACATACAACATATTTGTATTTTATATAGTTTTAATATACAACATATTTATATTTTATATATTTAACATACAATATATTTGTATTTTATATAGTTTTAATATACAATATATTTATATTTTATATAGTTTTAACATACAACATATTTGTATTTATATAGTTTTAACATACAACATATTTATATTTTATATAGTTTAGTATGCAGTATATTTATATTTTATATAGTTTTAATATACAACATATTTGTATTTTATATAGTTTTAACATACAACATATTTGTATTTTATATAGTTTTAACATACAACATATTTGTATTTTATATAGTTTTACTATTAAATATATTTGTATTTTATATAGTTTTAACATACAACATATTTATATTTTATATAGTTTTGACATACAACATATTTATATTTTATATAGTTTTAACATACAACATATTTATATTTTATATAGTTTTAACATACAACATATTTATATTTTATATAGTTTTAACATACAACATATTTGTATTTTATATAGTTTTAACATACAACATATTTATATTTTATATAGTTTTAACATATAACATATTTGTATTTTATATATTTTTAACATACAACATATTTGTATTTATATAGTTTTAACATACAACATATTTATATTTTATATAGTTTGAACATACAACATATTTATATTTTATATATAGTTTTAACATACAACATATTTGTATTTTATATAGTTTTAACATACAACATTTTGTATTTTATATAGTTTTAACATACAACATATTTATATTTTATATAGTTTTAACATACAACATATTTATATTTTATATAGTTTTACATACAACATATTTATATTTTATATAGTTTTAACATACAAAATATTTGTATTTTATATAGTTTTAACATACAACATATTTGTATTTTATATAGTTTTAACATACAACATATTCATATTTTATATAGTTTTAACATACAACATATTTATATTTTATATAGTTTTAACATACAACATATTTGTATTTATATAGTTTTAACATACAACATATTTATATTTTATATAGTTTTAACATACAACATATTTATATTTTATATAGTTTTAACATACAACATATTTATATTTTATATAGTTTTAACATACAACATATTTGTATTTTATATAGTTTTAACATACAACATATTTATATTTTATATAGTTTTAACATACAACATATTTATATTTTATATAGTTTTAACATACAACATATTTATATTTTATATAGTTTTAACATACAACATATTTATATTTTATATAGTTTTAACATACAACATATTTGTATTTTATATAGTTTTAACATACAACATATTTGTATTTTATATAGTTTTAACATACAACATATTTATATTTTATATAGTTTTAACATACAACATATTTATATTTTATATAGTTTTAACATACAACATATTTGTATTTTATATAGTTTTAACATACAACATATTTATATTTTATATAGTTTTAACATACAACATATTTATATTTTATATAGTTTTAACATACAACATATTTATATTTTATATAGTTTTAACATACAACATATTTATATTTTATATAGTTTTAACATACAACATATTTATATTTTATATAGTTTTAACATACAACATATTTATATTTTATATAGTTTTAACATACATCGTTTAAAGAAATTATATTAGAATACAATTTAGAGTTCCCTTTCGGTAATTCAACAACAAACGATCATACTGAGTTGCCAATCAAGTTCATTACACCATAATTCATTATATTATAATATACGACGTTTGCGTTGAGTTGTTTAGACCAGTAATGGAAAAGAAAGATAAAAAAGAGGAAACACGACCGAATCGACGACAAATCGAGAAAGGAATGTTACGAGCAGAACAAAGATTATTGCTTCACATGTCATGTTGGATTTTGTCGAGATCAAAACAACAAGCAAATAAAACGCGCGCAATATCATGATCTAACATGCGCAAGTGAGAAATTTACGTGGGCGTCTATAACGATTTTTTTTTTCCACGAGAGCGTTAATAACGGAAAACGCCTTCAGGAAATTTCATTACGGATATAAGATGCAAAGAGGAACAATCGTTTCGTTCATTTCATTACGAGAATTTACAAAAAGGAACGATTAATTAGTTTATCTTCATACCCTGCCTGGTGGCAAAAGCTGCTGTTGGGGCCAAGGGTTGCAGTCCCGCCATAGCCACCGAAACTGTGATACTGCCCCTGGTCGGCGGCTGATGAACACAGGTCATCTTCTGCTTCTTCTTATTATTCTTCTTCTTCTTCTTCTATGTGCCCTGTCCCTTCAGGACGTAGGCGATCATGGCTCTCCACGTCTCCCTATCCCTTGTGGCTCTTAGTATGTTTGCTCCTGTTACTCCTGGCAACCCCTGTTCCGTCATCCACCTGATCAGACCCTGCAAATATGTTATCCGCTGCCTTCCTCTGTCTCTCCTTCCTTCTATCTGTCCAGTCAGTATCAGGTTCTCCAGGCTCTCCTTCCTCATTGCATGTCCCAGGAACTTCAGTTGTCTCTTCCTGATGCTCAGCATCAATTTCCTTTTTGTTGCCATTCTTTCTAACACCTCGTCGTTGCTTGTATGCTCAGTCCACGATATCCGTAGCATCCTTCTGTAGAACCACATTTCGGCCGCTTCCAGTTTTGTCCTCATTTTCGATGATATTGTCCAGCATTCACAGCCGTATTGAAGAACTGACATCACGTAGCAGTCTAGAACTCTTTTCTTTGTTTCTATTGAGATTTTCCTGTGTGTTAGTATTTTGCTCATCTTCTGGAACGCGTCCTTTGCCATGCCAATTCGCCTTCGGATCTCCGTGTCGCACTTTCCATCTCCTGTTAGAACACCTCGCACGTGCTAAAACACGTTATATTTTTAAAATTAATATAACTACTTTCACGACTTCTGCTCCGATGAACTTAGATCACTGGTGCCCACTAGGTACGAATATGCACGAGATACTAGATTTGCAACTAGGTCCCACTTTTTTTTACAGTGAAACCGATAAAATGTAACCGCAATTTCTACTCCAACAGCTTCTTTTCTCGCACTTCCCTCCTGTGGAATTCCCTTCCACGTTCTTGCTTTCCCGACCGCTACAATCTCCAGGAGTTTAAATATAATGTCAATAGACACCTCCTAACATACTAACTCGCAACCATTCTCTCAAACACTCTTCCTATCTACCCAACCCTCATCCACGGTATCCTTGCCCGTCTATCTCCCTCCTTCTGAGATTTTCTATATCTAACCACTCTTTCTCATCACTTTCCCTTATGTAACCCCCTGCGCAATAGTGGCAGCGGAATGACTTGCTTGGGGTGAAATAATTATAAAATAGAAACTAAAATGTTCAGTATTGTTTCTCTTTGAAGTAAAAGATGGTCTTATTTGATGACACAATGGTCTAGTAATAATGCACTTGTGTAATGTATCTTGTCTATATAAAATGTGTCAGTCAGTTAAGTGCCATACGTGAAACACGCTTGGGCGATCATGTCTCGAAAGAGACATGACTGACTGGGCAGAAGATTATCCCGCAGTAGGTTGCCATTGCTTTCCGGGTAGACTGGTTGCCGACTAAGGCTATAGAACCCAATCTGTCCTGCTATTTAACCCATAACTGGGATGAAGAGTCGGATTAATACCTTTCCCAAGGGTATTTGCTCATAAGTGAATACAATGGATTCAAATGGAATTCGAACACGGCTCACCGGTTTCTCGTTCCGAGCCAATATCCACTGCACCACAACGAACATCCTCATAAACTTCAATAAATAATCTAATCTAAACTTATTTATAAATGGAACTTTGTGTGTCTGTCCGTTACCTATAGACTTCGAAACAACTGAACTGATTTTCTTGAAAATTCACACAGTTGTACTATAATCATCTGCGAGTGTTTTTAGCTAGGTCTTATGTGTTATAAATATCGAAAATCGATAATCGAAAAAATCGGGTTATAGAAGGAATGGTCCGATTTTAATCAAATTTGATACACTAATAGACAAAGACATAAGAAACGATATTCAGAAGTTTAAAGTTTGCATTTCTTACAATAGTGCAGAAAATCGATAATATATATATAAAAGGCAAGATGTTTGTGTATGTGTCTGTTTATCTGCCTGTATGTATGTATTTTTTCAGCTCTTTTATTTTAGTATTTGCTTCGGGTTTGGCTCTAAGTAGGTATAATTGTAGTTTTTAGTCTTAGCCAGGATACCATTTACTCAGAGGACTTATTTAGCCTTCAAACTTCAGTTTATTACAAAAAAAAAAACTTATTTGATATCGATACCAGGAAATCAAAATTTGACTTACATCCATTCATTTTTATTTCAGTCTACTGTTTCGCTTTAACTGGAAACAACTATTACTTTTTAGTCTTTCGTGCCAACGTCCAAAGAGTCTGAGCTCCAGGACCATGGATTAGTTTTAAAGCTTTCATTACACCTGAGCAACGCCGGGGTATACTGCTAGTAAATTTTATAAAGTTATCCTATAAGTATTTCACTGATCACCGGAATGAAGTTTATCACTACAACTTTGAAAATCTTAATCTTCAAACCACGGTTCCAAAATCGACCAGACCTACTCTCCAATTTGCTTGTCAACAGATATAATATTACAAACATAATGTTGTTTCAGGTTTTTTTTCCAATGGATGTTCAATTTGGTGCACTGGATATTGGCTCGGAACGAGAAATCGGGAAGACGATTTCGAATTCCAATTGAATTCTTTGTAATCAATGACGCGCAAATACCCTTGGGAAAGGTCTTAATCCCATCTCTTCTCTCCAGTTATGGGTTAAATAACACGATAGATTGGGTTTTATAGCCTTGGTTGGCAACCAATGTACCACAGAAAATAATGGCAACCTACCGTCTGATAATCTTCTGTTCAGTCAGTCATGTCTCTTCTCAGACATAATCGCCCAAGCGTGTATCACGTATGGCATTACACTGACTGACTGAAATGTAATCAGCAGAATAATTTTTGTTTTTACCTTTTTTAATCAATCTCCCCGCACCCACAAGCAAGGCAAACGTGCTCTTTCTACGCTTAGGTTACACAGAGTGAAAGTGAAAGAGAAAATTTCTGAAAGGATAAAAGTTGGGATTCCAGAAGATATAAGATGGCGATTGTTGATTCGTTTCAGTTTTGAAGATTGTACTCATCAGGGCATCATGTAAACAGAAGCGAGTTCCACATGTGTGAAGACTGAAAGAAAAATGATATTTGCATTTATACAATTTCAACATTAAAATTGTAGGAGCTTTATGCCTATCTAGTACTACCGTTATAATCAGATATGCGCGACACCAAGGAAAAAAGAGGAAAAACGACCACATCGACGACAAATTCAGAAAAGAAAATTACGATTAGAACAAAGATTACAGAAGCAGGCGTCAAGTTCGATTTGGTCGACATCAAAACAGCAAGCATATAAAATGCGCGCAACATCAGGATCTAACATGCGCAAGTGAGATACTGCCATTGCCATAAAAGTATTTGTAAGAGATATTGCAATTGACGTGAAAGTATTTGTAAGAGATATTGCAATTGCCGTGAAAGTATTTGTAAGAGATATTGCAATTGCCGTGAAAGTATTTATAAGAGATATTGCAATTGCCGTGAAAGTATTTGTAAGAGATATTGCAATTGACGTGAAAGTATTTGTAAGAGATATTGCAATTGCCGTGAAAGTATTTGTAAGAGATATTGCAATTGCCGTGAAAGTATTTATAAGAGATATTGCAATTGCCGTGAAAGTATTTGTAAGAGATATTGCAATTGCTGTGAAAGTATTTGTAAGAGATATTGCAATTGACGTGAAAGTATTTGTAAGAGATATTGCAATTGCCGTGAAAGTATTCGTAAGAGATATTGCAGTTGCCAATATCTCGTAAGAGAGAAAGAAGGAAGCCAGGTTACGTCTTTGGAAAAATCAGTGAAGCCGTAACACCTGGCCAGGAACGATTGCATTACAGCTCATCTTTGAATTTTATAAAGAATCTCGTAATGTGCAGCAGGATCATTAGATATGGCAACTGGTTTTAATTTTATCTGTATAGCGAAATTATCAATATATGTTAACATCAGGTATAACATAGACGATAGAGAAATATTGTGTTCATAATGACAATGAAAGCTTCATCTAATTTTCCAGAATTGTCGTCTATTGCGATGAATGGGTCTTCTCTTAGTGAATAACACGGGTCTTGAGCGCCTATTAGAAGTTCAGCTCAACCGGACCTCAAATGGATCTTGTCACACGCGACGTAACGAAGGATATAGGAAAAGAAGGTCGGTTCACTGTCCTGCTCCATTAAGTACCAAATTCCTGACATCTGCTACCCTTAAGAAAACTAGATGAGGACGAAAATAGCATATTTCTGTTTTATATGAACAAGAGCCGCAAAAGTTTCATATCGTCCTTGTGGGTATCAAATTATTTTCCATCGAACAGCTCCTTTCTCAGTGATGAACCGATGCAAGTCTCTCATTGCTCTATCGCTATTTCAATGAAAAATGCACAGGTAAACGACATCCCTTAGTTCCACCAGTTCACAAGAAAAACCTACCAAATTACGCACATTTTAGCGAAACCATCACCCTCATTCCCTTCGTATTCCTTTGATGAGGTGTGCGTTCCACTCATTCCACGTAGCGTGGTCTTGTGGAACCGACACACAAAATGATGCGTCACCGATCTCAACAAACTAGGATTGAGCATTACTTACCCCATATATCCCAATAAAACACTATAACCCTCTAGCTGTATCCTGCTTAATCTGTAGCTGAGTGCATATGGAAGGAATAAAAAGATTCTTTTTTCTGTTCAGCTATGTAAAAATTAAACATAATAAGGTCAAGAGGCTAGGCATAGCATCCGTATTTAATGGTAAGTTTACTTTAGTTCATCTTCCATGGGATTGTCCAGCATTCATTGCCGTATTTATGTACTGACATCATATAGCAATCCAGTATTCTCTTTGTTTCTAGTGAAATTTTCCTGTCTCTTAATACTCTACTAAGCTTCTGGAATGCATATTTCGCCATCAAGCTTGCTAAAAATTATAGCATGTTGAGATGACCATGAATTTACAGCCCTGAGCAAAAATATTATTTTATGAGACATCAAAATAAATCTTAGAATCACCCCTGTCCTAACACTTTTGAAGAAAATATTAGGACAGGGGTGATTTTCCTAAACAACTCACTGAAATTCAAATACAGGATGAAAAGCCAAGTAAATTTCTAATAAATATTGATTATTTAAAACGAGGTGGAAAAGAGATGTATTAGAAAGAAGTTATATTTAATTTTTGTCTATTTTCTATTAAACAAGTTCTTTTTTAAAATACTCATTATTCTATTATCCTTGGATATGACTGACTTTTTTCTTATTTCCCACTCCCGAATTGATAAATCTAATAGTACATCGTAAGACACAGTTTAGAAACAAATACAAGCTGCTTGGCAGGAGATACCATTAGATGCATTGAAGAAGCTTGTGATGTCAGTGCCTGACATAATGAAGGCTGTGATCAAAGCAAAAGGCTATTATGCTAAATATTAAATTTATTTTGTAACAAGAATTTTTTTCTTGTTAAATCATTTTGTTGAGTAAATCAAATAAAATTACTTTAATTAAACTGTTTATTTTCTGTCAATATGCCTAATAAAAGTTGAAATAGTTCTTGTCCTAATAATCTTGCACAGTACTGTATACTGATGCATTTAAAAGTGTAGAAACCCAAGCTAGCAAAACTATTTCTAGATATGGAAGACGGCCTCTCGGGAACGGGATAAAACCGTGAAAAGAAAACGAGAAGAAAAATTAAAATCAAGTGTTGGGCCATGCGAATTAGATCCAGATCATGAAAAATCGGCTCTCTTGGAGTTCATATAAGATACAGAAAAAATTATTGAATCGACACAATCGCAATGTCTCTCACTGAAACAAACAAACAATGCATATATATACTAGCATTATAGTCCGGCGTTGCTCGGGTGTAATAAAAGCTTTAAAATTAATCCATGGTCCTGGAGCTCAGACTCTTTGGACGTTGGCACGAAAAACTAAAAAGCAAAAGTTAAAGCGAAACCGTAGACTGAAAGAAAAATGAATGGATGTAAGTCAAATTTTGATTTCCTGGTATCGATATCAAATAAGCTATTTTCGTCGAAAACTGAATTTTGAAGGCTAAATAAGTCCTCTGAGTAAATGGTATCATGGCTGAGACTAAGAACTATAATTATACCTACTTAGAGCCAAACCCGAAGCAAAAACTAAAATAAAATGACTGAAAAATTGATTTTGATAAGACCGGGTATCTTGCCTTTTATATATATATTTTCGATTTTCTGCATTATTGAGACTACAACAGCAACCTTGAAATTTCTGAATATTGTTTCTCATGTCTTTGTCTATGACTGTATCAAATTTGATTAAAATCGGACCACTCCTTCTATAACTCGATTTTTTCGATTATCGATTTTCGATATTTATCGGGGGTATCTCGATACAAAACCTAGCTAAGAACACTCGAAGACGCTGATAGTACATCTGTGTAAATTTTCAAGGTAATATGTTCAGCCATTTCGGAGTCTATAGATAACGGACACACAGACACACACACACATACACAAAGAGACAAAGTTCCATTTATAAATAAGTTTATAAATATATATATATATATATATAACTCAGCGAGAACACATCAACAATATTTAATGAAAAAACTATTTAGATAAAGAAGTAGCTACACTAGCAGATGGATTCCTGATTAACGTCGTAATCGCCAAATCTTACTTTCTTCTTCTTCTTCTTCTTCTTCTTCATCTTCTTCTTCTTCGTTTGCAGTGTCTCTTCCGGACGTAGGCGATCATGGACTTCCACTTGGCTCTGTCTCTTGTAGCTCTCAAAATTCTTTCACTTGGTATCACTCCCGAACCCCTCTACGACATCCATTTGCTCAGGCCTATCAAATATGTCTCTTGCTGCTTTCCCCTCTCTCTCTTTCCTTCTATCTGTCCTGCGAGTATTAAATTATCCAGACCCTCCTTCCTCATTACATGTCCGAGGAACCTCATCTGTCTCATCCTGATGTTAAGGATGAGTTTTCTCCTCGTTTTCATCCTCTCCAACATCTCGTCGTTAGTCAGGTGCTCAGTCTAGGGTATCCTCAGCATCCTTCTGTAAAACCACATTTCTGCTGCCTCAAGCCTCTTCTTCTTTAATTAGATCGACTAACATTCACTTCCAGAAAGAAGAATAGACATCAGATAGCAATCTAGCTTTTGTTTCTTTTTTTTTCCTGTGAGATTTTCCTCTCTCTCAGTACACTGCTTAGTTTCTGAAATGCGTCCTTGGCCATGCCAATGCGTATTTGGATCTTAATGTCGCACTTTTATACAAAAATGTATTGGAAAAAATCGTGTTTTACCTAGTGACAAATATGAAACTCTTCGCCAATATAAAATAGCAGTTATTAGAGCCTGATTAATGGTAGTAAAATATATTATTATTATGTCATTTTTCATCATATTTCGATTTCTGCTTTGGTCTCACTACCAACCAAGTCTGCGGGGAGACCTAAGGCAGGTCGTGGCGTGTTGTTATGGTTCCATTTCATGTTTTTCTATCTTCCCTATCATCCCTAGCATTACATAGATAAAGTTTTTCTTAGTGTGTGGGCTGTACTTAATAAGACAATTTTTTGTATATCTCTTAAGCTGGGGTTTCCAGGGATTCTTTCAATGTGTTGTTTTGTTCCATTTTTTATCATTCCAAGTGCACCTACTATCATTGGCACAACTCTTGTTTTCAATTTCCACATTTTTTCTATTTCAATTTCCAGGTCTTTATATTTTGACAGTTTTTCAAATTCCTTGATTGCTATGTTACAATCCGCTGTACAAGCCATATCAATTAATAGACAAGTTTTCTCCTTCTGGTTTTTAACAATAATGTCTGGCCTGTTTGCTTCAATTTTTCTGTCTGTGTAGATGGTGTAATCCCATAGAATGGTTACATCTTCTATTTCTGTAACCAGTGCTGGGTGATGTTCATACCAGTGTTTTTTTACAGCTTTTCCATAATGTTTGCACATTGCCCAATGTAAATATTGTCCAACTCTATCGTGGCGATTTTTATATTCATTTGGGGCAAGCACAGAACAGCCTGAGATTAGGTGGTCTATTGTTTCTTGGTGTTTATCACAAAACCTGCATTTTGGATCCATATTATTATGCATAATATTTGCCTGAAAGTTTCTAGTGAAAAGACTTTGGTCTTGTGCTGCAAGAATAAAGCCTTCAGTTTCAGACTTTAATCCAGATGCACGTAACCATCGATGAGTATTAACTTTGTCAACATTGGATTTATTGGCACGTACTGGATATTGGCCATGCAGAGGTTTGTCTTGCCAGCGCTGTTTCATCTTTTCAAGAGCTTTATCTTTGGTTTTCATTTTCATATTTTTTGCCGCAATAGTTGGTTCTTGGCTTCTGTTTTGCTTTTCTACAGAATCTACTAACTGTAAATCTTGTTTGTATTTACTGCCTTCTTTTATTATTGAATATTTTTTCTTTCTTTCTTCATGTTGCCTTACTAATTGTATCATCCAATCCTTTGTTGTTTCTATGTATGTTAGTAAGCCAATAGTTGTTGTCTTGTATGACAATTCCAGCTGAATAAGACCTCTTCCACCTTCTTTACGGGGTATGTATAGACGGTCTACATCAGCCTTTGGATGATGCATCTTATGCTTAGAAAGAAGCTTTCTTGTTTTAGCATCCATTCGCCTGATGTCGTTTAGAGTCCAGTTTAAGATGTTAAAGCTATATTGGACAACTGGGATTGCAAGGCTATTAATGGCCATAACTCTGTTCTGTGAATTTAATTCAGTTTTTAATATCATTCGTAGCCTTCTATAGTACTCTTTACGCACTATTTCTTTCATTTTTTTATGGTGAATGTTTTCGCTCTCATTTACACCTAGGTATTTATAAGCTTCTTCTGGTTTCAATTCTTTTATTGTTACAGCAGGGTCTAGGCTAATTGAGGATGTTTCTTGTATTGATCCACGTAAAACTGTAGCTTTAGCACATTTATTCAAATTAAATTTCATTCCAATGTCTTCGCTGAAGCATTTTACAGTTTGTAGAAGACCTTCTAGCTCATTATCATTCTTAGCATATAACTTTAAGTCATCCATGTAAAATAGATGGCTTCTTTTCTTTATTATTATTATTATTATTATTATTATTATTATTATTATTATTATTATTATTTTCATTAATATTTTATGAAGAATTAAAATATAAAGTAAAAGCATATACTTAATACTGTTTATTAAAAAGGATTAAAAAATAAAAAATAATAAAAAAAGAAAACTTAAAAAATAAAATAATGACAATAATAATTCGATAAAAAATAATAAGTAATCAATTTCCATTAAGTTTGTGGCCTTTTCCATTACGCTATACTGTTTGTTCGAGAGGATTTAAGAAATTAGTAAAAAAAAGAAATAATAATAATAATAATTCAATAGGAAAGAAAATAAAGAAATAATTTGATGTTTCATCTTAATAATGCCATCAACAATAGAACTTTGTTTTCATTAAGTTTGTGGCTATTTTCATTGCGCTATGTTGTCCCCGCTCCGCAAAGTAGTGGAAGTGCCTTTAACACACATCACACCGAAACACACACACACACACACACACACACACACACACACACATACAAAATAAAGTAGAATAAATTGCAAGAACTACACCCACATAAACACGCACACATGACACAGTCACGGACACGCACACACCACCAGATAAAGCAGATAGATAAAACAACAGTAATAAAATAGATCCTCTTCAACCCGGTCAAAAGTCAAACTAACGATCCGGCCACAGTTAGATAAACCAAAGTTTAAAACAAACTGATATCATCAGACCAGAAAAAGGTCCCAACTGTAAATCACACATATACCACACACACACACACACACACACACACACACACACACACACACACATGCTCTAGCACACTTACACACACAAACACACAGTAAGATTCACACTCCACCCACACCTATTGAACAGGTGAAGTGGCTCATCCCTTGTTTCCTGTTTAGGATGCAGTTTCCGGTTTTCTCTTTTCTAATCTTCTCACTCTTATGTAGCCCCTTGTACATCAGTGGCGTTACCACCTTTTCTTGGGGTGATATGATTGAAAAAAAAAAGATTATTGAAAGCAGCACCAGCAGCAGCCAGGAATGACCATTCCTTGAAAGGCATGAACTCACTCGGACAGACACACGCTCCTCTGCCATTCTGAAGATGAGATTTTGATCTTGAAATATTAATGTTTAATAAATAGGCAATACCCAAAAACTTCTTTACCTTCCTTTATTTTACTAAACGCATTCAAGATCTAACCATATACCATATACTTAATAATTTACCCAGTCATGGTTGGCGGAGTAAATAAATTAACCTTAAAGAAAATTCGATATATACAACAGAAGTAATTATACTGACATAAAAATATGATTAAAATACTCACTTATTTTAAATACTCACTTATTTTAAATACTCACTTATTTTAATACTCACTTATTTTAATACTCACTTATTTTCTGCCTTAACTAAAAGCAAGTGGCAAAAAATGTATTAACTTTTAATTTGCCGACAAATACCAATTAATTTACCTAACAAATACATCTCCTATATTAGTGGCAGTCTGTCGAGTTCGACATTGACATCTATGAGGTAAGGACGAACTGGGGTGGGGGAAGCCGTAGCGAAGAGTGCGGGAAGGGCAAAAAAAAACTGTCCAGATCGTTTGGATGCTTTTACCACTGCCCTAGTTTTGTACGACTGCGTTACTCTTTGTAAGGACCTCAATGATGATGTCACCTCGTTTGCCCTTAAACGTCCCTGTTGCATCAGGACACGCCACCCAGTTAGATATTGTGCTTGCGGGATAATCCGCCATTGGCGACGTTGTTTGCCCTTCATGCAATTTGTAAAACGTTTCAATTACCCATCATGATTTTTCTTTCAATTAGAGAACTTACCATAG
The DNA here is from genome assembly GCA_037127315.1 of Ascarosepion bandense. NCBI lineage: Eukaryota > Metazoa > Mollusca > Cephalopoda > Sepiida > Sepiidae > Ascarosepion > Ascarosepion bandense. The sequence goes on along the minus strand of JBBBDQ010001148.1, from coordinate 2,209,341 downwards.
CAAAGTTGCTTTGGAATCCTGTCATTGTCTATCTAGATAACATGCTCCACCCAGCTAAATTGAGGAATGTTCACTTCGTATTTCGGATCATGGCTTCGGTTTTGATGGTTTCTACGCGGTCCAGGACAGTTAGGATCTGTGATCCTGTCCTGCCATTTAATGCTAATGATTGAGTACAAGTTTCGTATGTGAAAATGTTCCAACGTTGATGTGTCTTCTATACAGTGTCAAGGTCTCATATCCATAAAGAATGATGTACAGGATAACTGTCTTGTAGATCTTGAACTTGATAGACAACTGAATGTTATGTCGATCCAGCACACGAGCTTGCAGGCAACTCCAGTGTTAAAAAATAATGTATTTCAAACTATTTTTAATATTTATTGCCAAGTGGATAATTATAAATGAAAACAGAATGGTTCTTTTGTTAATATTGCACAATAACATGTGTATCAAATGAATTTATAAATATTTTAGAATTACGTATATTGCAGTTTCATCAATGAAAAAATGAAGACAATTTATAGTGATTCGGACGAGGTTATCTTTGCTTCCTTGCCTTGTAAAATTTTGCTAAGTAATAATAACAAAAGAGCAATTCTATTTTTATTTAGAATTATCTACTTGGCAATAAATACTAAAAATAGTATGAAATATATAATTTTTTTTTAAAACTGGGGTGGCCTAATAATTATTGCCGGTAGTGTAGATTTATATGCATTGAACAGAACGTGTCTTTAAATATGCAACCCATGCAACTTGGCCTCTGTACAAATATTTACAGTTATGTCACCAAGTTCTTTTACTTGACCCCACACGAAGTGAACTTTCTTCGAGTGACCGAAAGAATTGGCATCAAGGAAGGGAGGTGAATTTGGACTCTAGCCGAGCAAGAACTTGCTGATCCCTGAGACCATCGCCTAGTAGATTAAAGTATTGGTTTAAGAAATCGGTAACATATTAATTCAATCCCTAGATCGGTCAGTTCATTTACTAGATCGGTAAGTAAAAAGTCAGATATTAAGCAAACTCTCACTAATCATGATCCCCAAACCACATTGTCAGTCAGTTAAAGTGCCATACGTGATACACGCTTGGGCGATCATGTCTCGAAAGAGACATGACTGACTGGGCAGGAAATTATCCCGCAGTAGGTTGCCATTGCTTTCTGCGGTAGACTGGTTGCCGACCAAGGCTATAGAACCCAATCTGTCCTGCTATTTAACCCATAACTGGAAGGAAGAGACGGATTAATACCTTTCCCAAGGGTATTTGCGCGTAAGTGAATACAATGGATTCAACTGGAATTCGAACTCGGCTCCCCGGTTTCTCGTTCCGAGCCGATATCCATTGTACCACAACGCACATCCTAGATGATTCATTGTAGATGAACCAAATAGACGATATTTTAAAAACCTCAACACGCATAAAACAGAAAATGGTATTTCTACAAAAACCCTGAACATATCAAATTCTTTTATTGCAAACTAATGCACTATAACTACAAACAAGATGAAAAAATAATCGAAAACCTCATTTGTACTAATATTTGATTCTAATACAAAATTAAGATTAATAATATATTATAAAATAATAGAATACTACTAATTTCATTCTCCGTAATAACTCTCCTCCATCAACTATGTATTAGGTAAAACTAATATTATATATCAATTTAAATGTCTTTTGGGAGAATTTAAAAAAAAAAATATATATATCTTTGATTTACAACAACTACTTTCACAGGACGTCTTACATTATACATGTTTGACCATTCGTCCATTTCTAGACATCTACAACAACATTCCTGACTAGATTCAGTCAGTCAGTTAAGTGCCATGCGTGATACACGCTTGGGCGATCATGTCTCGAAAGAGACATGACTGACTGGGCAGAACATTATCCCGCAGTAGGTTGCCATTGCTTTCTGCGGTAGACTGGTTGCCGACCAAGGCTATAGAACCCAATCTGTCCTGTTATTTAACCCATAACTGGAAGGAAGAGACGGATTAATACCTTTCCCAAGGGTATTTGCGCGTAAGTGAATGCAAGGAATTCAACTGGAATTCGAACTCGGTTCATCGATTTTTCGTTCCGAGCCGATATCCACTGCGCCACAACATTCACAATATAAAAAAATAATGATCGATAACACAACTATACTACGTTAAGAAAACAACAAAAGCAAACTACAGATCCTCGAGGCAATATTCATTAAAAACAATTAAGCCGTCAATTTATAGAATCTGCTATGAATACTCTAGTTATATTCTACAATGTTTATAAAAAGAAGAGATTTTCATGCCTTAACACTTGCATGAACATGACATTACAGCATTGGAACGTCTCAACTATGGAGACCGACCTATCTGAAAACCAGGATATCAGTGGCTCCAGGTAATCTGCAATTATCAATCACGAGCTCAAGAGGTTTGATGTGAACATTGCTACACTACAAGAAACACGTCTGGCAGATTCTGGATCACTGACGGAGAGGGACTACACGTTTTTTTGGCAGGGAAAGGGCTCGAACGAACTTCTTCAAAACGGTGTGAGCTTCGCAGTTAGAAACAGCTCCTGAATATAGTTGAACCAGGTAGTAACGGTTATGAGCAACTTCCGACTCTGCCCCTCAGTACCACAGCAGGTCCGGTTACCCTCGTCAGCTTGTATGCCCCAATAGTCTCTGCTACACTGGAATTTAAGAACGATTTCTACAACAAGCTTGCAGCTATCATCAGCAGTATCCAAAACAGGGAAGAGCTTGTTCTCCTGTGCGACTTCAATGCCAGAGTGGGTGCCGATCGCGATACGTAGCCCTTGTGCTTTGGACAGTTTAGTGTCAGCAAGATGAACAATAATGGCCAGAGACTACTCGAGCGATGCACATACCACAACCTGTGCACAACCAACTCCTTTCTCAAGGTCTTATGGTAATACCCACGCTCAGAGCACTGGCGCCAGTTAGATTTAATCCTTGTCAAACGAACGGCTATTAAGAACGTTCTTCACACTCGCTCTTATCACAGCGCGGACTGTGACACAGACCACTCCCTAGTGTTCTGCTAGATCAGCTCCAACCAAAGAGGTTACATCACGACAAGAAGTAAGGGAATCTTCACATTGATGTCAAGAGACAACTAAACCTTGTGGAGCAGTTTGCTGAAAGAATTGAGAGTGAACTGAAAACCTCACAAATCGAGGACACTACAACAAAAATTGGATATTTTACAGAACACCATGCACCGCACTTCCTTGGTAACCTTTGGGAGAAATACTTCCAAGTCACATAACTAGCTGGAGTCAAAGTCCACCGAGATAACTCCCGTCATTAAAGTTAAGCGCGCCACTCTAGCGGAGTACAAGCGGTCACCCAACGAGAGAAACTTACAGCTTCTTCGGGCTATCAGGAGCAAAGCTCAGCAGACTGCTAGACAATACGCCAATTTTTTTTTTTTTAATCATTTCACCCCAAGCAAGGCGGAAACACCACTGATGTGCAGGGGGTTACATAAATGTAAATAGATTAATTAGAAAAGAGTGAGGAGTACAAACTAGTTAGAAAGGAACAATAGAAAGCTGAGAAAGCAGGTGCGATGACAGACACATAGGTGGAGAGAAAGGGAAGGTTATACAGGGGAGGGGAGAGAGCTAGAGGCCAGTGGTTAGTAGATGAGTATTGACTTTGCATTTAAATTTCTGGAGGTTGTAGACGTCAGGAAAGCAAGAATACGGGAGTGAGTTCCACAGGCGGGAAGTGCGAGAGAGGAAGCTGCAGGAGTAGAATTGTCGTCTGCGTTTGGCTAACCTGACTGTGAATGGGTGGGACCCAGTTGCCAGTCTGGTTGCACGGGTAAACACCTGTTGAGGAGGCATCAGTGACTTAAGCTCATCCGAGCAGAAGCCATGAAAGTATTTATAGAAGAGACAGAGGGAGGCCACATTTCGACGATGGGGAAGTGGCTGCAGTCGAGTCGCCAGATCAGTACCTATCACATTACAGACTCTCCTTTGGAGCTTGTCAAGAACACTGAGGAGAACGGCAGGGGCACCTGACCATAAATGGCAGCAGTACTCCATGCACGGACGGATGGTTGACTTGTATATATGCAGGATGGATTCAGGTGGAAAAAAAATCCTGGATCGACATAGTGACCCAATCTTCCTAGCAGTAGATTTTGCTATGGATTTAATATAGTGGTTCCATTTGAGGTCTGAGGACAGGGTAAGTCCGAGGAGGCGTAGTGTATTACTCTCAGGGAGAATCACTTGGTCCATGCTTATGGGAGGCAGAAGAGGTTGCCTGTAATGGTTGATAGACAACAGCTTGGTCGTAGATGAATTGAAGTTGACAAGCCACTTCTTGCCCCAGTTCACTACAGAGTGTAGATCCCGCTCAAAATCAGCAGCGAGATTATGTCTGTCCGCCACGACAGGTTTCTTACTGGAGCGGGAGTATAATTAGTACTGGAAAGAGCTCAGTGAAAAATTCCGGACAACAGCAACGACTGGGAATATCAGAGGAAGGTATGATGGCATCAAGACAGCAATGGAACCAGTGTATAACAAGAAAGCTCCTCTCAAATCCGCCGCTGAGGTAGTCATCACAGACACAAAAACAGATGGAGAGATGGAGGGGACACTATTCCAACCTCTACTCTCAACAAAATGTCGTGACGACTGCGTTTCTTGACGCCATTGGGTGCATACCTGTCGTGGAAGAGCTCATCACTGAGCAGACGATAGAGAAACTCAGCTAGATCATTAACAGCTTGGCGACAGGGTATGTTCCAGGCAGTGGTGAAATTCCCCCGATCTTATCAAGCACGACAAGACTATCCTGCTGCTTCCTCTGCACGAAGTCTTTTCCAACGACCGCAACAATTAGAGAGGCATGTCTTTATTCTGCGTCGTGGGCAAAAGTCTTTGCTCGGGTCATCTTGTTGCCTTCTAGGTCAAGATACCGCAGCTCCACCGGTCATCACGATCAATTAATATGAGCTGGATGCGGTCCATCAGTTTACCTACCTTGGCTCTACCATCATTGACAACTTCTCCCTGAACACAGAGCTCGACAAGAGAATTGGGAAGGCAGCCACAACACTTGCTTGCCTCACAACACGTGTTTGGACTAACTCTGAGCTGACAGCTAAGAAAAAGATGGCAGTCTACAACGCCTGTGTCATCAGCACACGGTATATTGGAATCTTATGATAAGACAAGGTACCCAACACTGAGGCCCTGTTTCTCGCGGGTCTACCAACCATGTTAACACTTATTAAATAATGCAGACTCCGCTGGCTAGGCCATGTCCACCACATACTAGACCATCGCATTCAAAAAGACATCTTGTATGGGGAGCTAGCCTCTGGAAGAAGACCTACTGGGTAGCCACAGAAGCGGTATCGTAACATCGTAAATTGCGACATGAAAGCTGTGGGCATCAACAGGGACTGTTAGGAGAGCGTAGCAGTCAATTGGTCCAAATGGAGAAGAACCCCGGCCCAACAACCTAAATCAAGGGAAAAGTAGCTGACACAAGTCTCTATGGAGACAGTGCAGAAACAAAAAATATATGCAGCCTCTGCAGCAGAGACAATCACTCCTGCATTAGGCCTATAAATAAAAAAAAACAGTCTTTCATGTCTTAACACTTGCAACATAAAATATGCGATTTTGGATAATTTTTACTTTCTAATGAATGCTTAGCAAATTGTCAACTGTTATATTTTAAGCAAGAAAAAAGTTTACAGTAATCTTTAGCAATACAGTTTTGCGATTATTTTTTGTTACCACAACTCACACTTCTCAAGATCTCGAAATAAGATTGAAAGTACTTGGGAACATCGAGAAATGAATAATAAAATCATCTGTCAAACTTACAGCTCATTTTTTACTTCTTTCAATTATAATACGCGAAAGATTATCCATGAGTATGAACAGATTTTTAAAAATAAGTAGACACAATGTTTGTAATTTATTTAATCTGACAATTTTGTAATTTTTGTCTTTTTATGTCATATTCTTTATATATTAAGAAATATAGTATCCTAACATTGTAAGATTTAACTTTCACGAACATCTAATGGACTTAAATTGAAATCTCTTAAACAATCAATTTTAATAGCCACCTGATGATTACGTAGTGAATGAAACTCCGAATCCTTCCACCAACGTATGATAATACGTATATTTATTCATATATAATAGCTCTGTTATTACTAACTTGAGCACTGTTTTATTAACACATAGATATTTTTTTATGAATGGGCCTACACTTGAGCGTATATCCATATGTATACTTGTTGATTCACACACACACACACACACACACACACACACACATATATATATATATATATATATATATATATATATATATATATATATATATAATTTTTCTGTTGTCAATTTAATACTTTACTCATATCATACATTTTACTGATATATTGAGGCCGCATAAGTAAAGTTACTAGAATCTACATTACATTCACCTACGGGCTTACGTCCATATCACGTTGAATACACCGGTTCTCGCTCGATCACTGAAGTTAAGCAACGTTGACCCTGGTCAGTACTTAGATGGGTGACCGCTTGGCAATACCAGGTGCTGTAAGTGTGTAGTGACGGTGTAGGCTGTGGTGCAGTGGATATTGACCCGGAAAGAGAAATCGGTGATCTGAGTTCGAATTCCAGTTGACTACCCTGCATTCACTTAAGCACTGGGACCCTTGGGAAAGGTATTAATCCGTCCATTCCCTCCAGTTATGGGTTAAATAACAGGGTAGGACTTGGGGACCCTGCCCTTAAAAATAAATCCCAATGAATCTTGATACTCGAAAAGAAAAAAAGTATTACTAGACACAAAGCTTATATAAAAACAACAATAATTTTTTGAAAGAAAAAGGTATTACCAGCAATAAATAAATAAAATTTAGTTGACAATAAATGACCCGCCGAGGTTGATTTGCCATAAAACAAAAACAACCAACCAACCAACCAACATTTTTCTATCTCTTTATGATTCCCTAAAACAGTTAATTTTTCGGTCTTAGTTATATTTTATTTTTGTACATATATTTTATATTTTTTATATATTAATTTTAAAAATGTTCTTTATTTATACCCCCTACCAATGTAATATTTCTTTTTCCGTTTTTCTATTTTATTCCTGTGATAGATTTTAAACTAAATTAATTTGATCTCAACAATAGTCAGACCCTATTTTATTTTAAACGCAAAGCCGAATATTATGTCATGTTATCTGTTTTCCCTATTTCTCCTTTACCCTTTTTCTTTTTCATTTTATATATCTGTCCCTTTCTTTACACTCACCTTGGCTAACAGTTGTCACGGCTGCTTATTCAACGTACGTTTCCTCTCTTTCTCTCCTTTTCATTTCTCCTTCTTTCCTTCTCTCCAATAACTTTTTCCCTATTTTCCCTTTTTTCTTTCTTTTTCCCTCTTTTCCTGTTTTCCTTCTCCCCACTTTCCGTTTCTGCGACCCGCTTATCTTTGATATTTTTTACACATATGCAATCTTTAAGTTTTAAATATCAAGCTGAGATCGATTTCGCATTCACTCTGTTTTTCCTCCCACTTCCGTACCTTCTGTAACAAAGTCTAGACGCCTATCTTCTAACATAATCTTCCCACTCTTTTGTAACTCCCCCTCTTACTGTTCTTTCATATTTCTTTCATTTTCCTTCTGTTTAAGTGAACCTCCGATGTATAAAATTCTTTTTGAATTTTCCATAATAAAAGGTCGCCGACGAAGCGAATTTACTTTGCAAAAATGATCATACGGCACATGTGATTTTTTTTTTAATCATATCACCTCGAACAAGGCGGTAACACCACTGATGTGCAGGGGGCTACGTAAGAGTGAAAAGATTGGAAAAGAGAGAAGAGAAAGCCCGAAAATCACATCCTAAACAGGGAACAAGAGATGAGCCTCTTCACCTCTTCAATAGACATGGGGAGAGTGTTTATCTACTCCAATTGAAAAAAGAAAAAAAAAAGAAAAAGGAGTGAAAAGATAAGAAAAGAGAAAGCCGGAAACCACATGCTACCTGGTTTAGTCTTGCTGTTTCGTTTGTAAGATTTCATAGTGGTTTAGTTGGGGAAAGAGAAGAGGTCTAGAGTAGCGTCAGATGGTCACTAATTGCAGCAGTTGAAGGATGGAGACTGGTGCTGCCTGCAGCATAATTTGGCCTCGGAGTTGCCTATCGGAGATTCATGCAGGGACGCCCGTCCATGCGCGAAATGGCGCTACAGAAACCCCGATATTATTCAACTCTTGATCAGAGCAGCCTCTCAAGACGCTGATTTTCCAAGTTTTATGTAATATATATATATATATATATATATATATATATATATATATATATATATATAAATTTTTTAATTATTTTTTATTATTGCTTTAAAATTTTTAGTTGATTTTTAATTTTTAATTTTTTTAATTTTTTTAAAAATTAATTTTTTTTTCCTGCCATGACTCATTTTCATTTTTTAGTATTTTAAAAAATTTGAAAAGTTAAATTAAAAAATCTCAGTTGACCCTGATTATTAATAAGGATGGAAGCTGGTCGGTCATTTTTAGTATTTCTTATTTTTTATAACATCTACCATCTATAATGCCTGTAAATATGAAACTGGATTTATTTGTTGGCATTATCTATGTACCTATAATAATTTGTTTACATATATATATATATATATATATATATATATATATATATATATATTTCTGATGCTTAACATTATTCTTTTTTTTTTGTTTTATTACAGGTCATGTGCAAAGCTTACTATTTCGCCCACTATATGAGTTTAACGATCCCTGTGGTGTTGCTGTCAGTAATATCTGCCGAACGCTACATCGCCATTCTTTACCCGTTGAAGGCCAAGCAGCTTTTTACCTTCAAGCGTCTTCGTATCACTCAAGTTCTAATCTGGTTAATTCTGGCTGCGTACAATTCACCCCAGTTAATCGTGCATGACACGTTCACCCTAGGAGGAAAAACCTTCTGCTATATGCGATCAGACAACATCAACACCAACGCATACGTCCTGGCCAACTTGATTGTCTGGTATATACTGCCATTGTTTATTTTAAGTTTTATGTACTGCAAGATCGCCACCACTCTCTGGCAGAGTAGCAGCTCGCAGAACTTCGCTCTGAACACGCAATGTACCCATAAATTTAAACCTAAAATTGAAAATGACCTCCGTTCCCATAAACAACACCACCCTCACGGTTTGTCCATTCGCAGCTGTAGCAGTGGTTGCAGCCAAACTGCTATAACATCCTTGTCTAGCTCAGCACCCGACTCCAGTCGCCAGATAGAAATGTTTGAAATGTCAGAGGGGGCTAACAATGCCTTTTCTTCAAATACCTGCCGCTTATGCCATTGTGGGTCTTTCATATCGCAGGTAGAGACGGAGGTGGAATACATGTCCGAAGTAACTGACGGGGAAAGTAACTCAGAAATATATTCAAACGACAGCGGCGGAGGAAGTCATTTGAGTGGCGGCGACATGGTTAGAATGTCAGGTGAGGTGAGTCAGACAGAGAATGCGATGAGGCTCAAGCGACATGGCATAAACAAGGGTGAGATTAAGCGAAACCAAATCAGGATTGGCTCGTTGAATCGAAGTAACAATGCCAGGTTTGTGACAGTCGGTCTTAGAAATCACTGCCATAAAAAGAGACAGTATACTAACACCCAGAAAGTTATACAGTCACGAAAGAAAGTCATCCGCTTGCTGTTGATGATAATTGGCACCTTCGCTGTACTCGCTTTGCCTTATCATATTAGGGCATGTATTTATCTATGGGCTGACACGACAAACATGGGAAGCCTGCTATCGCCGATTTGTTACTTGTTGTATTATACTAACAGCGGATTGAACCCCCTACTTTATGCTTTTCTTTCTGATAATTTTCGAAAAAGCCTCAAGGATTCCTTTAAATGTTTTTCGAGAAAATGAAGACATCTGATTTGGCTTTAAAAATAAATGCAGCAAAAATGAGAGAGAAAAAAAAGAAGATTAAAAAAATTAACATATGAATATCTAGAGTAAATTTATGTTGGAATCTTATATATAATATAAAATTATATACTTTTTCACTCAATTTTGACAAGGGAAAATCATCGCAAAAAAGTATTAAAAACGGGTTTAATTTTGTGGTGGTTGAAAAAATGAATTTATGAGAACGGATTTTGAAAATAAAAATATGATAACAAAAGAATAAGAAAAACAGTTTTAAAATTTTTATATATTTGAGTTAATTTGGAAAGAAATTTATGATCAAAATTTTACTCTTTGAAAGTTCATTCTCATAGAGAAATAACTAAAGACTGCCAAGAATTTGTTTTCATTTAAATTTGTTCGGAAAACTATTTTGGTAAATAACTTTACAGAAATAAAGTAAATCGTAATAATCGAAATCGATTATCAAAAGAACAAGCGTGAAAACTCCAGAAATAATTTCTGAACTTAGCTTAATGGACAGCGATATCACTGGTCAGCAAAAAAAAAAAAAAATCGAATGCTGTCAAGACAAAAAACATCTTTTTTTATAACCTAATTTGAGGCCGCTGAATCTGAAAATCACTTTATTTTTTTCTTGGTTAGCTACCATTTTTTCTGTACAGAAATACAGTCATATCACGTTGAATACACCGATTCTTGTTCGATCATCAAAGTTGAGCAACGTTGAGCATCGTCAGTACTTAGATGGGTGACCACTTGGGAATACCAGGTGCTGTAAGCGTTTAGTGACGGATGTGCGTTGTGGTGCAGTGGATATCGCCTCGGAAAGAGAAATCGGTGAGCCGAGTTCGAATTCCAGTTGAATGCCCTGCATTTACTTACGCGCAGGTATCTTTGGATAAAGGTATTAATCCGTCCCTTCCCTCCAGTTATGGGTCAAATAACAGGGTAGGACTTGGGACCCTGCCCTTAAACAAATCCCAATGAATCTTCCCCTATCGAGGAGGAAGCCGTGAATGCAGTTTCCTCCTGTACGGAAATGCTTTCTATTAAAAAAAAATACATTTTTTAATTTGTTTTCTGTATATAAGGTATTGAATGATGGCGATATTTATCAAAGTAAAGTCGTAGAAACCTCTCAATTCGTTTTTAAACCAACAAATATTCGTCTGCTTATTGTGAAATATTTTTTCCAATAACAATCAGACCCTAAGTATTTAAAAATAATGCGATTGAATATGCTAAGATCAACTCGTATTTTCATCAAACCATTTAATAAACTAACAGCAGAAATAACACCTTCGTAAAAATTTAAAAAACTAAAAACATTTTTCTCTTTCTTGATTGTTTGTCCATTTAGCAGTAGTTCGCCATCACTCGTTTGGCTCACCGTCCCTGACAATGCTCTTCTGTTGTTCTGATATCCTGGTGAAATCGTTCTTCCAGCTCATCAATCACATTGCCTCAGTTATCGGTAAATTATTGTAGATGGTTATGTAAAAAATGGACGTTAATATTCATATAGATCTATTAACAATAAAGTGTATTACTGATAAAGTTTATTCGAATTTTGGCGATAAATTGGAAAAAAATTGTTCTACTTTAAATCTTTTTGACTCAAAAACAATCTTTTCTAATAAAAAAAAATATTTCAAGTAGCAGAGATAAATTTCTCGGTCTGACTGAAAAATTGATTGTCTTTTACAATCTTTATTAACTTAACGATGCAATCTGCTAAGATTGTAAATTGATTATTTTTTCCAAAAATGAGTAATTTAAGCACAGCAAAAACGGTAGCCAAGCATGAAAATCTAAGGTCATTTTCGGGGTCAGTACCATCAAATTACCTAAAAATCATCTTTTGTTTCTTGTCACCAAAAATCGTGTTGATCAGTGTAATAAATTTGTGTTGCTGAATGTGGCAAAGTTCTATCCCCACCATAAAAAAGTACAGAAATTTCGTACTTGCAGAAGTTGACTGTCACGAGTTCTTAAAAATAACCCCTAAAAATAACCCCTAAAAAAATAACCCCTAAAATCACACAACATGAAAGGAACAATGACTTTCTCTTGAGTATAAAATAAGAAATCACGAACAAAAACACACATCGGTGAGACTCAAAAATTAGATTTACCGATAAATTGTGTTAAAGAAGAATATACTCCAGTAAACAAAAAAACAAAAAAACAAAAAAAAAACGATTGTATAAATTTCAACAAAAAGATATCTCCTATTTTGGAGATTGCCTTTTATGTATTTGTTTTATATTGTATTTTTCAAATCGATGCTTTGTTTGCCAAAAATATTTTCCCGTTAACTTTTTCAATATTAGATTATTGCTCAACTCCCATTATCCACTAAAAAAACTTTTATTTCCCTAAATCCTTATTTTCATTATCCAATCATGAAAGTACTTTTGTAGTGAACAAAACCAATTCAAAGTTTCAAATTCAAATCTGTCTCACTGATTCTGTTAAAAAAAAAGAATAAAAAAAAGAATTTTCTGGAATGTACAAAATTTGCACACAAAACTCGTGAAATTTCACACTTCGATGTGAAATGTTTTTCGGCAAACAGCAAACTAGGAAACATCTAAAAGGAAAAAGAAAAATTCAAATAATATTTAATTATAAAAAAATTAATTAAAATTCCTTTTACAGACCCCTTTCGAGAGCCGACGATAATTTGTTTGTCATCCAATGGGAAGCCCAGAATTATATCCGGGTGTGAATTCCCAACTGACCTGTTTGGAGCTCCAGAAAACGAAATAAAAGAACGAAACAAGAAGACGGTCGCAGTTGAGAAAATACGAGCATAATTAGCACGTCCCTTGACAAACGTCAAGCGATCATATTATTATAGCCTCTCTTTCTCACTAAACTTCTTTACTTAACTGTTCATCAATCCACTTAATAACTCACAGGTACCCAAAGAAGTACTGGGCGAAGACTTAAAAGACACTCCTAACAAACAAACTCTCACACATACATACGCGTATACTCTTTCAACAATTACTACTATGAACATTTTCACGACCTTGTACCAACCAAAAGACATTACTTTTTTTGTAAAAACCTTAATTGATATATATATATATATATATATATATATATATGTTGTTTCTATATACAATTTGATTTTCTTGTTTGGTACCCCTCTTATAGTGGGCTATCTATTAACAAGGCCAAATCAAACTAATCTCTTTCATCGCACACATACACATCACTGTAACGGGTAACTCACTATAAACTGGTGACCCCGTCTTTTTACTAACAAAATCAATAAGTCAGATTTTAATTTTAAATTTTGAATTTGTTTTGTTCACTACCATTTCCTCGCCATTCTTTTCTCTTTCAGATGAATTGTATATCATCACTTTAAGTTAGTGTAAATATTTCCAGCATTAATGAGATTCACAACGATTTGGTAAACAGATAAAAGCAATTGAACATTTCTGAGTCAAATTATATTCAATCACAAAATGATTCCAAACCCATTTCAAACGTATGGAATCACTCCCTCCACCAGCTTATATCACGAGATAATTATTATCTAAAAACAAATTAAAGATATTTTTGACTTTAAATAACCTGAAATATATTGATAAACAGTAGCAAATGTATCATTCGATCAATCAATTTCCCCATCATTTTGATGAACTTATTTCACCTTTCAGCTAAATTGTATTCTCTTTTTTTTTTCAATGGAAAGAGATTTTAAGATTTTTTGAAATTTACATCTATAAAAGTGACGAGGGTGGGCGTTGTGTAAGTATTTGTTTGTTTTATAGAATCGACTTAGCGTCTGCATTTTGCGGTCTTGCTCAACGGGAGTTGCGCTCAGATGTAGATCAAAATTTTAGAACGCTAACGATACCTTAAAATATTTCAGAAAGCCAAAATTAGGGGTAGAAAAATATATATTATCACCACACAAAGTCAGGGATCAGTTTATGTATTGATTATAATATAGAATCGATCACCCTACTTTATATTATCTATATCTATATATGTTGCCCCTCCCTCTCCAACCCTAATCCAATAGAGACATTCCACATTGTTATCTATATCTATAAAAGGGACGAGGGTGGACGTTGTGTAAGTATTTGCTATGTAAATTAATCATATGTTTCTTATTCTTATTATTCCTTAAACTACCCAAGTGAAACCGGGATAACTGCTAGTCTCATACAAATTTCTAACGTCATTATTCAAAGAAAGACATTTCTGTGAAGGTCTGTGACAGTTTATTATCTTTCAAGCAATATGTGTACTTCGTTGTGAAAGAACGATTTAAGTTTTGATTCGATGGTTTGACCTAGGAATATTTTCATATCTTTGGTTTTATTAGAGCTTATTGAACAGAGAGTTACTGATACATATCAATCCGTTGCATATACAATCTCATCACATGTTTTATCATGCAGTAAAATTACCACTGAACTTCTTCTATCAGAGAAATATAACTTCACTTTCAATCCATCATTCAAACTAACAATCTTTTACTGCAGCGATTTGCAATCCCACGTTGTCAATATTCTTGCCATTCTAAATAAAACATTCCGTTTAAATCGCACCATTTTGAATTCCTGCCGAACAAAGACGATCTCTATGGCCGAGCGGTTAAATCACACCAGATCAAATAAGGGTTTCCTTCACAACGGAACACGTAGGTTGGAACCCTACAGAAGAGTACATGTTCTTTATTTAGTCATTCGATTGCACAGGCCAGTAGACATGATTCACAATGTTTGATACAACAATGCGTCTACACGATACATGTATCTCATAAAATAGGGTTTAGAGAAATAAAAATATACTAAATGTGCGTTTATATAGATATATATATATATATTGTCATCTTCACATCGTTCATTCAGTAATGAATTTGAACACTCTCAGCTACTAGCGTGTGTATACACTGTATATAACACACTAAAACAATATATATATATATATATATATATATATATTGTGATCCGCAAACAGATCTACTACGCTGTATCACAACTCATCAGTACGGTTAGACATCCGATTGCTTCTAGCCTGGATTGAAACGGAATTGGCGTCAGTCGGCGATTCTACATCCGAGCTATGGGCGCTCGCTAGAAGAAGGCTAACTTTAGCGTGTTATATACACTGTAAACACATGCCAGTAGCCGAGAGAGTTCAAATTTACTACTGAATGAACGATGTGTAGAAAAGTGAGCAGCTACTATTTAATCAAAATCTACAATTCCTCCATAGTGTTCACTCATGGTGTGAGTGCGTATATATATATATATATATATATATATATATATATATATATATATACGCTCTCACACCCTGTTTGAGCACTCTAGAAGAATGGTAGGCTTTGAAAAACAGTAGCTATTCTGGCATGTACGCATCGCTCATTCAGTAAAATGAATTAGAGCACTCTGGCTATTGATAAAATAGTTCCTGTCCTAATACTTTTGCACAGCATTATATATATATATATATATACATATATATATATATTAGGTTGCCCCAAACGTTCGTAAACACTTGCAAAAAATTGAAATTTTACTCGCCAGGTAATCTAAGGTTACCAGAAAACACTTGCAAAAATTGTAATTTTACTCGCAAAAACAACAAAAACTGTTGCTGAAAATAAAATCATCATTTTCCAAAACTTTCTGCCATCGATATGCAAGCTTTCGGATCTGGTCAAAGTACCATTCAGCCGGCTTCGAATCAAAGAATTCTTGACACGTTTCCTCAACTTCATCAAACGAGTTGAATCGGCGGCCCTTTAGAGAGTGTTGCATTGAATGGAAAAGGCTGTAATCTGATGTAGCACAGTGAGGACTGTAGGCTGTGTGGAAGAACCTCAACGTTGTCCAGATCTTCAAACTTATTTTTGGTCTTCCTGGCGGTGTGTGGCTTGGCATTGTCCAACTGCATCAAAGCTCGCTTTCGGTTGATCAGAGCCGGGTACTTTTGCTTCAACTTTTCGTAGATCCGCTCAAGTTGCTGACAGTAAAGTTCGTCACGGATGGCATGACCATTCGGAACCAACTCAAAATGCATGATTCCTTCAAAGTTCCACCAAACGCACAACATGACTTTCTTGCGAATCGATCTTGTTTTAGAACGACAGTGTCTATTGCCCTTTCTGAACTCATAGCTTGTCTCGATTTTGTTGGACCAGATAGACCCATTTCTCGTCGGATATCACAATGCGCTTCCAAAAACGCTCGTCCAATGGATTGCTGAGCAATTGACGGCAAATTTCAACTCATCTGGTGGCTTGTACATCAGTGAGTTCGTGCGGATCTTGGCGCGGCTTTTTGTGAAGAAAACCAAGTTGCTTCAAATGTCGGTGAATTGTCGATTTGCCATCTCCTAATCATCAGCTAATTCTTGAGTGCTCAATGAAGGCGTAATGTCCAAACCGGTTTGCAAGTCTCCATCATCCAACTTTAACAGCCGTCTAGAATGAGGCTTATCTTCAAGACTCATGTCGCCAGAATTGAAACGCTTGTACCAATCTGAGATCGCCGAATATGCAATTGTTCCTTCACCTTCTGCAGCACAAATCTCTTCTGCAGCTTTTCTGGTTGAAAGACCTCGCTTCCAGCAGTAAAGACTCGCAGCTCAATTTTATCAATTGCCATTTGGAATACAAAGATGAAGATCACTATAACAATAAAAACACAAATTTGCTTAAAGATTCAATTTTTCGCAAGTGTTTTTGAACTTTTGGGACAACCTAATATCAAGAAAACATTTAATCGTAATCGGAGGCCACAATTTAAACAACCTAAGGTACGCAGATGATACAGTGCTGATAGCAGACACAGAAAGGAGACTACAAGACCTCCTCAGAAGGTAGCAGAAGAAAGTAACAAGAAAGGACTAGAAATAAACTGCACGAAAACCGAATGCTTGGTCGTCAGTAAAAAGAGCAGCAAAAATGCCAAATACAGGTCGGGAATACCAGAATCAAGCAGGTACAAACATTTAAATACCTAGGAAGCGTTATAGCAGAAGATGGAAAGTGTATCAAGAAAACATTTACAAACGTTGTGGGTGGATTCCTTACACCAAAACAAGAAAAATTTCATATAAACATACGTCCGCACATCCTTCGATTTTTAGTTACAAAGTTAAAAATTTTACGGTAGACGCTGTTAAACGTATAATCCAAGATACAATCGAAAACTACTTATACTAATTTTTGGAGGCGTGTTCCTAGTACCAAAATAAGCTAAAATATAGACAAATCTCCAAAAAGTAATTGTTGTAGCTCAACACAGAAACTCATAACAAATTTCAAAAATGTCTTCCACTTGCTTCTAAATGCGAACCCGTCGGATCATTGATTGGTAGATCCTTTTAAATGGTCGAACCCGGTGTCAAATTTTTTCGCTAGTCTCCATGATTTGTTGATGAATCGTCACAGCATTATTAATGTCTGCTGAATAAGTTGGACCCCCAGATAAAACTTCAAAAGAAAGAGCATGAAACCAATCCTCCCTTACGTATCCATCTTTTCAGGTAGTTGTCAATGGGTGCAGCGCAAATCATGTGAGTAAAATGTGCTGCCGCCCAATCATGCATGAACGTGCGTCTTCGTATTTTTAGAGGGGACGCTCTCTAAAAAAATCTGGAAGTTTGTTCGAAATAAAATTACTTGTAAGACAAATGTTGGTTGTGTAAAATTGTTTTTTCATCTTTTCAACATTTTGGCATGTCCGTAAAATGACGATTGAAACAAACAACGAAATATAAGTGAAACACCAAGCGTTAATCTGCCATGATTTCCGCAAGCGTAATATCATTTATTTCGAAAACTCTGTTATATAGGTATATATACTGGCAAAATATTAGGGACAAAGAGGCTAACCTGGAAAGAGAGACAAAAATTCTAGTTTATAAAAATATTTCCGCTCAGCATCCTAACTTGACAGTAAATATTTTGTTGTGTGTTTGCAAGACGTCAGAATATCTTGTCTTTCATTAAGCAGCTTATGCATCTCTAGGTACGTTATCGTCGCCATTTTGTTTTTCTTGGCATCATTTGCACATTCTGCACATGTTACATCGGATTATTCTGCGTATATTACATTCTATATTGACATTTTTTTTATTCTTTTACCTATCACACATAATCAGCAAGTTACGAGTTGTTTTTGTATTTGTTGTGGGATCTCCCCTTTTTCTATGATAATGGACTCGACTTGAGTATACATATACTCCTATCCATAGTGATTTACGAAGACTACTGTGAGAAACAACGTAAAAGATCCGTAAGATACCGAACTTCCACAGAGAATACCGTGTCAGTAGCTCTGAACTCCATTCAGCCAAAATAGTATTGCATATCACCCGTCAGTTCCGACGTGGACAATACTAATTCCAGCACGACTTAACTTCAAAGACTTGTATATATATTCCTTACTAATCTTATTACTAACTTACTAACCTGCGTCTCTGTTTGTATCTTTACGTTTAATATAACATATTTTCTATCTCAAATCTCTGTTTTGTTATTCATTATTTTGTGTGGTTTCTCACCCGGAATCCACAACAGTATTTCTGCTAGTTTCAAGATAGAGTTGTGGTTATACCACGTTTTTCCGTCTTTTTAGTTTTATTAATATCCATCTTTCCTTTTTCTTTTATTAATATACATCTTTTTTTTTGTTTGCTTTATAAATACACATTTTGATCGTCTTTCGTTCTTTCATTTTTTAAATTTTAGTTTTATTAATATACGTCTTTTTTGTTCATTTTTACAAGGAATGTCATATTTATGATTAGGATACTCTCCAAAAGGGCAATACAAATGAAGAAGGACTTATAACTGCTTCATTGACGTTTGACAAAATACGCCACAAAGAAATGATGGAGATGCTCGGCAGCCTGGACATATTTGGGAAAGACTTGAGAGTAATCAAGAATCTTTACTGGTAGCAAACCGCTTGCATACGGACAGGTAATGAATTGAGTAGATATACAAAGATAGAAAGGAGCGTAAGACAGGGATGTCTTTTCACCGAATCTGTTCAACTTGTACAGCGAGAATATTTTGAGGACCCTAGAAGGTATACCTGGATTCGTAATCGGAGGCCACAATTTAAACAACCTAAGGTACGCAGATGATACAGTGCTGATAGCAGACACAGAAAGGAAACTACGAGACCTCCTCAGAAGGTAGCAGAAGAGAGTAACAAGAAAGGACTAGAAATAAACTGCACGAAAACCGAATGCTTGGTCGTCAGTAAAAAGAGCAGCCCAAAATGCCAAATACAGGTCGGGAATACCAGAATCAAGCAGGTACAAAAATTTAAATACCTAGGAAGCGTTATAACAGAAGATGGAAAGTGCGACACAGAGATCCGAAGGCGAATTGGCATGGCGAAGGAAGCATTCCAGAAGTTGAGTAAAGTATTAAGAAACAGG
This sequence comes from Ascarosepion bandense, assembly GCA_037127315.1. Classification (NCBI taxonomy): domain Eukaryota; kingdom Metazoa; phylum Mollusca; class Cephalopoda; order Sepiida; family Sepiidae; genus Ascarosepion; species Ascarosepion bandense. The sequence goes on along the minus strand of JBBBDQ010001148.1, from coordinate 2,189,907 downwards.
ACAATTTCACTAAAATCTAGAAAGAGAGTACTGAATTGGTACGTGCTGTCCGCCTTCAGTATAGCACTGAATGCTGGACAATACCATCAAAGACCAAGGAAAAACTTGAAGTAACTGAAATGAGGTTCTACACAAGCATACTGCGAATATCATTTTCGAGTATGATGAGGTCTTGAAATGATGAAAATGAGGTCTTGGAAATGATGGAAACAAAAAGGAAATTAAAACTGAGCATCAAGAAGAGACAGCTGAAGTTCCTGGGATAAGCAATGAGGAAAGAGGGCTTGGAGAATCAGATACTAACAGGCCAGATAGAGGGGAAAAGAGACAGGGGAAAGCAACGGGTAACATATTTGAAGGACCTAATCAGGTGGAGGATTGCATGGTGTAACAGGAGAAGGCGTGCTCAGAGCCACCAGGGATAGGGAAACGTGTGAGACCATGATCGCCTACGTCCTGAAGAGACAAGGCACATAGAAAAAGAATATACATTCTTTCTTTCTTTCTTCCTTTCTTTTTATTATTATTAATTTCTATTAGTTGTTGATTTTTTCTTTTTAGCTTTATTAATATCCATTTTTCGGGAGGGGATAAACAGAGAAAGAATCGTGCAAGAAACAACTCTTAACACTGAGGATATATAAATAGAGATTTATTATACCTCAGTACAATAAACCAAATACAAGTACACCAACGTACAGTTAACAAGAATAACATTTAAGGCAGTGTCTCTGTATAGGACGTATGCGTCCGTCTTGAGAAGAAGGCTTCCGTCTAGTGACGTCTAACTCTCGTCTAAGGCCGATGGCCGTCGACTCTCGTATAATGACGAATAATCTCGATCACTCCTGTGTAATGACGAAGACTCTAGCATAGTCACAAACACACTCGATCTCTCTCGAGCGCTATCTGTAGTTCGTTCTCGACTAGGTCTTTTATAACCCGGGCCATAGTCATTCCTGTGTAAGACAGGATATTCCTCCACAACAAGTAAAATAGTGTAAGTCATCGGAACTCATAATATAGAAAGATTTACAACCATTTGAAAATCAAAAGAAAAAAAGATATGAATAGTTGAATTACTGATGGGTAAATCGGATTAGATGTGAAGTAAGGCAAGTTTACTAGTTTTTAGCTTATATATATTGCGACTCTTCAGGTGTGTGTTCTCACGTATTAAAACTAGTCATGTGCCGCATTTCACCAAAGTTCATTCTTTTTAATCGTCTCACCTTAAACAAGGCGGTACCGTCACTGATGCGCAGGAGGCTACATAAGAGTAAAAGTTTAAATAGGAGGAGAGTAAAGAGAAAGATGAACCAGTTACAGGGGATGTTAGAGAAAGGGCAAGAGAAGGATGGGAATACAGTTGTGAAGACAGTTGCGAAGGTAAAGAGAAAGTAAAAGAACAATATATACAGGATGATGCATAAAAAGAACTGGAGTCAAGTGGATAAGAGATGGGTATTGACATTGCATTTAAATTCTTTGAGGTTGTAGCCGCCATGAAAGCAAGTATATGGAAGGGAGTCTCACAGGCGAAAACTGCAAAAACAAGCTGAAGGAGTAGAATTGGTCTGCTGAATTTGGTTGATTTAACTGTAAGAGGGTGTTGTCAGTCTGGTTGCACGAGTGAACTCTTGTGGCAGGGGCAGCAGTGGCTTAAGTTCGTCGGAGCAGAAGCCATGAAAATATTTGTAGAATAGGCAGAGGGAAGCCACATCCCGTCGGTGAGAAAGTGGCTAGAGTCGAGCTGCCAAATCGGGACCTATCACAATGCATTCTCCTTTGGAGCCTGTCGAGAACACTGAGATGAACAGCAGAGGCGCCTGACCATATATGACAGCAGTATTAGGAGTAGGAGGCGACATAAGAGTAGAGTAAAGAGAAAGACGAACCAGTTACAGGCTGCGTCAGAGAAAGGGCAAGAGAAGGATGGGAATACAGTTGTGAAGACAGTTGTGAAGATAAAGAGAAAGTAAAAGAACAATATATACAGGATTATATATAAAAAAAACTGGAGTCAAATGGATAAGAGATGGGTAAGACAGGTTATTCCTCCACAAGACTTTCTTTTTATCTTTTATATGTTTTTCGCTGATATCATTTTTGTTAATTTCACGTTTCTTACTCATCTGTTCGCGATTTCTTTATTCACAGCAACATTTAATATAAAAACTCTCTTTATTTACAAACAGAAATGAAAGCTTTAAAACGAATCCATGGTCCTGGAGCTCAGACTCTTTGGACATTAGCACGAAAGACTAAAAAAGCAATAGTTGCTTCCAGTTAAAGCGAAACCGTAGACTGAAAGAAAAATGAATGGATGTAAGTCAAATTTTTATATTTTAAATAATAAAATAAATGCGACAATTTACCAATCGCACCTAGTATATATATATAAATATCTATCTATCTATCTATCTATCTATATATTGCTCTGGTGTAATGAAAGCTTTAAAACTAATCCATGGTCCTGGAGCTCAGACTATTTGGACATTAGCACGAAAGACTAAAAAGCAATAGTTGTTTCCTGTTAAAGCGAAACCGTAGACTGAAAGAAAAATGAATGGATGTAAGTCAAATTTTGATTTTCTGCTATCGATATCAAATAAGTTGTTTTCGTCGTAAACTGAATTTTGAAGGCTAAATAAGTCCTCTGAGTAAATGGTATCATGGCTGAAACTAAGAACTACAATTATACCTACTTAGAGACAAACTCAAAGTAAAAACTAAATAAAAGGGCTGAAAAACTAATTTTGATCAGACCCGGTAGGATATCAGAGTATCGATTTCCAATATCGGAATCAAATAAGTCGTCCAAGGATAGAACCGCAACCTTAAAACTTCTGAATATCGTTTCTTATGTCTTTGTCTATGAGCGTAACAGATTTGATTAAAATCGGACCACTCCTTCTATAACTCGATTTTTTTCGATTATCGATTTTCGATATTTATCGGGGGTACCTCAACACAAAACCTAGCTAAGAACACTCGCAGACGTTTATAGTACAACTGTGTAAATTCTCAAGAAAATCGGTTCAGCCGTTTCGGAGTCTATAAGTAAGAGACACACACACACACACACGCACACACACACACACACACACTCACACACACACACAAAGTTCCATTTATAAATAAGTTTAGATTTAGATAGATAATTTAGTTAAATTTGAATTTTACCAAAATAAAAGTATCAATGGGGTAAAACGAATAAGTCCAGCTTCTCCACCAGTTAAAGAAAAGTATATGGAAGGTGATGTCAGCCAAGGATATATTCCTTTTCGTTATGTAAATATTTTTTCACATCACTCTGTGTATATAATTGATATAAATGGAAAAATAAGCAAAAAATTCCAAAAAATAGTTTTAGACTTTTTATTCCTTGATTTTGTCTACTTTAGTCTGTCCTCATTAAATAAATAAAAATGAAACCATTTTAAATAATTTTAAATTAAATATTTTTTTAATATTTTTATTTCTTCTAATTTTCTCTACTTATAAATTTTGTGTTTTAATTCAAACGAAACAAAAGAGAAATGAAAAAGTTCATTAAACCCGTGCATCAAAGCCTAGCGAGCGCCGGTTATGCTTGCGAAATGGTCTTGTATCAAATGTAACCGAGCTCATTACATTTGAAAAAATCGAAAGGTTGAACAAAAGATACAAAAGTCTCGTTTGTATTAATAAGTGTAAACTTATTTAAATAAGAATGAGGTGGCTTTTGTTGTTTTGAAATAATATGTTTGGAAGTTCAGCATAAAGTTTTACTTTTGAATGTATATTTAAGAGTTCAGTTTTCTCGACCTTAAACGAAATGAATTTCTGAAGAAAAGACAAGTCTGATGTCGTTGATGTGTGTACAATTATAGTTGGTGAACAGATCCGTTCTGAGTGTGAATGTCAACTGAAAATATGTATTTCTTCCTCGTTTTGTTGCCGAGAAATAAATGAGGAAAGGGAAGAATTAATTAGTGCAGTGTAAAGAAAAACTAAGAGAAAGTGACAAAGGCATGTCAACTAGATGAGACGACCTGTGACACTCTGTAATGTTCTTTCTTTCTTAGTTGACAGTACTTGAGGAAGTAGGGGAAAGTGAGAGAGTAAGAAAAGGCATGTTGCCTGGACTTGGCGTCCGGTTGACGATTTGTGACTCTCGAAAAAAAAAACAACAAAACCACTCGTATTTATGTTAGTGAGAAAAATAGAATCATGAGAGATTTTAGGATTATTTTTCTTGCTCGTGATTAGCCAAAAAATAAGAGTTTATATTTAAGTGGTTTTTTTGACGATGTCACCACATAGTAAAATTTAGTGAACCAATTTTCTTATGAAAGGAGCTTTTCTTATTTGTGAATGTATATGCTTTGATTTTTAACTTATTAAATGCTTAGGTTTATGTAAGCTTGAATTTTCTGTACAATCAAATCTTACTAAATCCGACACTCTGGTCAACCACTGATCCTTTTTAGAGCGAAAATGGCTTTGTCATTTTAAAATTAGCTCGATGTATTAGAAGAAAATAGAACAGGTGTGAAAATAGAACAGTTGTGAAAATAGAACAGGTGTGAAAGTCCACCACCATGAGATGCCACCTCTAATTTTACCTGTGAAGAGTTACATTTTTTATTTTACTAGCAGTATAACCCGGCGTTGCTCGGGTGTAATGAAAGCTTTAAAACTAAACCATGGTCCTAAAGTTCAGACTCTTTGGACGTTGGCACGAAAAACTAAAACGCAATAGTTGTTTACAGTTAAAGCAAAACTGAACTGAAAGAAAAATGAATGGATGTAAGTCAAATTTTGATTTCCTGGTATCGATATCAAATAAGTTGTTTTCGTCGTAAACTGAATTTTGAAGGCTAAATAAATTCTCTGAGTAAATGGTACCATGGCTGAGACTAAGAACCACGATTATACCTACTTAGAGCCAAACCCGAAGCAAAAACTAAAATAAAAGGGCTGAAAAAATACAGACATACAGGCAGATAAACAGGCACACACACAAACATCTTGCCTTTTATATATATATATATATATATATATATATATATATATATATTATCGATTTTCTGAACTATTGTAAGAACTGCAGCCTTGAAACTTCTGAATATCGTTTCTTACGTCTTTGTCTATGAGTGTATCAAATTTGATTAAAATCGGACCACTCCTTCTATAACCCGATTTTTTCGATTATCGATTTTCGATATTCATCGGTAGTACCACAACACAAAACCTAGCTAAGAACACTCGCATACGCTTATCGTACAACTGTGTAAATTTTCAAGAACATCTGTTCAGCCGTTTCGGAGTCTATAAGTAACGGACACACACACACACACACACACACACACACACACAGTTCCATTTATAAATAAGTTTAGATTTGATGATGTCATCTCACGTCATTATACCGTGATCGGAAAAACTGTTCTCATCACTGTTTCTATTATTCAAATTTACGTGTAATGACAGAGGGTTTAATGTTAATGATCTGCTTGCAACATGCAAATGTCTGGTCTTATGTGGCCAATCTCAACAATCTAAGATACGCAAATGACACAATGCTGATAGCAGATAGAGAAAGAAAAATGCAGGACCTCCTACTAATGGTAGCAAGAGAAAGCGAGAAAAACAGCTTCTGCTTCGATGAACCTATCTCACTGGTATCTCCTATATATGAATTTACTCGAGCCACAAGATTAGCAACTAGTTCCCACCCGTTTACTGTGAAACCAATAAAATGTAAATGCAAATTCTACTCCATCAGCTTCTTTTCTCGCACATCCCGCCTGTGGAATTCCCTTCCATTTACTTGCTTTCCCGACAGCTACAATCTCCAAGCATCTAAATGTAAAGTCAATAGTCATCTTCTATCTCACTAACCTGCATCCTCTCTCTAATTGCTCCTTTCTCATTCCACTCCACTTTCATCAGTGTTCTCATCCTTCTGTTACAGTGAATGTCGGACAATCTCCTCAAGGATGAAGGAGAGGCTTGAAGCAGCAAAAATGTGGTTTTACAGAAGGATGCTCAGGATACCATGGACGGAGAACGTGACTAACAAAGAGATGTTGGAGAGGATGGAAACGAGGAGAAAACTCATACTTAACATAAGGATGAGACAGATGAGGTTTCTGGGATATGTCATGAGGAAGGAGGGCCTGAAAAATTAAATACTCACTGGACGGATAGAGAGAACGAGGAACAGGAAAAAGCAACGCGAGACGTACTTGTTAGGTCTGAGCAAATAGTTGACGGAGCGGGGCTTGGAAGAGATACAAAGAGAAAAATTACTGAGAGCGACAAGAGATAGCGCCAAGTGGATGTCCATGGTCGATTACGCCCTGAAGGGACACGGTACATAAACAAGAAGAAGAAGAAGAAGCAGAACAAGAAGAAGAAGAAAGCAAGAGTTGACGATTAAGAAGCTAATCAGGAATTCATCCACATTGCATTTGAACATATTTGTTGTCATTTCGCACTATCACGCGGTGTGACGTCATAGAACGGCATTGCAAATATGCGAACTGCATTTGTTAATTTTTGGTAACTATTGCTGTTGACTAGCGGAGTTTTATGTCAACACAAAATAAAATCGTCGGTGATGATGGATGTTATTGTGTTACCGTCTTAATAACCTCTCTGAAGATGGCTCATGTGAGCCGAAAGCTTAGAACTAAACTGATAAAAAATTATACAAATGTTGGAGAATTTTTGTCTTTATTTTCAACTGAAATTCAAGCCAAAATACGACGTTTAGAACGGCTCATGATTACACATAATAGACATTCATTGTCTCTTATATTTAGCAGTATATGTTTAGAAAATTATTTGCTGCCTAGATACACAAATATATATATATATAGTCACCTGCAGACAGATCTATTTCGTAGTATCACAGCTCATCAGTACAGTTAGACATCCGATTGCTTTTTACCCAGGATTGAAACCCGACCGAATTGGCGTCAGTCGGCGATTCTACCTCTGGGCTATAGGCGCTCGGTAAAAGAATGCAGACTTTTTAGCGTGTATATTATCATTATACACGCCCAATAGCCAGAGAGCTCTAATTCATTACTGAATGAGCGATGCATATATACCAGAATAGCTACTGTTTTTCAAAGTCTAACATTCTTCCAGAGTACTCAATCAGAGTGTGAGAGCATAAATAACCATTTGCAGACAGATCTGTTTCGCTGTATCACAGTCCATCAGTACTGTTAGATATCCGATTGCTTTTTACCCAGGACTGAAAATCGACTCTGGCGTCAGTCGGTGATTCTACCTCCCTCTCTCTCTCTCTCTCTCTCTCTCTCTATATATATATATATATATATATATATATATATATATATATACAGTACTTTGCAAAAGTATTAGGACAAGAAGTATTTTATCTTTTATGAGAGATCAAAATAAATTTAACATCACCCTTGTCTTAACACTTTTGCCTGTAGTGTGCAAAAGTATTAGGGCAGAGGTGATTTTCCTAAAAACTTCACTGAAATTTAAATACAGGATAAATAGCCAAGTAAATTGATAATAAGTGATTATTTAAAACTATGTGTAAAAGAAATATATTAAAAAGTAATTATATTTCATTTTTCCTATTTTCTCTTAAACAAGTTATTTTGGATAAAACATTGATAAATCTAATCTTACATTCCAAGACAGACTTTGGGAACAAATACAAGCTGCTTGGCAGGAGATACCATTAGATACATTGAAGAAGCTTGTGATGTCAATGCCTGACAGAATGAAGGGTGTGATCAAAGCAAAAGGCTATTATACTAAATACAAAATTTATTTTTTAACAAGTATTTTTTCTCGTTAAAGTATTTCTTGAGTAAATCAAATAAACTTCCTTTAATTAAATTGTTTATTTTCTGTCAATATTCCTCATATAAGATAAAATAGATCTTTTCCTAATACTTTTGCACAGTACTATATATATATATATATATATATATATATATATATATATATATATATATATATGCATAAAATCTTAATCTTACATTGGCATACAGAAATGTCCATGTTTCGAGATTTTACCTCGTTATCATCAGGCAATGTTGACTCATTTTTGTGAAAATGATTTATTTTACAATACACTTGTTATTTAAAGAGTTAAATATGGAGGCGGAAGATAGAAAAGAGATTTTATATATGTGCTTAATTTCACTAATCAGAATTAGGTTCAACGTTTAAATTTGAAAATATAATTTATATGTTTGGTAAATACAGGGTTTCTTCTTTCTAGATTAACGAGAAAGTCTCAACTCATAGCGCTACAGTCTAGACTGATCCTTTTTGGTGTGATGCATTCATTATTATTACAAGATTATTATGTTAGCTTTCTCTGTATCCAAAACGTTTAAAGAGACCCTTGGTATAATTAAACCATTTTTTATTTCTGTTAAGAGTGCATTTTTCCTCAATTGTTCAAATACTGTCAAGCTGTATAAATATTATTATCTGTTTAATTAATATTATATCATCATACAACACAAATAACCAGTTAATCGATGTTTTTTTAAGAGATTTCAACCATTGACAAGTGAGTCTGCTCTATTAAAATATGAACTCTCTGTAACTATCAATGCTCTAATTTGTACCACGATATCGGGCATTTTACAATAAAAAAAACTTCTTGCCAAAATACATTTTATCAATAGTAACCACTACAAAATTACAACCTTGGCGTTAAATACTATCACACTTAAACATTATATATATATATATATATATATATATATATATATATGTGTGTGTGTGTGTGTGTGTGTGTGTGTGTGTGTGTGTGTGTGTGTGTGTGGATATCCTACAATCATGTTTAACAAGAAGGCATACGTTACATCTTTCTGACCATAGTCACATTTGAATACACATGAAAACCTATCAAACACTATCCGTAATATACGATATGATAATGCAAATATAATAGCATCATCCAGATGAAAAAAAAAGTTAAAATATATATATATATATATATATATATATATATATATATGATTCGTTTGAACATTACTAGTATATATATATATATATATATATATATATATATATATACTAGTAATGTTCAAACGAATCATTTTCAAATTGTCGGTATATATATATATATATATATATATAGCCTTTAAGATTTAAAAAAAATTCTCGACTGGCGGTCGAGAGCGAGGGAAAATTTACTCGACCCCAAATCATTTTACACGACCGGCTCCATGTTCTTAATAGTCATCTTACATAAACATAGCGTGAATCGCTGACGGAAAACAAAAAATGAGATTTTAATTGTGATTTCGAACGTGTTAGAAAGGATTTAATTTTTCTTTAAATAGTAACAACAAAATTTGATCTTTCCCCTTAATAATAGCATAAACATTTTTATGATAAAAACCTAAATTCGTAGTTTCTTTCTTCTATTTGACTACAATCTCCATCTCATAGATGATAAAAATAACAAATCTGATTTTCTCAAAGATTTTCTATTAAAAAATACTTACGAGTATAATTTGCTTTTCTTTCTTTCAAATGTTCGATTTACTTTTCGTAAGCGAGAAGGAAATATATAATAATATTTTTCTAAATGAGTTCCTAAAATCTTGGCGACAGAGACCTTTTGGCTCCATTCTAGAAGCATTAATTAAACAAATGTTTACACTGACAGGGACGATAAAAGCCAAGAGTCCAATAATGTCATTGTAGATCATTCTAAGTAACTTGTGAATCTTCAGTGGCATACTATTGTGTTATATAAAGAATCAGGCTTCCTTTTTCTATATTTGAAGGAACACGTTTCATTGCGAGGTTATTAACCGAGCGCGGGCGAGTAAAGAAATAAACTTTAATCGTCCAATTATATTTTTAATCGACTGAGTCGATCGGGGGAGTGAAATCTCAAAGGCTATATATATATATATATATATATATATATATATATAATGGTTACTAATGAAAGTATATTAGTATATCAATTAGATATTTCCTTAAAACTTGCGCAATACAAAAGCAGAGCATAAATATTTGGTAATAATAATAATAATAATAATAAGAAGAAGAAGAAGAAGAAGAAGAAGAAGAAGATAAATGGCATAATTCATCTGTAAAGTTTCATTGGTAAAAAAAAACCCATCATCATACAGTAAAATGCTACTGCCTTATGTTGCTTATTTTACACTGCAGCATGCCATCATTATTTGACTAATAATAATAATTACTATATATATATTAGTCATCCACATACAATACAAGTCTGTTTCGCTGTATCACATGCTCATTAGTGTGGCTAGACACATCCACTTGCTTCTGGCCGGAATCGAAACTCGACCATTTGGTGTCAGTCGGAGTCACTACTCCCTAAGCCATCGGTGCATGGAATCAGAGAAGGGAAATTTTAACGTGTTGTATATAAGCAGTGTATATACACGCCAGTCACCGAAAGAACTCAATTCATTTCTGAAGAGTCACGCATTTAGCAGAAGTGGAAACTGTTTTTTAAATTTTCTTCTCCAGAGAGCTCAATCCTAATGAGAGCATAATATATATATATATATATGTGTGTGTGTGTGTGTGTGTGTGTTCACTAACATAGAATTGTGTTGACCGCTTATTTTTTTCATGTACACAATATTTTTTTGTTCACACTTAAAATACAATCGAATGTAAAATCCCAAGATTTCCTTCAGCCTTTAAATTTTCTCTAGAAACTGGAAATACTTCAGTTAAAATATGAATAAAGAAAACCAGAAATGAAGCCGGGAAGAAATTGAAATGTCTGGCATAATTGTTCAAATGCAAACTCTTGCGGTATGTGATGCGCATGAGAGAACCAATTATAACCAAACCGAAAAAAGAAAGAAAAATGAACACGAACTAATATCAACGGAATCGGTTTTTTCTACATTTCTTCGATTACGCCATTGTAGGAAATTAGGGGTGCCTAATTTTGTTTGACATCTTTGAAACTTGTTTCATTTGTATGCAGACAACCTTCTTCACACTGCTGTTCACCCATGTCAACAAAGTTTCTTAAAAGTGAAGGCACGAACCGAGAACGATTAAACGGAAAATTCGTATTGGGAAATGGCAACGGATCTGCTTGATTGGCATACATTTTTAATAAGGAAAAATTTGATAATTAATATTCTCTTGATATAAGCATTTATTTTTGAGACAATACATTTTTTATTTACGCCCTCGTGCAAATTAATTGAAACAACTGTGAGAAGGTGGTATGCGGTCATATGAATCTATCTATCACACATACACACACACACACACACACACACACACACACACACACACACACACACACATATATATATATATATATATATATCTCCAGGTGAAGAGAACGTAAGTTTTTTTTATTTTGAGTGCTCTGGCATTTATCTTATTATAAACAGTGCTCAATATAATGAGTATTATAGAGCTTACACCCCGACCATTAAGGAGGGAAACGAAACAAGGGAAGGGTAGGATAAGGGAAAAAAAGGAAGAAAAAAAAAGAGTAAAAGATAGTTAGTATCTATTCTTTGGGGTCAAATCCCAAAATGAATCTCTATTCTGATTAGAAACACCCACATACATTCACAGCAAACCAAAGGTTTTGTCATTTAAATGCAAATCATCTGCACAACTAACATGAACATTGCCTGCTGATGACAATCTATCTTGAATCATAGAAATGTCCGTGTCGCAATGTACAATTGATAAATCTCTCTCTCTCTCTCACTCTCTCTCTCTCTTTCTCTCTCTCTGTATATATATATATATATATATATATATATATATATATATATATATAAAGTAGAATCCTTGGTACTTGGTAAGGTAAATTCCACAGGAGATTAAATCCAATGAGAACTTAATGTTAAGATTTAACAGAGTATTATAATAATTGAACATTAGTTGTATGTTTTCATAAACCCATTGGTAGTATTAAATTTCTCCGCACGATAGACCGCTCCTCAGACCAAATTCATGCAACAATGAATGGGTTAAAATTATACAGAGAAAATCAAGTAAAAAAGGCATAAAAAAAATAAAGAGAAAAAAAGGAAAAATAGGAGAGAGGACGTTAACTTAATAAGTGTTATATATTAGCGTCTGTAAGGCCTTGGCCTATATTTGCAATGTCAGTAGTTATGTATGTATGTATGTATGTATGTGTGTATGTATGTATATATGTATGTATGTATGTACCCCTGTGCAAATTAATAGAAACAATTGCTTTAGTTACCTTTCTTTTCTCATACGGTCAGTTTTAGACCCACTGAATTTACAGGGTATAATCGATTTCTATTTTTTGGGGAGGGGAGATTAGGGCATTTGCAATAGTATGATGTAATATGGTTATATATATATATATATATATATATATATATACCCTTGTACAAATTAATTGATTCATTTTCTTTTCTTTCACCATACACTCAGTTTTAGACCCACATTTTCTTCTTCTTTCTTTTTTTCCTCAGATTAGATTATTTGCAGTGGTAAGAAGTAGTATGATTTTATGGGTGTATAATTAAATTTGTTTGGCCTTGAAAAATATTGCGTCATCCGTGATTAGTTAAGAATTTTATCAAGCTCAGTCACTATTGTCCTAACTTAAATTTCTGTGCAGGTTGCAGGAAATCTACGAAAAAAGTTTTGTATTCTCTATGAAACAGTGCAGAAAGCAACATCATTTTGTTGGTGGGAATGGATGAACTGTATCCATTTTAATCCAGATTTCTCAAAATACATGAAATATTATTTACTTACTAAATGTGGGACATGAAATTGAAAATATACACTACCGGTCATAATTATTAAACCACCCCAGATTTCTAAAAAAAATGGCATATTTCATACTATTTTTAGTATATGTTGTCAAGTGGATAATTCTACATGAAAATAGAATGGTTCTTTTTTATTTTTACTTTGTAAAATTTTACAAGTCAAGGAAGAAAAGATGAACTCGTCCGAATCACACTAAATTTTCTTCAATTTTTCATTGATAAAACTGCAATATAGGTAATTACTAAATATTTATAAATTCATTTGATGCACATGTTATTATGCAAAGCCTCTGATTGGGATGTTGTGAGAAGCATGAAACCACCTCTTAATTTCTGTTGTTCCCAAATCCACCCTGTTAGCACCTGTTAACATGCCAGCTATGGGCAAATAACCTCCAAACAGAGATGAAAATACTATGAAAGCATAAAAATGAACTTTTATAGAAATATATACATAAAAATAGACTTTTATAGAAAGATATACATTTTTGAATAAAAAAATATTACCAACAATACATCTTTTAAGAAATAATTATTACCATAACAGATTTTTGAAAAAAAAATATTCTCAGCAAAACATCTTTGAATACAAAACTAGAAGTTATTTTCAGTTTTCTAAAAAAAATAAAAATAAAAACAGCAAATTCTAATTAAAATCTGACTAAATCTATCTTCTCACTATAACCGAACATTTAAAAACCCTTAAAACCCTATCTATTTGGCATTAAATAACCCACAGATGTTGATATGCCGTTAAACAAAACTCAAACTCAAAAGGTTAGAAGGTAAGACCCCCTAAATAAACCTTCTCTCTATAACTAGACATTAAAATTACCTTAAAATCCCAACTTTTGGGCATTAAATAACCCACAGATGTTGATATGCCGTTAAACAAAACTCAAACTCAAAAGGTTAGAAGGTAAGACCCCCTAAATCAACCTTCTCACTATAACCAGACATTAAAAAATTACCTTAAAATCCCACCTTTTGGGCATTAAATAACCCACAGAGGTTGACATGACTTTAAACAAAACTCAAACTCAAACTCTGAATTTAAAACCAGTCTGGAGTGTGTTGGTTCCTTCAGGCTTTCTCGCCAACGGATCACCATTTCTACTTAGTTACCATTGCTTGTTCGCTAACTTGTATTGTTCCACTACGGTCCGAATGATTTACGGGAAGCATATTGTTTATATCGACTATAAATGGCTATGCATTTTTATCAGTGAAGAGCCGGAATCCATAAGCTAGAACTGATAACCTGAAACCCGTAAGTAACGCATGCTATTATATGTTTACTTCATTGTCACCACTGCATATACACGTTAACTATTGCCTGTGCTCACATCCACTGTTTACTCCCCTAAAACTTCAGAAATGCCGATAAATATCACTTCGTGTCATTTTTTCTGTATGAAAGAATTCACTGATACACAATTGCTTCTTCGGCATTTTTAAGTCAAACGCCATTTTGCAGTAAGAAGAAAAACATTTTGGCAGGAAAGCATACCACCCCCTTCTTTACCACCAAAATCCGTCTGTGAGGTAACATAACAATACAAGAGACTTTATATTCAGAGCAACCTTCACATGTATATAACACTAAATTAACATTATATAATTTGATATCAGAAATACTCTTACTGCTGTATTGGCTTTTATATGCGATGTATAAAAACTGAAATATATCTTCATGGTATGTGACACCCACAAAGTGAGCAGAGTTGACGAAATCTCTGTCATCGTCATGAAGAAATGTGACACTGAAATCTCTTATATCCTCTCAAAACTATAATTACTGCCTCTCTGCTTCCTGCTTTCCTGTTTGCTGGAAGTCCTCTTCTGTGATATCTGTACTTAAGAACTCTTGAGAGAATTCGGAAACCTCCAATTATTGCCCTATCAGACTCTTATTGATAAATGGCAAAATGTTTGAGGTTATCAATGCTGAAGTGGCTCAACATCTCACAGCCTATAACCTTTTCTCCGACAGACTGTATGGATTCCCCTGTACCGCTGATATGTTAACGACCATCACCGAGTGCATATTCCGGGTTCTCGATAAGAAGGGCTGTTTCCTGGGATATGTCCTAAGCATTTGACAGAGTTTGGCATGCTGGCCTTCTGAAGGTCGATTCGAACGTACATACCTCCAGATCGTATCACACGAAAGCAGGTGGGCCCCAGAGCTCTATCCTAGGCCTAACGCTCTTTCTGATCTTCATCAACGAACACCCTGATGTGATCAAATCCCAAGCAGACATTTACGCTGACGAAACCACCATTTACTCCCGCCTCAGTAAAAGATCAAGGCTGAAAAAATTAACCTCGCTGCTGATCTTGAAACGGGCCTCCTATCTGTGGAGGACTGGGGTAAGAAATGGCATGTACATTTTAATCCTTCCAAAATGTAGCTGCTATCCTTTGATCACTATAGACAGTTCCTCCTACCATCTATCAGCATAGATCAAGCTAGTCTCTCGGATAGCAATACACTGCGCCTCCTCGGCCTTATTCTTTCAGCCGGAACGACTACATTGAATCAATAGCTAAATCTACTGCTAGGAAATTTGAGTTGCTGTGTCGGGCCAGGAATTGTTTTCTCGCTCATCATCCATCCACCCAGGCATTGGATACTGGCGACCCAGATATGCATCTCAGAGTTAACCGACAGGTTACACAAAAGAATCTGGAATGTAATCGATTCCGATCTGGAGGCTCGACTCCACTCACCTTTTCACGGACGGGGTGTGGCTTCCCTCTGTCTCGTCTATAAATATTTTCAAGGATTCTGCTCTGACGAGCTTAGCTCCCCGGTGACCCCTCTACACAAATTTACTCGAGCAACTAGACTGGCAACAAGGTCACAACCTTTTACAGTCAAAACAACCAAATGCAGCCGTCACTTCTGCTCTCAGCTTCTTTTCTCGCACTTCTCACCTCACAGCTACAATCTCCATGAGTTTAAATGCAACATCAATCACCATCGCTTATGCCCTTGACTCCTATACTTCTTTTATCAATACCCCCTGTATATCTTGTTCTCCTCCCTTTTCACTCTACTCTCACCTAACTCTCTTCACACCAGTATTCCCATCTTTCTCTTACCAGTTCTCTGACACCTCCTGTAATCGGTTCTTTGGAGGATGGGTAGATTTTGATATTTGAACCGAGGGAACGTGCTCGGGTTCCTCGTATGAAAGAAGATATAGTGTCACCGCTCGATTCTATGTGGAGACTAGTTAAATATGAGTCCAAGAGAGATAGGTCAAATTAGTTAAGCTCAGTGGGAACTCGTTTGGATTCCACATGTTAAACAAGACCTTGAGTGATATTTCGACAGTGAACAGACTGGCTAATTACCTGTCAGTCAGAGTAAAGTAGTCTGCTATCTGGTTGGTAATTATCAAACACGGCTTAGAAAAATGGACAATGCAAAGTGCTGGAAACCGAAGTTGAGAGGTCTGGGTAAATGGGATCCTCATGTTAAACATGATATTTACTTTTTAACTTTCGTCTCAGTGGTGAGTCTAGTCAAATACAAATCTTCCAAAGACGCAGGCCTCTGTCTGGTTCATAATTGTCAAGCTCACTGCCTTCGGGGAGAATCCACTGACAGAGACTCGTCTGAAAAAAAAAAAAACAGAAGATGGGAAATGCCCGATCCTGTGTTGGAAAGGGATGGATAAATTTTTAACTTTGGCCAGAGAGAGCAAGCTTGTTTTTTCTCGGTTTAACAAGGCATTGAGTCATATCTAGGCTCAGTAAAGTGATAGGTAATTAATTACCTGTCAGTCAGAGCCATGCAGTCTGCATACTAACTTCGCTAGAGTTCGAGTCAATTTGGACTGTGTCTCCCTACGGGGATTTGCCAGAGAAAAATAGAAAAAGTAAAGTGCCATGTTTGAGGGTACTGGGTAAATTTGATATTTAACACGGGGAAACGCGTTCGGTCCCTCACATCGAACCTGATCTTGTGTAATATCTCGTTTCAGTAGGAAGATTAGGTAAACTACAAGGAAGGAGGGCTTGGAGAACCTGATACTGACAGGCCAGATAGAGGGACAAAAGACAGGAGAAAGCAGCGGATAACATATTTGAAGGGCCTGAGCAGGTGGATGACAGTACGGGGGTTGCGTGGTGTAACAGGAGGAAGCGTGGTAAGAGCTACCAGCGATAGGGAGATGGGGAAAGCCATGATCGCCTACTACCTAAAAGGACAGGACACATTGTCTGTTCTATTAATTCTTTCATGGCTTCTGCTCCAACGAACTTAAGTCACTGGTGCCTCTGCAACAGGCGTTTACTCGTGCAACCAGACTGGCAACTGGGTCTCACCAATTCACAGTTAGATCAACCAAATGCAGACGACAATTCTACTCCTACGGCTTCTTTTCTCGCACTTCCCGCCTGTGAAACTCGCTTCCATATTCTTGCTTTCCTGACGAGTACAACCTCCAGGAATTTAAATGTAATGTCAATACCCATCTCTTAACCACTTGACTCCAGTTCTGTCTATATAACCCTGTATATCCTTTCCTTTCTCTCTACATTTTGCGACTGGCATCACACCTGTATTCCCATCTTTCTCTTGCTCCTTTCTAACTGGTCCGTGTTTCTCTTCACTCTCTTCTACCTAATCTTTATACTCTTATTTAGCCCCCTGCACATCAGTGGCGTTATCACCCTGCTTGGAGTGATACGATTAAAAAAAGAAAGAAAAATAAACAAAAGAAGAAGACAATCGGGTGAGAAAACAGGGCAATGTCTTCCTCATAATTTTCAAGCTGTCTCCGTGCAGCATACGAATCAGACTGGACGTCTGAGAAATTTAGACAATGCAAAGTGCCCGACCTAGTGGTTGCGGGTACTGGGTTTTGAAAGTTTAACTGAGTGTACGCTCTCGAGTTCCTTTCAATAAACACGATCTTGAGTTGCATCACAAAATCTTGTGCTGCCTTGGGTGTGATGGGTCATTCAGGTTAAAATCATTCTGACCTATTCTATCAAACGTCTTTTGGAAAATCCGAAGAGTCATATTATAAACCAAATAAAATTTTCAATTATTTTTGTCACAGTTCCGACAATTCAACTTTGCCGAAATTTTAAAAGGATAAGTGTCGTGGATCCGGTTAAGAGTTCAGTAAGAAATAATACAAACACAAAATAGGAAATAACGATATATATATATATATATATATATATATATATATATATATATATATATATATTAAACACAGCAAAATACAATTACGTTGAACCTTGTTGGTAGAACGATAAATACGGGTTAGGAAGTAATACTAGAACTGGGACTCTCAATAGTCGTGCGGTAGCAGTCTTGGCTATCTCTGCCTATCGCTCTCTGCTGATCATTTACTGAGCTCTCACTCTCTGCTTATCTGTTCTCCTCTTGTGAGGGGAAGTATATGTAGTTGTAGGAAGAGTTCAATCTGTTGTAATGGGTGATGGCACCATGACAATAAGGTATCCTTTTATCTGCCATTTTTAAGACATTCGTTTGTGGACAAACCGTTGATATTCAACAAAGTCTTATTCGTTAATGAACGATTAATTTAAGAAACATACCAGCTAATCGACAGCGAAACAAACGTAACCTTCAAGCTTTATATTAATAATGAAAATCGGGCAAGGAATTTAGCAATTGAACGACGTTTATACTAAATTTAAAACAAAGTTCTAAAATTCAATAAAACATTAGATTGCAAAGAATATTTTCCTAAATTTTTAAGATTACTGATGAGTTAAAAATAACATAAAAGGAATTCATTTTATGTTCCTCAATTATTTTGGTATATATATATATAGGTGTGAGTTTGTAACACTGGGTTTCACGCTCTTGCGATCGTCAGACAAACTGATTAATTTTTTAAAAGATATGGTTATATGTAGGGTTGAGTATATTCGTGTATTTTTGTGGAAGTGGGGGGAAATCTGTCGTCATTACAGACGCAGTCATATATATATATATATACATTTGTACACCCATTGACGCGAGCAAAGACACACACACGCGCGCCCAGACCACTGGGACTTGAGTAAACATATATATGCGAATCGTGTTGGGTTCGGCATATATATGTATATGTGAGCCGTTGCGCACATGCATACGCATTCGGTTGGTGCATATAATATATATCACAAATTGCATATATATATATATATATATATATATTGATATTTATAATTATATACATACACTTTTCACACACACACACACACATATATATATATATACCCTCTTTCTGAAACAAAAAATTAGATGGCCCTGGGCATGACGGTAAACTGCATCCGGCAGCAAAGCGGAGGTTGTGAGAAACATAGAACCACCTCTTAATTGCTGTTGATTTCAGGTTCACCCTGACCCGGTGTGGTAGTACCTGTTCGGGTTCCAACTATGCAACTCTTACATGCGTCTCCGTCTCTGTCTGCTAAGCTCGGTTAGTTGTCTTTTCATTCTATACCATCCCCATTTTTCTCTTGACTGTTCTGTGCTAGACAGTATCTCGGACAATATAGACAAAGACATTTCCCCTCATCTGTTCGCTAACATATTATAGTTCGGTGACTTTAATGATCACCATACCAAGTGGCTGGAAAACACTGTCACAGATTTTGCTGGTTTCCATACCATGAACTTTTCAATCTCTCAATCTCACATCTAAATAGTGAATTTCCCCACTCTTTTCTCCAATAACCCTGATGGACTCTGCTCACTGCTAGATCTTTGTTTCACTGCTATCCCTGACTCCTGTC
Organism: Ascarosepion bandense; assembly: GCA_037127315.1. Classification (NCBI taxonomy): domain Eukaryota; kingdom Metazoa; phylum Mollusca; class Cephalopoda; order Sepiida; family Sepiidae; genus Ascarosepion; species Ascarosepion bandense. Next base: position 2,170,339 of record JBBBDQ010001148.1, on the reverse strand, counting down.
ATATCATGCAGCTCTGTCCTCTCGACAATTCTGATCATGTCGTGGTTTCTTTTAGTATCCCTTTTCAATCTCTCTCCTTCCAGGAACCTCCTAGTAGCAGAATATCTTACTGCTATCAAAGAACAGACAGGGATGAGTTCAACGACTTCCTTTGTGATGTACCTTGGAATAAAGTTTTTTGTTTTCTTGTTGAAAAATGTGCACCTTAGTGCTTCCTTCTAGAAAATTGTCTTTAACCGCCATTCTTCCTCTAGGTTCTCTCTGGTTGCTTGGTCGCCATTGCATATATACACTACCGGCCGTAATTATTAGGCAAACCCAGTTTTAAAAAAAACTGTTGTATTTCATACTATTTTAGTATTTATTGCCAAGTGTGTAATTCTAAATGAAAATAGAATGGTTCTTTTTTAATACTGCATTATAACATATGCATCAAATGAATTTTCTGGTGTCCAGTTTTTGTGCTTTCTTCCCCGTGCTAGTCTCTTCTTATTATTGGCTGGCAGAAGCAATGGCTTCCTGGCTGCCTTGTAAAATTTTTTCAAAGTAATAATAGCAAAAGAACCATTCTATTTCCAATAATTTTTCACTTGGCAATAAATACAAAAAAGTTGTATAAAATATATAATTTCTTTAAACACTGATGTGGCCTAATTATTATGGCCGGTAGTGTGTATATATATATATATATATATATATAACCATTAAGGCTGTTCATGATTCGGTGATTGGACAACTCTGACTTGATAATCAAGACTGTGCCTCTAGGTATGAGGACACATGGTTTTCTGTCCTGCACAGCTTCCGCTCGGCCCATCACTTACGTGTTTTGGTGGCTGTGTACCTGAACATCCTCCAGCCTAACCTGTGCAGATAGAAAGAGCACTTCATTCGTTCCTTACGATTGTTGGAGGGATTGTGTGTTTTTCTTTATCCATTTTCTTGCTCTTGTGGAACATTGTGTTTACACCTGCCTTATATTTTAATTGTTTTAAAATTATGTTTTTCAACGAGTTCTAATTTCTCTTCTGCAAGTAATTTTCGTGTCCTGTCAATCATTAACAATATTGCCAACGAGCACGTTTGATAATGCGTTGGCTGAAAGGATCCTAAGGTCTTACATTATGACGTCAACTTTTTTAACTCTATATATATATACAATACTGTGCAAAAGCAGTAGGACAAGAACTATTTTATCTTTTATGCGGCATCAAAGTAAGTTTAAAATCACCCCTGTCCTAACGCTTTTGCACACTACCGGTAGTATTAGGACAGGGGTGATTTTCCTAAAAACCTCACTGAAATTCAAAGTGAAAAGCCAAGTAAACTGCTAGTAAATATTGATTATTTAAAACTAGGTGTAAAAGAAATGTATTAAAAATAAGTTATACTTAATCTTTCCTATTTTCTATTAAACAAGTTATTTTGAAACTACTCATTATTCTATTATCCTTGGATATGACTGACTTTTTTCTTATTCCCCCTCACGAATTGATAAATCTAATGTTACTTTGCAAGACACACTTTGGAAACAAATACAAGCTGCTTGGCAAGATATACCATTAGATACATTGAAGAAGCTTGTGCTGGCAATGCCTGACAGAATAAAGGCTGTGATCAAAGCAAAAGCCTGTTATACAAAATATTAAATTTATTTTGTAACATGTAATTTTTAATGTTAAAGCATTTGTTGAGTAAATCAAATAAAATTACTTCAATTAAATTGTTTATTTTCTGTTAATATAACTCATAAAAGATAAATAGTTCTTGTCCTAATACTTTTGCACAGTACTGTATATATATATATATATATATATATATATATATATATATATAATACTTTTGTCCTAATACTTTTGCACAGTACTATATATATATATATATATATATATATATATATATATATATAAGAATGAAGAAAGTAATTAAAACGTTTACATCATTAATTTAACAGTGGTCAATATAAAAATATTTTTTAATTATTACGTTAGAACATGTGAAAAACTACACAGTACTAAAAATTGGACATTTTGTTTCGACATTGAAAGAAAGATGACTCATCAGATAGTTAACAAACATTGTTAACTCCCTGATGAGTGGTAATGGTGCTTAATGCTAAAATTGGTGTATTTTTCAGTAGTTTACTAATGACAAATAAAAGTGTATTATTTTATCATCCTCGATATTAAGGTAAGAAGAGTGCATTAATAGAATTAATTCAAAGAAGCGTTAGCGGTGTTGCTTCAGTCAAGACGACTTCGAAATTTCGTGAGCACATTATTGAAATGTCTTCACACTTGAGTGTTAATTGGATTTTCTATTTCTAGTTTCTAGTCTTTTCATATTTATAGGAAGTTTGGTGTACTTTGATATCTTTGTGTGCACGATATCTTTATTACTTTTAGTCATTATTAAAGATGAATTTTCTTTTAATTGAATATATATATATATTAATATGCGTAAATCCACTGGATATATGGAAGTATGAAAATATTGGCGTAATTTGGAAGTATGTGTGAGAATTACTAGCAATTATATATATATATATATATATATATATATATATATATATATATATATACACTACTTATACGCGCGGAAATCCCGTCTTTGTGAAATGTGTAAGTGTGAGTACACGAACGTCAGAATCTGTAAGTAGATACGAAAAAGTTTAAGGCGGTAAATATATGTAGGCATAAACAAAGTCACATTTGTAAGTATATGTGGGAATGTACACATATGTATATATGGATATAAGTTAGTATAAATGGTTGGGTTGGTTTTACGGGGTCACACAAACACCAGTATCCAAAGAATTATAAATTCCTTTACAGGTCAACCTCTTCACGACGGCCTGGGCAATCCCAGGCAGATCTGACGCCAATGCTTAACTCCTGACCCTCTTTTCCTCTTTCTCTTTTCCTTCTTCTTCTTATTTTTATTTTTATTTTATTTTTATTTTTATCTTTCTCTTCAGTTAAAGAAAATGCTTATTCCGGCAAAATGTTTTGTACCAAATTGAAGGAATATTGTAAGGTCTGATGAAATGAGCTAATTAAGCTCATAGAAATGAATTATAGTTTATAACCAATTGAAATGACGTGTTGAGTTTTCCTTTATAAATATCATATTGCTCTGGATAACATACATTGAACTCTCCAGATAGATATAACACTTAATATTTTATATTAAGTTAATCTTGGATTATTCTCACCGTTTACGGACTGGACATCTATATATATATATATATATATATATATATATATATATATATATATATATATATATATTTCAGTATCAGTCTGTACTTCTGAATAAACGTAGAGAAATCATTAGTATGTGTAGTCGTAAAAATAAATATAAATTACAATAATTTTCCAGAAATATCAGAAGGTAGAAGACGGTTAACATTTAGTCACAATAAGTGGACTTTAAATTAAAACTTAGTTAACTCAACGCCCCTACGTTTTATTTTTATTTTTATTATTTTTATTTTTTATTTATTTATTTATTTTTTATTTATTTATTTAGGATGTGGTTTCCGGCTTTCTCTTTTCCAATCTTTTCACTTTTCTTTCTTTTTTCTTTTTTCATTTTTTTTTCAATTGGAGTAGATAGACTAAACTATCGCCCGGTTCCCACTCCACCCACGTCTATTGAACAGCTGAAGAGGCTCATTCCTTGTTCCCTGTTCAGGATGTGGTTTCCGGTGTTCTCTTTTCCATTCTTTTCACTTTTCTTTTTTTTTTCTTTTTCATTTTTTTTTTCAATTGGAGTAGATAGACTAAACTATCTCCCGGTTTACACTCCACCCACGTCTATTGTACAGGTGTAGAGGCTCATCCCTTGTTCCCTGTTCAGGATGTGGTTTCCGGTTTTCTCTTTTCCAAATCTTTTCACTCTCACGTAGCCCCTGCACATCAGTGGCGTTACCGCCTTGTTCGGGGTGATATGATTAAAAAAAAACAGGTTATTAAAAAAATGGCTAAGGAGTTACCTTTTCCCTCTTAACTACCACTACTAAATAAAGGTCAAGCCATATACCACCCACTACCATAGAAGAAATTACTACTAAGATTTCGCTAGCTTAACCCTATAAAAGCCACTATTTCTCAACCCCTTCCTTTACTAGACCGGCATTAGAATTTTTCTCATTATTTGTTTAAACGTAATTGAAAATGCATGTCTTAAACTGACATGTTGAAAATGGCTATTTCCCCACTAGATTTTATCTGAATTTACAGATAATATATATATATATATATATTAATCGTGTCGCCCCAAGCAAGGCATTTTACTGCTACTGTTGAGCAGGGGGTTACATAGGAGGTAAGTTATGAGAAAGAGTGACAAGTTACCGGGGGTGTCATGAAGAGGGTAGGAGAAGGATGAGAAAACTGATGAGAGTGGAGTGGACGAAGAAAGGAGCATGAAAGAGAGAGAGAGAGAGAGAGAGAGAGGGGATGCAAGTTGGAGAGATAGGAGATGACTATTGACTTTACATTTGAATTCTTAAAGATTGTAGCTGTCGGGAAAGCAAGTAAAAGGAAGTGAATTCCACTGGCGGTAAGTGCGAGAGAAGAAGCTGGTGGAGTAGAATTTGCGTTTATTTGTTTCGCAGTAAACAGGTGGGATCTAGTTGCTAATCTTGTGGCTCGAGCAAATTCATGTATGGAGGGGGGTACCAGTGAGCTAAGTTCATCTGAGCAGAAGCCATCAAAGTATTTGTAGAAGAGGCACGGGGAAGCCACATTGAGAAAGTGACTGTATTCGTGCTGCCAAGTCAGGATCGATCACATGACAGATTCTCCGTTGGATTTTGTCAAGGACTCTTAGGTGGATAGCAGGAGCCCCCGACTAAATATGGCAGGAGTATTCAATGCACGGGCGGATGGTAGATTTGTTAATTTCTTAAGTAATCTTTTTTCAAATTTTTTGTAGGGTGATAGCCCAAATCCTTTAGTATTGGTGACTTCCAAAATACTAATCGTTACGGAACGAAAAGGAACCTACTCAAAATGGTGCGGAGGTAAACCACAAATGATTTACTCATTCAAACAAAAACTCACACATTGAGCCTTTCAATCAAGACTATAACAAATATAACATGCACTCGAAACAAGAAATCTATCATGAAACAATGGCCTATGCTATAACATCGCTAGTCACAATTCCTATTCTTGAATAGACTTATATCGCGCCTCCTCGGCCTTACCGTATCTTCCGATCTCAAGTGGAATCCTTACATTGAATCAATAGCTAAATCCACTGCTAGGATGGTTGGGTCACTGTTTCGGGCCAGGAAGTTTTTTATGCTTGAATCCATCTTGTACATATACAAATCAACCATCCATCCCTGCATGGAATACTGCTGTCATATATGGTCAGGCGCCCCCGCTGTTCATCTCCGTGTTCTCGATAGGCTCGATAAGCTCGACTCCAGCCACTTTCTTACCGGCGGGATATGGCTTCCCTCTGTATATTCTACAAATATTTTCATGGCTTCTGCTCCGACGAACTTAAGTCACTGGTGCCCCCTAGAATTTACACGTGCAAACAGACTGGCAACAAGGTCTCACTCACTTACAGTTAGATCAACCAAATGCAAGCGTCAATTTTACCCCAGCAGCTTCTGTTCCCGCACTTCCCGCCTGTGGAACTCCCTTCTGTATTCTTTCTTTCTTTCCTGACAGCTACAATCTCCAGGTATTTAAATGCAAGGTCAATACCCATCTCTTATCCACTTGACTCTAGTTCTTTCTACATCACTCTGTGTATCTTGTTCTATCTTCTTTTTTTCTCTCTGCTTTAGTAACTGTCTTCACACCTATGCTTCCGTCCTTCTCTTGCCCTTTTTCTGACACCCACTGTAGCTGGGCCATTTTTTTACTTCGCTCGCCTCTTGCCTAAACTTTTGCTCTTATGTAGCCCCCTGCACATCAGTGCCATACGTGATACACGCTTGGGCGATCATGTCTCGAAAGAGACATGACTGACTGGGTAGAAGATTATCCCACAGTAGGTTGTCATTGCTTTCTGCAGTAGACTGGTTGCCGACCAAGGCTATAGAACCCAATCTGTCCTGCTATTTAACCCATAACTGGAAGGAAGAGACGGATTAATACCTTTCCCAAGGGTATTTGCGCGTAAGTGAATATAATGGATTCAACTGGAATTCGAACTCGGCTCGCCGGTTTCAGGTTCCGAGCCGATATCCACTGTACCATAACTTGGAGTGAAACTATTAAAAAAATGTATGTACAAAGTTTAGTTGTGGGGTGATAAACACAGCGAAGTCAAGAAATATAAATACTTAGTTGAATAAAGCCTTTCTTAGAAAAGAAATTAGAAAGCAATCTTGGCGGACAGCTGGAAACCAAGACACTAAGGCCATAGATAGCCATGCTCTTCCCATTAGAGAATCTTGTCAATTTTCTCGAACTGCCCTCATTTATAAGCCACGATATAATTCCTTCCCTTACAGTGGCTGAATTTCAGAGAGGCCAGTAAGAAGAATTCTACGACATTAATGATGGAAGGATCACTCGAGACATATGACGCGACTTCCCTTTTATCGTAATACGTACTTCCCAAAGGCGGAAATTGTTTTCTCAGAGTCTTATTTTCATAATTCGTTCTCACTGTCTGGTTACGTACCATCCAGTATAAGAGACTCATCAGTGTAATAAGATTATCTTTAGCCGGTCGGAGATAAGCGATCTCTGAGCGTACATCAGGAGTCTGGACAGCCTACAAGAAGTTGAAAAAGATTCCAAACTTATATAAGTATTCTGGCACAGAGAATGATAAGGACAGAGAGCACACACACACACACACACACACACACACACACACACACACACACATACACACACACACACACACACTCGAAAAACGAAATCTAGAGAATTGGCATTCCCTTGCACAATCTTGCGCCCCCTCTACCCGCAAAATGCAACTTGCACCTCCACTGAACATACTGAACCCACAATAAATGGTACTTTCAACAAAATGGCATACTCTTGGAACGCAGATATTCCGTGATCACGAAAAAACAGAAGAAATCGCGGAATTGGCGTTTTGAAGCAATACACTACGAACCTTTTTTACAACTTTTAGCTACTTTTTATGTATATTGAAACAGATATCTCTAATCTATTTCTCTCTCAAGAACATTTTTTTTCATTACAAATGTTTTTTTTTAACCATTTCACCCCGAGCAAGGCAGAATTGCCACTGATGAGCGGGGGGGCTACATAACTGTAAAAAGATTAATTAGAAAAGAGTGTGGAGTACACGCTAGTTAGAAAGGAGCAATAGAAAGCTGAGAATGCAGGTGCGATGACGGATACATAGGTGGAGAGAAAGGGAAGGATATACGGGGTGGGGAGAGAGCTAGAATCCAGTGGTTAATAGATGAGTATTGACATTGCATTTAAATTTCTGGAGGTTGTAGCCGTCAGGAAAGCAAGAATACGGGAGAGAGTTCCACAGGCGGGAAGTGCGAGAGAAGAAGCTGCAGGAGTAGAATTGTCGTCTGCATTTGGCTAACCTGACTGTGAATGGGTGGGACCCAGCTGCCAGTCTGGTTGCACGAGTAAACACCTGTTGAGGAGGCACCATTGACTTAAGTTCGTCCTAGCAGAAGCCATGAAAGTATTTATAGAACAGACAAATTTGCAGCCTCTTTTAAAACACACGCTCAAAATACGAAAAAATCCTGCATTATCTACATTTGCCATTCAACTTAAAAACTGCGCAATTCAAATTAAATATTATGGCATTCAAATTAAATTATAACCCAATAAATTGCAAACACAGCAATATTTTTTATTGATGTAAAATTCACAATAGACCAAGAGGAGTTCAGATAAACACCAAGAAAGGCAAACATGTATTATTAAACTATATAATACTAACATAATACTTGCATAATTAAATTAGAATTAGTGAATTGTAAATTCATTATTTAAATTGAATGCGTTAGTTTTTCAATTGAAGGTTTTTTTAAAATTAAAATCGTTATTATTCAAGTTATATGAGTAATATTTAATTTGACTGCCTTAGTTTAGAAAATGCCACATATAAATTCATTACCATGAAAGTATTTATAGAAAAGGCAAAGAAGGGCAACTTTACGACGGTGGGAAACTAACTGAAATCGAGATGCCACATCAAGACCAATAATATTGCTGATACTTCTTTGGATTTTATCAAAGATATCTACATCATTTGCTATTCAATTTTAAACTAAGATATTCAAATTAAATATAGCTGAATTCAGTTTTCAAAAAAGGTTATTCAAATTAAAAACTAAGGCATTCAAGTTTAATTATAATCCATTCAATTTAGAAAAATTGAAATAATTTTTTATTCGATATAAAATGGCGACAAATTCATCATCTCAATTAAATTCGAAAATGGCAAAGAAAAGAGGAGTTCAGATGAACACCCAGAGAGGTAAGCATGTACTATTAAACTATTTGGTACTACCATAATAATTTCATAAATACATTAGAATTAATGAATTGTAAATTCATTCTTTAAATTGAACGCGTTAGTTTTTTTAATTAAATGTCTTTTTTTTTTAAAGCACTATTTTTTTCATTTGGATGCAGCACTATTTAATTTGATTGACATAGTTTATAAATCTAATAGGAAATGGTTTAGAGAACTGATATCTCAATCATTTATCAGGTAAGGGAGTGAATTAAACCCAATAAAAAGTAAAATGAAACAAAACAAAAGGGGATGATTAGCATAGTATGTGTTGTTAAACTGATCATAAATATCAGGAAGAGATAAATGAGGTTCCTGGGACACGTAATGAGGAAGGAAGGCCTGGAGAACTTGATACTCACAGATCGGATAAATGGAAGAAGAGAGAGGGAAAAGCAGCGCGAGACGTACTTGTTAGGTTTGAGCAAATGGTTGACGGTGTGGTATTTGGAAGAGATACCAAAAGAAAAATTACTGAGTGACAGAGCCAAGTGGAAGTCCATGATCGCCTACATCCAGAAGGGACACGGTACAAGAAGAAGAAGAAGAAGAAGAAGAAGAAGAAACTTATCACCCGAGACTAGGGCGGTAAGTATTCTAAGAGAAGGACAAGTATGAATACCACTCCTTGTAGGCAACAAAAGGAAACAACTTCTCTGTTTTTCCCAAGATGTCATGTCATTTTTCAAAACGAATCTGTTAAGAGTCATTATCTTCTTTTATGCGCGGTGTTTCTTCAGGAGGTAGACGATCATGACCCTCCACATCTTCCTAAATTTTATGATTTTTAATAAGGTGTTGGAAAGGATGCAAACTAGAAGAAAACTGATAATAAATATCAGGAAGAAACAAATGAGGTTCCTGGGACACGTAATGAGGAAGGAAGGCCTGGAGAACTTGATACTCACAGATCGGATAAATGGAAGAAGAGACAGGAAAAAGCAGCGTGAGACGTACTTGTTAGGTCTGAGCAAATGGTTGACGGAGTGGTGTTTGGAAGAGATACCAAAAGAAAAATTACTGAGTGACAGAGCCAAGTGGAAGTCCATGATCGCCTACGTCCAGAAGGGACACGGCACATGAAGAAGAGGAAGTATAAACTAACTTCAGGAAAAGACACTAAAGAATGCCCACATAATTAGACTTCTTCTTCTATATGCTCTGTCCTTTCAGGACGTAGGCGATCATAGCTTTTCACGTCTCCCTATCCCTGGTGGCTCATAGCACACCTTCTCCTGTCACACCATGCAGCCCTCGTTCCATCATCTACCTGATTAGGTCTTTCAAATATGTTATCCACCGCTTTCCCCTGTCTCTTTTTCCTTCTATCTGGCCTGTTAGTATCAAGTTATCCAGGCACTCTTTCCTCATTGCATGTGCCAGGAACTTTAGCTGCCTCTCCCTGATGCTCAGTATTAATTTCCTTTTCGTTTCCAACCTTTCCAAAACCTCGTCATAGTTCACATGCTCAGTCCATAATATCCACAGCATCCTTCTGTAGAACCACATTTCAGTTGCTTCAAGCTTTTCCTTCATTTTCGAAAATATTGTCCAACATTCACTGCCATATTGAAGAACCGACATCACATAGCAATCCTGAACTCTCCTTTTTACTTTCTAGCGAAATTGTCCTGTTTCTTCATACTTCTGAAATGCTTCCTTCGCCATGCCAATTTGTCTTCGAATCTCTGTGTCGAACTATCCGACTTCTGTTAGAACACTTCCCAGGTTTAGACTGGGTTGCCAATAATTAGTACCGACATCGAAATGTCATTCCGATTCATTTTCCCCAACCTCTAATTATAAGAAGTTCCGAATTGCGTCAAACTTGTTCTATAGACGTTGTATACAAAAGATGTAGCCGATATCAATATAACGAAAGTCTCGAAATTGATCTCAATTCTGACCTGTCTCTCGTACCACATTGGGTGTAATTATGATTAAAAAAGAAATAGAAAAAAAGACCATAAATTTACATTTTACTTAGACGGTCGTATTCTCTATATGGTTTCTTAACTCGAACGTCTATTTGAAGAAAACACATTTCTAATCACAAGTGTAACTCTTTTATACGACCCAACAATGATGATGCACATGTAAAAGATCTGTATCCATATGCCATATACCGTTCCACGAAATAACTAAATCCTCATTCGATGTAGTATTCATCGATTTTCTTACTTCGGAAAATTTATAGAAAAATCTAGGAATATTAATTGAAATAAGATATTTTGAAACCATTTTTAATCGATTTCACCGATGCAAGACAGAAAGTGGTTTGGAAGAATTAGAAACAGAAACATTACTAATGAGCGAGAACAAAAAGTGTAATGAAAAGGACAGTAGACAGCAATGGACATTTCATTTAAATTTGTGAAGACTAAATTTGGCTGGAAAGCATCGAGCCAGAAGGGAGTTCCACAAGTTAGACATGCGAGAAAAAAGATAAATGCTAGCACAGAATTTACGGTTAAATTTATCCCCACTGTAACTAATGAGATTTTAAACTAGTCTAGTCCGTCAGTTAAGTGCCATACGTGACACACGCTTGGATGATCATGTCTCGAAAGAGACATGACTGAGAGGGCAGAAGATTTTCCCACAGTAGGTTGCCATTATTTTCTGCGGTAGGCTGGTTGACAGGCAAAGCTATAGAATCCAAGCTGTCCTAAAATTTGACCCATAGCTGGAGGGAGAAGCGACAGAATCATACCTTGCCCAAGGTTATTTGCGCGTATGTGAATGCAACGAATTCAACTGGAATTTGAACACGGTTCTTCGATTTCTCGTTCCAAGTCGATATCCACTGCACATCCAAACTAGTCTAATACGACACTTAAATTTAATAACTCTAGTACAACAGCGAAGAACTTAGCCAAATAATTACCCAGAAAAACTAAAAAGTAATAAGGACAGCACACTTCTTAACATATCAACAAAATATTGAAACTTCTTTAACTTGTGTGAATATTAATTCTTATATTGAGTCAAAAATAGTATAAAAATACTCATCATTTGAGGAGGACTGCATGCGGGCATTCCTATCACAAGATATTTTAAGAGAAATAAAATCTTATTTTAAACTTAAGTCAATGGTGCCTCTGCAACAGGTGTTTATTCGTGCAACCAGATTGGCAACTGGGTCCCACCCATTCACAGTTAGATTAACCAAATGCAGACGACAATTCTACTCCTGCAGCTTCTTCTCTCGCACTTCCCGCCAGTGGAACTCGCTTCCTTATTATTGCTTTCCTGACGGCTACAACCTCCCGGAATTTAAATGCAATGTCAAGACTCATCTCTTAACCACTTGAATCTAGTTCTTTCTTCACCACCCTGTATATACTTTTCTTTCTCTCCACCTTTGCAACTGTCATTATACCTGTATCGCCATCTTTCTCTTGTTCCTTTTTAACTGGTTCGTCTTTCACTTCACTCTTTTCTACCTAATTTACTCTTATGTAGCCCCCTGCACATCAGTGGCGTTACCGCCTTGCTCTGGGTGATACGATTAAAATAAAATCCTGTTGCCTGGCTGCCATACTCATATATAGAAAATACTTCTGAAGAAAACCCTCAAGGCAAATTCGGAGCTAGTGTCTAAATTTAAGTTTAATATTGTTCTGAGCGATGACGCTAGTGTGAAGCTGTATTATTCACTTAGACAGCTGCATAGGTAACTTCTCATCATTCTTAAACCTCAGCCAAGGCCTGAACAATACAAAGGATACACCAGCGACGATAAAATACGCAACGATACAGTCTACAAATTCCAAAGGTCGATCTGAAAGGGGACATGGCCACTAAAAAGAGGCGTCTTTAAAAGCACGTCTTAAAACAGGACCGACCACATTTTTGTTTTAAAGGCGTCTTCAAATGCGACATGAGTGTAACCTCAACTTTGCTTCAAGAGCGTCATCAAAAGAGCAATGAGACCTCATCTTTGGATCAAGGACGCCTTCAAAAGGGACATAAGTGCGATCACTTCTTCGCTTTAAGGGCTTTCTGCAAAAAGGACATGAGAGTTACAACATCTTCGCTTTAGTAAATTTTTCAGAAGAGACATCCCCTTCGCTTTCATCTTCGGTTAACTAGCGTATCCAATAGGGACACGAGAGCAACCTAACCTTCACTTTGCTAATATCTTCAAAAGGAACATTTGAGTGACCTCATCTTTGCTTCAAGAGCGTCTTTAAACGGGACATGAGTGCGATCACCTCTTTAAGAGAGTTTCCTTATTTTCAAAGTCATCTTGAAAAGGGAGATGTGACCGAATTCATTTACTCTTCAAAGGAGATATTAGAGTGACATCATCTTCGCTTCGGGGGCGTCTACATAAGGGACATGAAAGCAACTTCATCTTTGCTTGAAGAGTCACTTCCAAAAGGAACTGAGAGGGAATAAATTTTAGCTTCAAGGGTGCCTTCAAAAGGGATAAGAGAGCAACCTCATCAAAGGCGACTTCAAATGGGTAATGAGTGCGACATCATTGTAGTATCAAGAGCGTCTTCAAAAGAGATATGAGTGCGATCTCTTCATTTTCACAGTGTCAAAAACGTACATAAGAGCGACAGTATCTTTGCTTCAAGAAAAAAAAATCAATAGAGCGACAGCATCTTCGCTTCAATGGGGTGTTTAATAGAGACAAGAAAACAACCTCACCTCCGATTTAAGAACGTCTTCAGAGTAATCAGAAAGCAACCTACTTAGCTTCAAAGAGCACAGAAGTTAGATTATATTGGCATCAAGGGATTTTTCAAAAGGGATATTTGAACAGCCTCATCATTGCTTCAAATGCGTTTTTAAGACTGTAAAAATCGAACATGGAAGCGACTATATCTTTACTTCAAAGTGTCTTCAAAATAGAGAATAGTGCAACCTCATATTTGCTTCAAGGATGTCTTCAAAAGGAACACGAGAGCGAGCTAAATTTACCTCAAGGCTTTCTGCAAAAAACATAGCAACATCATGTTTGCTTCAAGAGTGTGTTCATGAAACATGAATACAACCACTCCTTTGATCCAAGGGCGTCTTCAAAAGGATCATGAATGAGACATCATCTTCGCATCATGGCGTTCTCAAACGGGATATGTGCGTTGTGGTACAGTGGATATCGGCTCGGAACGAGAAACCGGGGAGCTGAGTTCGAATTCTAGTTGAATCCATTGTATTCACTTACGCGCAAATACCCTTGGGAAAGGTATTAATCCGTCTCTTCCTTCCAGTTATGGGTTTAAATAGCAGGACAGATTGGGTTCTATAGCCTTGGTCGGCAACCAGTCTACCGCAGAAAGCAATGGCAACCTACTGCGGGATAATCTTCTGCCCAGTCAGTCATGTCTCTTTCGAGACATGATCGCCCAAGCGTGTATCACGTATGGCACCTATACTGACTGACTCGTCTTTGCTCCAAAGATATTTTCAAATAGAACATGTGTTCGACGTCATCTTCACTTTAAAGACCTTTTGAAAGGTTTCATTTGATCGAACTCATCTTATTTTCAAGTGCGCCTTCAAAAGGGACATGACAACAACTTTATATTCACTTCAAGTAGACATGACAGCGACATCCTCTTTTCTTCAAAGGCATCTTCAGAAAGTATATAAGCGAGGCCTCATATTCGCTTCAGAGGATTCTTTACAAAAGACATAAGAGTGATATGATTTTCGTTTCAAGAGAGTCTTCAAAAGGCAAGAGAATAACCTCATCTTTGCTTCAAGAGTATTTTCAAAAAGAACATGAGAACGATATCATCTTTGTTTAAAAAGCGTCCTCACATGACTGACCTCATCTTTGCTTCAAAGGCATCAGTAAAATGAAAGAAGTGATACATGGCTTCTATAGTTTTTGCAAATGAACGTAATCTCATCTTCACTTCAACAGCTTCTTCAAAAGGAACATGAGAGCGACCTAATCTTCGCTTCGAGTGTGTCTGGAATTAGGGATATGAGAGATATCTCATTTTCGTTTAAAGGGCGTTTCCAAAGGACATAAGAGTGATTTATTCTTTGTTTTAAGGGAATTTTCAAAAGGGACAGGAGAGCGACCTCATTTTCATTTGAAAGGCTTCTGCAAAAGCTACATGTGAGCGGTCATCTTATTTTCAAGGGCGTCTTCTATAGGGACATGAAAGCAACCTCATTTTGCTTCAAGGGCATCTTCAAAACGAATATCAGAGCGTATTCACCTTCTTTCAAGGGCATCTTCAAAAAGGTGCTGAGCGTGACCTCATCTTCGTTCCAAAGGAAACTTAAAATGAATTGCGATCTCATTTTCACTGCAAGGCCGTCTTCAAAAGGGATTTATAGTGTGACTTCGTCTTCGCTTTAAAGTCATTTTCAAAAGAGCTTGAGTAAGACATCATATCTTTAAGTGTGATTTCAAAAGGAACAGAGAGGGACCTCATCTTTGCATTATCGGCGACTTCAGAAGAGACATAAGTGCGATCTGATCTTCTCTTCAAAAACGTATACAAAATGGACATGAGAGTGAACTCACCTTCACTTCCTTCAAGGGCTTCTTCAAAAGGGCTCTGAGGAAAACTTCTTTTTGCTTCAAGTTCGTCTTCAAATAGAACATAAGTGAGACCTAATCTTTGCTTCAATGTCGACTTCGAAAGGGTTATATGAGCGATATCATCTTTGCTTAAAAGGCGTCTCCAAAAAAGACCTATCCCATCTTTGTTTCAAGATCGATGGACATGGAACTCCGAGAGGTAGGAAGACGTCTACAACGGTCTCTCACACCGGAAACGCAATTTACACTGAGAGCTGCAGAGAGGTGTGACGAAAGAAAATCTTGCCGTGTGACGAAAGTCTTAACCTCGTACGGAAAATGAATTCCAAAAATAAAGGAAAGTGTTGTTCTTAAAAGAAATTTTCTTAAATAAAAACGTTTAATAGCATCATTGTTAACTACCTGATAGGACATTGTTATTTCAAAGTCGAAACAAAATGTACATTTTTAGTAGTTTGTAGTTTTATACATGTTCTAACGTATGGTCATCAGCGAAAAGGGCAGCCCTAAATGCCAAATACAGGTGAGGGACTCTAAAATCTAAGCAGGTACAATAATTTAAATACCTAGAAAGTGTTCTAACAGAAGACGGAAAGTGCGACACAAAGATCCGAAGGCGAGTTGGCATGGCGAAAGAGGCATTCCAGAAGTTGAGTAAAGTATTAAGAAACAGGACAATTTCGCTAGAAACAAAAAGGAGAGTACTGGATTGCTATGTGATGTCAGTTCTTCAATATGACAGTGAATGTTGGACAATATCATCGAAGATGAAGGAAAAACTTGAAGCAACTGAAATGTGGTTCTACAGAAGGACGTTGCGAATATCATGGATCGAGCATGTGAGCAATGATGAGGTTTTGGAAAGGATGGAAACTAAACGGAAATTAATACTGAGCATCAGGAAGAGACAGCTGAAGTTCCTGGGACATGCAATGAGGAAAGAGGGCTTGGAGAACAGGCCAGATAGAGGGAAAAAGGACAGAGGAAGGGAGCGGATAACATATTTGAAGGACCAAATCAGGTGGATGATAGAACGAGGGTTGCATGGTGTAACAAGAGAAGGCGTTATCTAACCAGTCTGGGAAGTGTTCTAACAGAAGACGGAAAGTACGACACTGAGATCCGAAGGCGAGTTGGCATGGCGAAAGAAGCATTCCAGAAATTGAGTAAAGTATTAAGAAACAGGACAATTTCGCTAGAAACAAAGAAGAGAGTATTGGATTGCTCTGTGATGTCGGTTCTTCAATATGACAGTGAATGTTGGACAATATCTTCAAAAACGAAGGAAAAACTTGAAGCAACTGAAATGTGGTTCTACAGAAGGATGCTGCGAATATCATTGATCGAGCATGTGAGCTAAAACGAAATAAAAATACCCGAGACTAGTAATCAACTAACAATAAAGCGCTCAGTACTTAGGTAAAGCAGAATAAATAAGCTGACTATCCGCTTATTTGAAACTTTGGTAGGTTTGTTGGCTCAATAGGTATACTTTATATATATATATATATATATATATATATATAATGGATGAGATACATAGTGGTACCGTGCATTATTTAACTGAATAGAAAATAATTTTTAAGAGCTGGTTAGATGTTACGTTTTTATTTTCTTTATTTTTTAATTTGATTTTCTATTACCTCATGAGTAAAGGGGCTGAAATGTTTAGGCTAGAATTAGAATTAAATAATTGTGGTATACTAAGATATACTGTGGATGTGCGTTGTGGTGCAGTGGATATCGACTCAGAACAAGAAATTGGGCAAGCCGAGTTCGAATTCCAGTTAAACTCCTTGCAAATACCCTTGGGAAAGATATTAATCCTTCTCTTCCCTACAGTTATGGGTTAAATAATAGGACAGATTGGGTTCTATAGCCTTGGCTCGCAACCAGTATAACACAGAAAGTAATGGCAACCTACTGCTGGATAATTTTCTGCCCAGTCAGTCGTGTCTCTTTCGAGACATGATCGCCCAAGCGTGTATGACGTATGGCACTTAACTGACTGACTGAAAGTATGTTGTAGTTAACAAAACCAAATGATTTTCGTAAAATAATTTTTAATTTTTAATTTATATTGGAGCATAAGTTATAAATGAAACATTGTAATTAATTAAATTTTAAAGAAAAATATATTCGATGTTCACAGAAAACATGTATTATGTAAACATCGAAAATATTTTCCTTTATTGACCAAAATCTTCAACTTCATAATTCAACCTAATTCTCATTTTTAATTGAACAATAATGACACACATACAAGCATATTCTTCAAGTACCACCCCTTCACTTTCTAAATAACCACAAATTGATCTTTTGTTTTCTAAATAAATTATTTTCACCATTTATTTTAAAATATTACCTGAAAAAGAACAGTATTGTTCCGAAACATGAAAATTTTTGTGTAGTGATATAATGCTTTTATAAACTATTGTAATAAAAAAATTACAATGTTAAGCTGTAGTTTGTATTGAGCACTCTTTATAAACGCAAATATGTGGACTATTATGTTTATTTGCTGTAAGATAAATAAACCTATCAGCTCAGAAACCTTGGCTCTGTCAAATAAACCTTGTGGTACATCAAAGGTGCTTTTTTTCAGATTTTTTTATCCAGACTTTGCCATTGCGAAACAGCACGGATGTAAAATTATATTTATTTCTTCCAATCGTATATTTTGTCTCTTTATGTGATTTTCTAAATTGGAAGTACAGATGTAAATTAATTTAACTGTATTTCTATTAAATATTTTCTGTAGTTCGAAGCTTTTGGAAAACTGTTAAGTAATTAAAAAATAATATTTTCCCTATTTTTGGATTTTACTTCTAAATTAAAAAGTGGGGTAAACGGAATGATATTAAATTTTCTCATATTACGTTTTTTTATTCCCTTATCTGGGGGCTTATATTCTAATTCATTTTTATGTCCATTTTCTTGTAAAGCTTTTGCACAATCATTTTTTCTTTCATCAAAAATTGTTTTATAAGAGGAATTTCTTGACAGTCTATATTCTGTACTATTAGGGATTTGTTGGATTATATTGGTGGGGTGGTTTGATCTGGTGTTTACATATCTTAATTTTGTGTTTGATTTCATGTATGAGGAAATGGTGCCAATTTGTAGGTTGAGTTCCAAGTCTAAATATTGAACAACATTTTATTCATTTCAACACGTATATAGAAATTTAGACTTATGAAGTATTCTTCTTACTTCTTAAATTAATTTAACTGTATTTCTATTAAATATTTTCTGTAGTTCGAAGCTTTTGGGAAACTGTTAAGTAATTAAAAAATAATATTTTCCCTATTTTTGGACATTACTTCTAAATTAAAAAGTGAGGTAAACTAAATGATATTACATTTTCTTATATTACTTTTTTGTTCATTTATCTGGGCTTTACACTATGATTTATTTTTATGTCCATTTTCTTGTAAAGCTTTTTCATAATCTTTTATTCTCATCAAAATTGTTTTATACGAGAAATTTCTTGAGAGTCTACGTTTTGTGCTATTTGTTTGTTGGATTGTATTGGTGGGGTGGTTTGATCTGGTGTTTACATATCTTAATTTTGTGTTTGATTTCATGTATGAGGAAATGGTGCCAATTTTGAACAACCTTTTTTTTTATTAACCTTGATCTCGAAACTGAGACTTTTGAAAAGTTTAAATGTAGTTTTCTTACTTTGTCGTTTGTTCTTTATTTGGTCCGGCAATATCATCAGTTCGTCATCTCTATGTATTCCGTGGTCGTCTATTTGTATCATTTTTGTTTCTTTTGTGTAAGATAAATAGACCCATTAGTTCGGAAAACGGCTCCATCGAATGAACTTTGTGGTACGTCAAAGGCACCCTTTTTAGATTTTTTATCCAGATCTCGTCATTAGGGAACAGCACGGATTCTCGGCACATCAAAATAATTTTACATTGCCGCACTCAAACTAGAAAAACTTAAAATAGCACCAAACTAGCAAAATACGTACGAAAATTAAAAAACAAAAAGAGTGGCGGAAACCCCACATATCGTGAAAAATATTTTTTTAAAAAGTCAAACCCTACAAATGTGTTGATATCTGCAGATTGTGCCAAGAAGAAATGTTGGCAATATTATTTATTTCAAGAACGACAAAACCTACCAAATGAATGTTCCGAAATAACCTCTGGATGTAGACACACTAGCAGATTTTACAAATATAATCACCTGTACTTTTTTCTTTTTTAACTTGGATTTAATTTTTAAAAAAATCAGTCAGAAAATAAAACATTCCTATAACTCAAGATACATACATAAAACAATCCATATATTCAGCTAAAAGTAGAAAATAAAGTCATCTTTCATAATGGCTAAAATCATAGTCAAAAGCATACAGAACATTTAGACATTGTCTACATAATTTATGTCCTAAAAATTATAGAGGAACACAAGAAAAATTAAATAAAAAGTAAAAAAAACTTAACTGGAGTACTTTGTCATTCATTTTTAATGAAACTTGTATATAAGAAGGATTGCCTCGCAAATGCACAATATTGTGTGTCCGTGCGCATTGCTGAAAAGTTATCAGGTCAAACCAACTTCTCAAAATTTAAACAAACACCTAACACGGTAACACCTAAAAGCATTAATATCTCGCATATTTTTTGTAAGACTGTTTTTTGTTCGTCCAACTGCAATTTGCTTATAGTCTTTTCTATTCGTGCTCGTTTTCATGTTTTTTGCATTATTCCAATGATTGGATTTTGTTCGCGTTCTTCCGTTAATGTAAATTCTTCTGGTGGTGTTTCCAATTCTGTTATGGGACCTACCCTTTTTGGACTATAATGAACTCTTCCTGTTATTATGAATACCGGAAGAATATGCCTCTCGACGAGGAGTTCAGTAATTCCGGTCTGATACTTGGCAGTCACAATGACGTGTAAAACTCTTGTATTTGTTTTTTGTTTAATATATATTTTTTACTAATTCCCGAGTCCGAGTTTTCTTTCGGACCTATTCTTGGTCCGCAACAAATTCATAGGCATTTTCTACTTTTTGTCTCGGTATAATTTCAGTTTTTTGGAAAACCCGGTTTTGAATTCTTCTGTCAATATCAGCTGCTTCAATTAATTCTGGTTTTCTCCTATCTGTTTGACTTGGCTCCATCGTTCGATGTATGAGTCCTTTTGCCTTAAATAGTCAGTATAAGTCTCTGTTTCTGTTTTCCAGTATTTCCTCAATTTATGTCTATACGCCTCTGGTACTAGTTTTTTTTTTAATCATTTCACCCCAAGCAAGGCATTCCATTGCCACTATTGCGCAGGGGGTTACATAGAGGAAAGTGATGATAAAGAGTGGTTAGTTATAGAAAACGTCAGAAGGAGGGTGATAGATGGGTAAGGATTTAGATGGGAAGAGTGTTTGAGAGAATGGATGCGAGTTAGTGTGTTAGGAAGGGTCTATTCACCTTACATTTAAACTCCTGGAGATTGTAGCTGTCGGGGAAGCAAGTATGTGAAAGGGAATTCCACAGGCGGGAAGTGCGAGAAAAGAAGCTGTTGGAGTAGAAATTGCGGTTACATTTTATCGGTTTCATTATAAAAGGGTGGGACCTAGTTGCTAATCTAGTATCTCGTGCAAATTCGTATCTAGAGGGGCACCAGTGATCTAAGTTCATCGGAGCAGAAGCCGTGAAAGTATTTATAGAAGAGGCACAGGGATGCCACGTCATGCCGGTGAGAGAGTGACTGCAGGTGGTCTGCCAAGTCGGTATCAGTCACATTACAGATTCTCCGTTGTATTTTGTCAAGAACCCCGAGAAGAATAGCAATGGCACCCGAACAGATGTGGCAGCAGTATTTAATGCACGGGCGGATGGTAGATTTATATATATATATATATATATATATATATATATAGTCTTTCCACTTGAGGTCCGATGAGTGTGTGTGTGGCCAAGAAGTCGTAGTGTTTTACTCTCTGGGAGTCAAGCCTGTTCCATGCTAATGGGAGGTAGGTGTGATTGTCTATGATGGTTAATTGATAGCAGCTTCATTTTGGAAGCATTAAAATTTACGAGCCATTTCTTACTCCAGTCCATTACGGATTGGAAGTCCTTTTCAAGCTCGGCAGCGAGGTTCGCCTTGTCGCCCACAGCAAATCTTTGATCGAAGCGAGAGTAAACTGTGGTGTCATCGGCGTACATACCTACTTGGAATCTTATAGCATCGGGGAGATCATTAATGTAGATCAGAAAGAGAGTAGGACCTAGGATGGAGCCTTGAGGGACACCCGCGTTCGTATGGTAGTTCTGGGAGGCATGTCCGTTTAATACCATCTTCAGTGTGCGGTTAGAGAGGAAAGACTGGATTAGGTCAAACAAATATCCAGTTATACCATATCTCCGCAGTTTGTGTAGAAGGCCAGCGTGCCAGACTCTGTCGAACGCTTGAGAGATATCCAAGGCAACGGTTCGGGCTTCGCCATTCTTGTTGAGAGCCTGGTATATATACTCGGTGATGGTCGTTGGCATGGCAGCAGTAGACATGGTGAAGCGGAAAGTTTTTCAGTATTATTCTTTTTACGGCCTGGGAAAGATGTGCGTTGTGGTGCAATGGATATCGACTCGGAACGACAAATCGTGGGGAGCCGAGTTCGAATTCCAGTTGAATTCCTCGCATTCACTTATTAAAGATATTAATCCGTCTCTTCCTTCCAGTTATGGATTAAATAATAGGACAGATTTGGTTCTGTAGCCTTAGCTGGCAACCAGTCTTCCGCAGAAAGTAAATGCAACCTACTGCGCAATAATCTGCTGTCCAGTCAGTGATGTCTCTTCCGAGACATGATCCCCCTAAGCGTGTATCAGGTATGGCACTTAACTGACTGAATTCGCACACTCTTGTATTGATAAATTTGAGTTTTCCCACTCAAGGATGTCTGCAATAGCACAGGCTATGCATCTCTGTGTCACAGGAGACGAACATCAGTTTTCTCGAAATGTGAGAAATAATGATCTATTTCTACCTCTCTTAATTTCAGCACCAGACTCAATTGCTTTTTTTTTTAATCATATCAACTCGAGCAAGGCGCTAACGCCACTGCTGTGCAGGAGGCTACATAAGCGTGAAAAGATTAGAAAAGAGAGAGCCAGAAACCACATCCTAAACAGGGAACAAGGGATGAGCCTCTTCATCTATTCAATAGACGTGGGTGGAGTGTGAACCGGGTGATAGTTTAGTCTATCTACTCCAAATGAAAAATAAAAAGAAGAAAAAGTGAAAAGTTTAGAGAAGAGAAAGCCGTAAACCACATCCTAAACAGGGAAAAAGGGATGAGCTTCTTCACCTGTTCAATAGACGTGGGTGGAGTGTGAACCGGGTGATAGTTTTATCTATCTACTCCAAATGAAAAATAAAAAGAAAGAAGAAAAGAGTGAAAAGTTTAGAAAAGAGAAATCCGTAAACCACATCCTAAACAGGGAAAAAGGGATGAGCTTCTTCACCTGTTCAATAGACGTAGGTGGAGTGTGAACCGGGCAATAGATTAGTCTATCTACTGCAATTGAAAAAAAAGAAAAAAGAAAAGAGTGAAAAGATTAGAAAAGAGAAATCCGGAAACCACATCCTAAACAGGGAACAAGGGATGAGCCTCTACACCTATTCAATAGACGTAGGTGGAGTATGAGCCGGGCGATAGTTTAGTCTATCTACTCCAATTAAAAAAAATTCTCTTTGGTGGTTAAATGTGAACAGCTTCTTTTTAGAAGCATTAAAATTATAACAAGCCATTTCTTACACGAATCCATCATTTCCAAGAGTAGGATCGACGTCTACTTAGTTAGCCCTGGAAGATTTTATATTGACACAGAATTAGATGTGGTGTCATCTCCATAGATGCCAATTTGTGAACTAACTATATCAGGAATATCATTGAGGAATATCAGGAAGAGTGTAGCATTTTAATTGTATTCACAATCTTTCATGTCTTGCATTTTCTTCGAACTCATTCGGCGTAACTTGCCCCATTCTAAATTCATGTTTCAACCCGGTCTTTTCAATTTATGTTTGAGCTGTAATTCTTGCTTTTTCGAACTCCAATTGTGTCTACGTAAATTCACATGTGTTTGTACCCAATCTAAACTTATTTATAAATGGAACTCTGTGTGTGTGTGTGTGTGTGTGTGTGTGTGTGTCCGTTACCTAAAGACTCCGAAACGGCTGAACCGATTTTCTTGAAAATTTACACAGTTGTACTGTAAGCGTCCGAGAGTGTTCTTAGCTAGGTTTTGTGTCGAGGTACCCCCAATAAATATCGAAAATCGATAATCGGAAAAATCAGGTTATAGCAGGAGTGATCCTATTTTAATCAAATTTGATAAAATCATAGACAAAGACATAAGAAACGATATTCAGAAGTTTCAAGGTTTCAGTTCGTACAATAGTGCAGAAAATCGATAATATATATATATATATATATATATATATAAAAGGCAAGATGTGTGTGTGTGTGTGTGTGTGTGTGTGTGTGTGTGTCTGTTTATCTGCCTGTATGTCTGTTTTTTTTTTGGGGGGGGGGGGGTTTCAGCCCTTTTATTTTAGTTTTTGCTTCGGGTTTGGCTCTAAGTAGGTAAGTTCTTAGTTTCAGCCGTGATACCATTTACTCAGAGGACTTATTTAGCCATCAGAATTTAGTTTACGACAAAAAAAAACTTATTTGATATCGATACCAGGAAATCAAAATTTGACTTACATCCATTCATTCATTCATTCATTCATTCTTCTTTCAGGCCCGGTATTCCGAAATGGTCATCTATTTAAGTAGTGACCAGGTTCGATGTTGCTTAACTTAGGTGAGCGGACGGGAACCGGTGTATTCAACACGATATAGCCGTAGACGCTTAAACGGTCACTCTTCTCTTATGTATCTCCCTGTGCACCAGTGTCGGTACCGCCTTGCTTGGGGTAAAACGATTAAAAAAAAGGATGTCATCATTTCTAACTGTAGGCTTTGCCTTATAGAAAATGCCCCATTTTTCTTTGAGTTTTTCCAGTGTTGGTTTTTTTATGAATTCTTTAACCATCGTGTGTGTGTGTAGATATACATTTTGTATGTATGTTTAGAAGCATGAAATTAATTAAAGCTTCTTAATTATCAACTCTGAATTTTTATTTTATTGACAGTTTTAAATTTACAGGGATTATTTATCTAAAAACATCATGCTTACATTTTAATTTACCCGAGTGAAATTTTGATTTCATTAACTTATATAATTGCTTTTCCTTTATTTTACTAATGGTTTGTAAATATGTTTTTAACTTTATTTTATTCCTTCATATCCACCATTCATTTCCCTACTTTCGCTTATATCATTAATTAAATACAAATTCAGAATAAAATTTCTAACTATCCAATTATCCCGCAAGTTATTTGATATTCTTCCGATCCTTGACATTTATTCTCAGTTACTATTTTGGAATAATAATGTCACATCCTGCTGCTAAATTATAAAAAAAAAAGTTTTACTGGGAAATTAATATCTGCTGAAGCATTGCAAGTTATACTAAAGCATTAAAAATCTTTTTATAATATTCCGTATAAGATTAAGTAGTTTTAACATTTTCCACTGAAATCAATTTCATAAAACTGCATTTACAAGAGTGAGTCAAAAAAAAGATCGTTTATTCAAAATTTTGTGAAAAGGGCAGTATCTGATTTCAATGTTAGCATATTAATTTCCAGTATATATATATATATATATATATATATATATATATATATATATATATATATATATATATATATATATATATAGTCATCCGCAGACAGATCTGTTTCGCTGTATCTTCAGTACATCCGTTTGCTTTTTACCCAGGATTGGAAATATATATATATATAGATATGTGTGTGTGTGTGTGTGTGTGTGTGTGTGTGTGTGTGTGTGTGTGTGTGTGTGTGTGTGTGTCTATGTCTGTCTATGTCTATGTCTATGTATACGGCTATATCACCGAAGTAAAGCAACATCGAGATTGGTCAGTACGTAGATGGGTGACCATTTGGGAATACCAGATACTGTAAACTTAAGGACCAAGAATGGTCCACCGGTCCTCCAGGTTTGGGGGTTAGCCGCAGGGCTAACAACCCTGCCCCATCAGAAAACAGTTTGTTACGGGAACAATAACAAAAAGTTACTGCCCTACACACCGTTGGGTTCAAAAGGGTGAGATGATGATATATGGTTATAAAAATGATCGTTTTAGTATTACAGGACATATTGGGGATAAAATTTAAAAACAAAACAACTAGCTTCGCTCCCGCTCATCAAAGTTTTCAATAGGGAGAACTTATCGTAAAATATAATGGGTATGAGAAATGAACTGGTCAATGATGGGGAAGGTGAGTGAACTACTAGAGACCGATCACATTTCATGAAAGAATAAATAGAAAGTGTGCCATGCCGTTTAATATGGATTGATTTTCCGTATTGACCAGTTCACATGCACTTTTTCAATTGAAAGTCCTGGAGTCTGCTTACATAAGATCTTTGAGACCCTCGCTGTATAAATAACAAGAGTGTTGGCTCAGCCATGCTGTGATTATTTAGGTTATTTAAGATGAGGACCCTAGATGACACACCAGGATTTATTATTGGAGGCCACAACCTGAACAACATAAGATACGCGGACGATACAGTACTGATTGCGGACACGGAAAGGAAACTGCAAGATCTCATACAGAAAGTAGCAGTGGAGAGTGACAAGAAGGGACTACAAATAAACTTTCAGCAAAAGATACAACCCAAAATGCCAAATACAGGTGGGGGATAACAGAATCAAACAAGTCCAAGAATTTAAGTACCTAGGAAGTGTTCTAACAGGAGATGGAAAGTGCGACACGGAGATCCGAAGGCGAATTGGCATGGCAAAGGACGCGTTCCAGAAGATGAGCAAAATACTAACACACAGGAAGATCTCAATAGAAACGAAGAAAAGAGTGCTAGACTGCTACGTGATGTCAGTTCTTCAGTACGGCTGTGAATGCTGGACAATATCATCGAAAATGAGGAAAAAACTGGAAGCGGCCGAAATGTGGTTCTACAGAAGAATGCTACGGATATCGTGGACTGAGCATACAAGCAACGACGAAGTGTTAGAAAGAATGGCAACAAAAAGGAAATTGATGTTGAGCATCAGGAAGAGACAACTGAAGTTCCTGGGACATGCAATGAGGAAGGAGAGCCTGGAGAACCTGATACTGACTGGTCAGATAGAAGGAAGGAGAGACAGAGGAAGGCAGCGGATAACATATCTGCAGAGTCTGATCAAGTGGATGACGGAACGGGGGTTGCCAGGAGCAACAGGAGCAAACATACTAAGAGACACAAGGGATAGGGAGACGTGGAGATCCATGATCGCCTACGTCCTGAAGGGACAGGGCACATAGAAGAAGAAGAAGAAGAAGAAGAAGAAGAAGAAGAAGAAGAAGAAGAAGAAGAAGAAGATTCTTCAGGGCCTTGAAAGTTATTCCCAGCTCGTAATTAAAAACTACGATCACCGGTGTTTCGATTTGAAATACCACACCTACTGCTGAATCATGGGAAACGTTTTAGCGGGAAATTAATATCTGCTGAAACATTGCAAGTTATACCGACGCAATATAAAATCTTTCTATAATATTTGGTATGAGCAAATTAAATAATTTTAATATTTTCCGCTGAAAGGAATCCCATAAAACTGCATTTACAAGAGTGAGTCAAAAAGTAAGGTAGTTTATTTTATTATTTAAGAAATACCTTCCCCCACCCCGTATATCCTTCCCTTTCTCTCCCCTCTTGCAACTGTCATCACACCTGCATTTTCATCTTTTCATTGCTTCTTTCTAATTGGTTTGTAATCCTCTTCTCCCTCTTCTAATTAATTTTCTTTCAGTTATGTAGCCCCCCGCTCATCAGTAGCATTTACGCCTTGCCCGGGGTGAAATGATTAAAAAAAAATAAGCAATAGAATCAAACATATCTTAAATCATGATATAGCTATATATCAGGATCTAATAATTAATTCTGATAATCAACTTTTTCAATGCCAGCGTTCAACCTACGAATGAGGGAATGCATCCCAGATTTGTAAATCTCAGCTGGCTGTCGACGTAGCCATTTCTTTAAAGAAATGTTCACCTCTATATCCTCACCTCATTTAGCCGCGTAGGAATTCCAGATCTTTGGTCCAATCAAAGAAGCATTTAGAGCAAACTTTATGGTAGCGATGAAAGAGTGAAAACTATGTAAAGAAATGACTACATCCAAAAGAAAGCCGAAGAAGTGAACGTGGGCCTGTGTATTGTTGTATATTGATAGGAAATATGTTTGATCCTTATTTACTATTTTGTTCTTACAAGGTCCTGGGCATGACGGTAAACTGCATCCAGCAGTGAGGCCTCTGATTGGAAAGTTGTGAGGAGCATAGAACCACCTCTTATTTTCTGTTGTTCCAGGGTCCACCCTGACTCAGAGTGGTAGCATCTGTTAGGGTCCCAGATATGGGCAAATAGTTAACCCACAAATTGGGGTCAAAACACTATGAAAGTATAAAAATGCACTTTTATAAAATATATACATAAAAATAGACTTTTATAGAAAAATATACATTTCTGAAGAAAAGACTATTACCATAACACATTTTTGAAGGAAAAAAAATTCTCAACAAAATATTTCTAAGACAAAACTAGAAGACTTTTTCAGTTTTCTAAAATAAAAAAGAATAAAAATGCAATTTTCATTAAAATCTGACTAAATCAATCGAATATTAAAAAATAATACATTAAAACCACACCTTTTTGGCATTAAATAACCCACAGAGGTTGATATTCCGTTAAACAAAACTCACTCACTCACTCGTTCTTACAAATATAATCGCCGATTTCAGGATAATAATTTTATTCTTGTAAAATTAACTGTAGAACTGTTAAAATTAGTCAAAATACGAGCATCTATACACCACTACCATCGATTGACTAGTTTCCTTATTCCTCGTTGATATAAAGTTATTGACTCTCACGCAACGAAATCGTTGAAAGCTGATTTCATCTCAGGTTTGGACCTAAAAGTTTTACAATTTTAAAAATAAGTGCTTGAAAAATGATAATTAGTTGTTGAAAGATCAAGAGAATATGGCGATGAGGTAATCTCTCGTATCCCAAGACTGAGTTTTTGCTAGTTTTTGCAGCGTCATTCTTGCAATACGTGGCCATGCATTATCGTGGTGAAGAAGTGGACCACGTCAATTCACAAATTTAGGTTTCATTTTTTTCTAGGCCTACATGCAGTTCAGCAAGATAATTACAGTAAAGTTTTGCTCTGGTTGACCTTCAGAATTCTGTACTGGATAACACCAAGTGCACAATAATCATTTACTGATGCAATTTTGATTTTGGGAAATGTTTGGAGGACTCATCACGATCAAGTCAGTAAGCTGATCGTCGATGGCTATTATAAAGGATCCACTTTTTACACAAGTGCCTATTCGGTCAAGAAAGAAATCATTGGTTTTACAGAGAAAGACTATCGAGCACACTTCAAAATGTCTAAGTTTTTGATTTTTATTGAGATCATGAGAACCTGTTTATCAATTTTTTTCACCTGGCCAATGCTCTGCAAATGACGGTTGCGGTGCTGACACAGAACATCTGAGACATTTCTCTGATACTTTAACGTGGGTTTTGCTCAAACACTTTTTACAATTGTTTGTTTTCAAGACAGCATGACCGTCCTCTACCATCTTCATCTTCAAGACTCTCATTACCAGTTCGAAATTTCTGAAAAATACTGTCTGATTACTTGTAAATCCATCTCCACATGCTCTGTTGATATTGGTAAAAGTTTGCAAAGTTCTGTGCACCGGTTTGAACTTCCAGCAAGAAAGGTAAACGTAGATCATGTTTATCATGTTCATAATTAAAGGCTTCTATTCTTCAAGAATTTTTACTGCCTGAAACGAGTTAAAAATATTAACGAGCACACATTAATTATTATGTTTCCCAAAATTCCCCTAATGTATACTGTAAAGAATATGTTAAAATGGATTTTCAAAATACAACACTTTTAGTGCACATTATTTTTGGAATATCCCAATATATTTTTTATTTCTGTGCTTAAGCTCCTACTTAAATGTTGGAATAGGAATTGGTTTAAATTTCCATAAAATTATTTTATCACCAGTCACGAACCATCGCCCGACGAAGTATTATATATGTGTGTTTTTATTTTTGCTTTTTTTTGTTTTTTGTTTGTGTTTTTTTTGTTTTTTTTGTTTTTGTTTTTTGTGTGTGTGTGTGTGTGTGTGTGTGTGTGTGTGTGTGTGTGTGTGTGTGTGTGTTCTTGTAGTGGGTGTATCGATGAATATATTTCGTTTTTCTTTTTATATTTGTATTTAATCTGTATTTTACCATTTTAAAATAAATGATGTACATTTTATAAATGAAAGTCCTGGATTCTGCTGTAATATAACAATCCCGCCCCACCCGAGGAAGCTGAGCAAGCGGGGGTGTTTTCCGGTCGTTGAAAGGAACGGATGTTTGTTTGACCTTATTTCCGGCAGTAGCGGAAATGGCTACAAGAGGCAGACAGAACAGGTGTCTCGGAGAATTACGTAGGCGTGCGTGGGCGAGGCAAAATCCGGAAGTACCGGTTTGGCGATTATAAAAGACCTCGGCGCACGGATTTCAGGGCAGAGAGACAGAGGCAGACGAGAGAGCCAGACCAGACCAGAGGAGCAACAGATACGACGACACTCCCCCGTCAACCCTTAGAAGCGCGCTCTCTCACTCTCTGTTCCCTAGGCTACACGGTCCATCGTTCATTAATAAAAATATCACTTGATATATTTTTATATATATGCGTGTTTGTTGTATATTGCTATATAACACTGCTTACATTAGATCTTTCAGACCCTCGCTGTGTAAATAGCAAGAGTGTTGGCTCAGCCATGCTGTGATTATTTAGGTTATTTATAAATTTTATAAATATTTATGCTAAAATTATTTTCAATATAGAAATTGTATAACTCTATATTTAATCTTAAGCTTGACGATTGGAAAGTGCATAAGACTTAATGCTGTACGAACAATG
This sequence comes from Ascarosepion bandense, assembly GCA_037127315.1. NCBI lineage: Eukaryota > Metazoa > Mollusca > Cephalopoda > Sepiida > Sepiidae > Ascarosepion > Ascarosepion bandense. The sequence goes on along the minus strand of JBBBDQ010001148.1, from coordinate 2,140,229 downwards.
AAGTACACATGTATATTTATTACTTTTTATGTATACATATACATATATATGTATATGTATATAAGTATGTATATATATATATATATATATATATATATATATATATATATATATATATATAAGTATAATAATAAAATTGACTCTGTACGTATTCAAATCTTAAAATGTTACACAAGTAATTTTTAAGAACCACGAATAACCGGCAGAATCTAACTCCGTTATCGTCCTCGGCTATAAAGCTTTGGACAACGAGGGGGGAAAAAAAAGAAAACTGCGGAGCACCGACAATGCATACAGCACTTCACAGCAAAGAAAAAAAACCCTCAAACGGACAAACCACAAAGAAAGAAAAGTGCTCGATACTAAACTAACCAAAAAGGATTAACTAAGAGGCAGTTACGCAGAGCAAAAACACACGAGAAAAGATCGCAAGATCGCCAAGACCTACCGCGGTTTCGCACAACGGCTCGTCAGTATAAGTATATATACTTACATATATACATATATATATATAAGTATATATATATATGTATATGTGTGTATATATAGATGCATATATATGTACATATATGTGCATATATATATGTATTTTTATTGTATATATATATATATATATATATATATATATATATATATATACATATATATGTATATATATATACACATATATATAAATGAGTATATATATATATGTAAACTTATAAATGGAACTTTGTCTGTGTGTATGTGTGCGTGTCTGTGTGTGTGTCCGTTACCTATAGACTCCGAAACGGCTGAACCAATTTTCTTGAACTTTACACAGTTGTGCTATAGGCGTCTGCGAGTGTTTGTAACTAAGTTTTGTGTCGAGGTCCCTCTGATAAATATCGAAAATCGATAATCGAAAAAATCAGGTTATAGAAGGAGTGGTCCGATTTTAATCAAATTTGATACACTCATAGACAAAGACATAAAAAACGATATTCAGAAGTTTCAAGGTTGCAGTTCTTACAATAGGGCAGTAAATCGATAATATATATATAAGATGTTTAATATATATATAAGATGTTTGTGTGTGTGTCTATTTATCTGCCTGTATGTTTTTTTTTCAGGCCTTTTATTTTACTTTTTGCTTCGGGTTTGTTTGGCTCTAATTAGGTATAATTGTAGTTCTTAGTCTCAGCCATGATGTCATTTACTCAGAAGACTTATTTAGCCTTCAAAATTCAGTTTTATTTGATATCGATACCAGGAAATCAAAATTTGACTTCCATCCATTCATTTTCTTTTAGTCTACGGTTTCGCTTTAACTGGAAACAACTATTGCTTTTTAGTCTTTCGTGCCAACGTCCAAAGTGTCTGAGCTTCAGGACCATGGATTAGTTTTAAAGCTTTCATTACACCCGAGCAACGCCAGGCAATACTGCTAGTATATATATATATATATATATATGTGTGTGTGTGTGTGTGTGTGTGTGTGTGTGTGTGTGTGGTCATTCGCAGGCAGCTCTGTTTCGCTGTATCACAGTATCATCAGTCAGGTTAAACATACGATTGCTTCTAGCCAGTCGGCTATTCTACATCTGAGCTATGAGCGCTCAAGTAGAGGAAGGCGATAGAGGATGGCACACTTTAGCGTTTTTTATACTATGTAAACACACAGCAATAGCCGAAAGTGTTTGTATCCATTACTGAATGAACGATGCGTAGATGCATGGGTATATATATATATATAGCAACAATAAGAACAAATGGAGAAAAAACGTAATTCGTAGAATTTACTTTGCTCAATACAAATTAGTGTAATATATAATTATTCAAATATTTTTATAATAAATGATTATAATAAAAACATTTCACATCGCTACACAAAAGTTTTTATATATGAGTAGCATGAATTGTATTTCGTCAAGCAGGTGACTGGCGATAGGAATGATTTTTATGTAAATTTTAAAACAATTTGTTACCATAAGAATCATTCCTATCAACAGTTATCAATCATCGTCTGAAGAATTCATAGCACCGTATAGAATACAAATCCGATATAATCCATCAACCAACGAAAACACACAAAATAAATTGCACAACCGCAAAATCAGATTCAAACGGCTACATTTGGGAAATACCTAAAGTAAAATTGCCCACCGGCAAATAGGGATTCAAACGATTCTGGAAAAACCCAACTGAGAAAAATTCACAAGTCAGTCCGAAAAGCAAATTCGGAATCTTGATTGGATTAAAAACAGCAAATTTATATCTTACGTATTTTCACACTTAGCTGTGAAAAGCTTCGCTAGAGCCGGCATCATGAGAATTTTCACTATTTAAACAACGACGCCAACCTGGAAAAAGGCAGTCGATATGGGAGCGGTTAGCTGACGACCTCGTGGCAATATAACGAAAGAAAATTCAAGAAGCCAACCCCGACGCGGGGAACGCCACAGTTTCATTCGCCTCTTCTGCCAACGTCCTTTCCTTCATTTTCACACCACGCCTCTAAAGAGGACAACACAACGACAAAATGGACGCGTGTTAAGCACCACTCCTTTATTTGTTTTGCCCTCTCTTTCTCTCAACCTATCGCGACCTACTAAAAAGAGGAAGGAACAACGACATTACATTCCGCTACTGCACAACCATGAACTCTAAACTTCTGCGGATATTTTAAATACTAACATTACAATTACGAACAACTTTAACTACATAACTGCATGCAATTTCTCAATGAACATTTTTCTTCTAGCGAATATATTATAGTTTTCAGTTAACAATGTTTCACTTATAATTTTCTTCTTACATTTTTGTCATTCTGTAAATAAATATTTGCTTTAATGTACACATTATCCTTTCACATTTCAACAACCAACCTTCAACCTTCTGAAATTTAAATTGTGGGGACTTCGGACGTGTTTGACACAAGGCCAATTAACCAAGCATAAACGAGGCCCCTACAACGGAAACATGAACACATTTGTGTAACGATGTAAAATGATTTTATTATAACCACTTATAATAAAAGTATTACAGTAATATAATATATACTCTTCTAGCCATAATTATTACGACATCCCAGTTTTTTAAAAAAACATGGCGTATTTCATACTAGTTTTAGTATTTATTGCCAAGTGGGTAATTCTAAATAAAAATAGAATGGTTCTTTTTTATTATTACTTTGCAAAATTTAACCCACCTTTTTTTAATAATCTAAATTAAATTAAACCATTTGATATTTCGACTCCTGAGGAGATGGGTGCCTCAACCTGTTAAAATTATATCAGGATTTATAATCGCTTTAAATATGTGTTGATTTATAAACGAATCTGCTATCTATTAACCACCAGAGACAATCGCTCTTACCTCCATTATCTTCTTGAAAGCAAAAAACTGCGCTTCCTCGGGTTAACTCTCACAACAGACTTCAAGTGGAACGACTATATAGAATCCATAGCTAAATTAGCTGCTAAGAAGATTGGTTTTCTGTGCAGGGCCAGGAAGTTTTTTCCCGTCTGAAACAATCCGGCACATATACAAATCTACCATCCGCCATGCAATGTGGCTTCCCTGTGTCTCTTCTTCAGATACTTTCATGGCTTCTGCTCAGATGAACTTAGCTCCCTGGTCCCCCCCCCCCATCTATCTGAATTTCAAGATTAGCAACTAGGTTTCACCCTTTTACTGTGAAACCAATAAAATATGAACGCAAATTCTACTCCACATCTTCTTTTCTCGCACTTCCCGCCTGTGGAATTCCCTTCAGTTTACTTGCTTCCCCAACAGCTACATTCTCCAACAATTTAAATGTAAGGTCAATAGTCATCTCTTATCTCACTGACTTGCATCCTCTCTCTCTCTCTCTCTCTCTCATGCTCCTTTCTCAGTTCACTTCACTCTCATCAGTATTCTCATCCTTCTCTTACCCACTTCCTGACACCTCCTCTAACCTGTCATTATTTCTCATAACTTTCCTCCTATGCACCAGTGGCAGTAAACTGCTTTGCTTGGGACGATATGATTGTAAGCAGGTGTAAAGATAAACATAAAACTAATGGAAACACCAGTAATAAAATAGGGAATAAATATAATACTTCATAACATTAACTATAAACATGGCCACAACATGCTGAAACTTTTTGGAAAAATAGAACCCCAAAATAACTTCAGATACATACATAAAACCCCTACATATTCAGTTAAAATTTACAAATAAACAATATAACGACTGAAAGATCAGCCCAAACCTTAGTGAATTGCAAACCTTTCGACAGTTTTTTTTTTCTTTTTGGAAAGAAAACCCTTGTAGGAACACAAAAAACTAAATAAAAGCCTTAACTCGAACTTGCAACTACTATCAGCATAAAGGAAGTTACCAACTGATCTTGTGCGTGTTACACCGCTCGACCACGAATGATTACACAGTCCAATCGAAGTTAAATCAAGCCTTATATAATACAATTTCCGGTTCTACGTAAATAACCATCTCTGCTCCAAAATGTTTGCTCGAATACTGCCGAATGACACATATTTTCCTTACAAACTTTATCGTATATCATTAAAATTTACTATATATTTCTTACCCAAATATACAACAGATTGGAGGTCCTTTTCAAGAGCAGCAGCGAGCTTTACTTTGTCAGCCATAACAGATTGAGGCGGGAGTGAATGTTAGTGTCGTCATCTAGATCATTGATAAAGATAAGGAAAGGCGACGGACTTAGGATAGAACTTTGAAGGACACCCGTGTTTGAATGATAGGTTCTGGAAGCATATCCGTTCAATACGATCTTCATTACGTGACTTGATAGGAACGATTGGATAAACTCGAACAAAAGTCCTGGTATACAATAAATAGCCTTGTAGCACTAAGCCAGCATGCCAAACACTGTCAAATGCTTTCGAGATATCCAGGGCAACAGCTCCAGCTTCACCGTTCATATCGAGAGCTTGGTATATTTATTCGTTGATGGTCGTTAGCATAACAGCGGTAGACCTGACGAAGCGGAAGTCATACTGTTTGTCAGAGAACAGATTTGGGGCTGTGAGATGGGGAACATTTCCTTATTGATAATAGCCTCAAACGCTTTACCAAAAATCGGTAAGGGCAATATTCAGTGCGATCAGAGGATTCTCCAGAGATTTTAAAGACAAAGGCAACAAAGACGAGATTCCAACAAGCAGGAAAGCAAGATGCAGCGAGGAAATCGTGACAGAGTTTGAAGAGGACAGGGGAGAGTTTAGGGGAATATTTCTTTAGGACGACGACTGAACTTCCGTCACCTTCGCTTATCTTATGGTGCCAAGATTAGAAATTATGGTAGAGACAAGAGAGGGGGTTATGTATACGTCACTCAGTTGACCTTCAACTCTAGGAGGGAAGTTGAGTGTGGGTACTTCAGATGAGTCAAATGTGGTGTTGAGGAGAATTAGCGGGCAAATCACTCAAACTTGACAGCTGTGGCTGCGAGGACATCATATTTACTGATTAAAGGAGTGAGGGATGGTTTGCTGTTGCTTAACACATTTTTGCCGATCCGCCAGTAGTATTTGGAGACGAACTTGCAGACTGCTATACGCTGCTTCATTCTATCAGCAAACAACAGCTTAACAACATTTAGGATCCGCTTGTAATGGCAAGTATTATCATCAGACGTGTCGCACTGGTAAAGCTGGAAGAAATGATTTCTGGTGCAATGGCGATCAAGAAAACAGGAGAAAACCAAACGAACGAATGAGGTTTAAGTCAAAATTTCCTAATTGGAGTGAAAACATCGATGCCAACTTTAGCCCAGGAGGAGACCTCAGAGGCGCAGTCATCAACAGGGAGACTAAACACTTTTTTCCAAGGTACATCATAAAGGAAATCGTGTAATGACTACCAATTCGCACTTTAATTGCAGTGATATTATGCTGATAAGCGGTTCCTAGGGGAGGAAGAGAGGATGAAGAGATATTAACAAAAATCACATCATGATCATAGTTCCAAGAGAGTAGGGATAGAAGGGTTTCCTTCGGGGATACTGGGTTGGGAAATCCACTACTTGCCTGAGAAACAGAGTGATTGAGAAGTTCAGTGACAGATTTTTTTTGGCGGTAGGTACTCCAGTTTGCAATCTTTAATCTATTTTGCAACGTAGTTCACACTCTATCATTTGACAATTTAGAACAATGAGATCACAACAGTTTTAATAAGATCTGGGAAAGCCACGGAAAAATATTCATCTGTGGATCAAGAAAGAAATGTTGAATATGTTCCACAAGAAGCGACGGGTAAAAAGAAAAATGCACTCAAGTGATGAAACTCGGGCGCGGTGACCACGAAGAATTTACGTTAAGCCAAAGAGGACTGAGTCGAGGAAGAGTGTAGTGCTATGTATATTATTATTATTATTATTATTATTATTATTATTATTATTCCGGTGTTAATAAAAGTGTGCTCAATGTATGAACAAAGCTGTATTATATACATATCAATTAATTTTCTAAACATATGCTGTTAAATATAAGAGACAATGAATGCCTATTATATTTAATCATGAGTCGTCCTAAACATCGTATTTTGGCTTTAATTTCAAATGAAAATAAAAACAACAATTCTCCAAAATTCGGATATTTTTTATTATCTAGGTTCTAAGCTTTTGGCTCACATGAGCCATCTTCAGAGAGGTTACAGGGACGTTAACATAAAAACATCCACCATTAAAGATGATTTAATTTTGTGTTGACAATAAAACTTTGCTAAGAAACTATAACAGTTACCAAATAGCAGACGCAGTTCGTAAATTTGTAATGCGGTTCATTTAATGAATGTACATATTATCTTACGTCTATAGCATGACTCAGTGTTAAATAATGTTAAATTTTACATGATGTTAAATTTTAGTTTGGAAGAACTTCTAACAGGTGGAAGATAAGATTTAACAACAACAAGTTGTCTTCAAACAACAGTAAATACTGCAAAACTAATGATTTATCCATACATTATTGGAAATTAAAAACCAACAATAACCTAATTCTTACTTGGGATATCATAACTAAATTCAAAAATTACAACAGAAAAAGAAGATAAATGTAATCTATGCTTTTAGAAAAACTTATCATCCTTATATTTATATTTTACTAGCAGTATAGCTTGGCGTTGCTCGGGTGTAATGAAAGCTTTAAAACTAAGCCATGGTCCTGGAGCTGAGACTCTTTGGACGTTGGCATGAAAGACAAAAAAGCAAATAGTTGTTTCCAGTTAAAGCGAAACCGTAGACTGAAAGAAAATTGAATGGATGTAAATCAAATTTTGATTTCCTAGTATCGATATCCAATAGGTTTTTCCTCGTAAACTGAATTTTGAAGGCTAAATAATTCCCCTGAATAAATGGTCTCATGGCTGAGACTAAGAACTACAAGTAAAACTACTTAGAGCCAAACCCGAAGAAAAAACGAAAATAAAAAGGCCGAAAAAAATACAGAGATACAGGCAGATAAACAGACACACAAACAAAAATCTTGCCTTTTATATATATATATATATTATCTATTTTCTGCACTATTATAAGAACTGCAACCTTGAGACTTCTGAATATCGTTTCTTATGTTTTTGTCTATGAGTGTATCAAATTAGATTAAAATCGGACCACTCCTATAACCCGATTTTTTCGATTTTCGATATTTCTCGGGGGTACCTCGAGACAAAACCTAGCTAAGAACACTCGCAGACGCTTATAGTACAACTGTGTAAATTTTCAAGAAAATCGGTCCTGCCGTTCCGGAGTCTATAGGTAACGGATACACACACACACACACACACACACACACACACACACACACACACACACACAGAGTTCCATTTATAAATAAGTTTAGATAGATATATTTAATCTCCTTCCAAATTTTGGGTCTATTTCTCTCTAAGCCGTTATTATCGACTCTTTCCTCTTAGCTCTTTCTTTCTCTCCTGTCATCTTTGTACATGTTCTAAACTATATTATTAAAATATATATATATATATATTAAAATACTTAAATCCAAAACGGAAAAGTAGGAAGGTAAATCCCAAGAACCTGATCCTAATTAATATTAAAAAATTTAATATTAAAAATTCATACAGGAGGAGAGCTCAATGTAATTAAAATTACAGAGCTAATTTAAAGTAAAATAAATTTTCCAAATTCAAAAATGCTGAATGAACATTTCGACATAATATCCCTAAGAATAAAATAAAAATTAAAAATTAAGAATAAAAAATAAAAATAAAAAATTTTAACCGTCTTTTTTATTTTTAAATTTTAATTTTAATTTTAATTTTTATTTTTCTACCTTTTTTCTACCTTTTTTCTCTCTCTTTTTATTCTTATTTTTATTTCCATTTTGAAAGACGGACGTTGCTGAGGAGACGTAAAATCTCTCTTAGGGATTTTATGTTGAAATGTTCATTCAACATTTTTGAATTTTGAAATTTTATTTTACTTTATATATATATATATATATATATATATATATATATAAAGTAAATTCTCTACAAAAACCAATGTAGTGTACCAATTTACATGCCCATTCAGAGATTGCGTTTTTGATACTAATACAAAATACCAGTACATATACTGGTTTTACTACAACCACGCTCTCCCGTAGACTTACATGTCATCTTTCTGATCAGAGTACAATTAAACAACATTTCTCTGAAAAACAAACATGTAGGTAATATCAGACAGATTTTGGTCAACAATACGGTGATGCTTACTCATACACACAGCAAGACGAACCTGCAGATATAGGAGGCCATGCACATCAAATCTAGACAACCAACACTCAATAAAATCACCTTTAAATCCGGACATAACATATTATATTGCATTTGACTACATGGTTTTGTTGTCATTTCGCGCTATCCCGCGGTGTGACGTCATAAAACCGCATCGCAAATTTAAGAACTGCGTTTATTATTTTTGGTAACTATTGCCGTTGCCAAGCGGAGTTTTATGTCAACACAAAATTAAATCGTCGGTGATGGTGGATGTTATTGTATTTCAGTCTAAATAAACTCTCTGAAGATGGTTCATGTGGGCCGAAAGCTTAAAAGCAAATCGATAAATAATTATCCAAATGTTGGAGAAATTTTGTCTTTACTTTCAACTGAAATTAAAGCCAAAATACAACGTTTAGAACGGCTCATGATTAAACATAATAGACATTCATTTTCTCTTATATTTAACAGCATATGTTTAGAACATATATATATATATATATATATATATATATATATATATATATTTGTGTGTGTGTGTGTGTGTGTAAAAATATACTCAGTTATAATCTGAGATTAAGGACAGAATGGTTAAATAAAATAAAGACAAGTGGAAAACTGTATTTTAAATCGCTTACGCGTTTCGTTTTGTGATGGACTTTATTAAGGCAAAAAGACGAAATGAGCTTTATTCTAAATTACGTATCTATAAACAAACAGTGTCGGCAACCACAAAGACGCTCACAAATCATTTCAATAGATCAACAGAATATTTTAGTTTTTAGAATTTCTTCATGTGTAGTGTAAAGTCACAAGATATTAAAATGAATGGAATTTGACCGTTTTCTTTGAAAACTGTTTATTTCGTGTGTTAGTCTGTTTTAGAATTCCTTCATGTGTAGTGACTTTGCACTACACATGAAGGAATGTAGTGTGTTTGCTTATAGATACGTATGTGCGTTGTGGTGCAGTGGTTATCGGCTCGGAACGAGAAATCGGGGAGCCGTGTTCGAATTCCAGTTGAATTCATTGCATTCACTTACGCGCAAATACCCTTGGGAAAGGTATTAATCCGACTCTTCCTTCCAGTTATGGGTTAAATAACAGGACAGATTGGGTTCTATAGCCTTGGCTGGCAACCAGTCTACCACAGAAAGCATTGGCAACCTACTGCGGGATAATCTTCCTGCCCATTGAGTCATGTCTCTTTCGAGACATGATCGGCCAAGCATGTTTCACGTATGGCACTTAACTGACTGAATTTAAAATAAAGCTCATTTTGTCTTTTTGCCTTGATAAAGTCCATCACAGAACCAAAAGCGTAGGCTATTTAATATACAGTTTTCCTCTTGTCGTTATTTTATTTAACCATATATATATATATATATATATATATATATATATATTGACATTTTTAGAATAAATTCCAAGATTCTAGGTTTAAATATAAATTTAGGCATTCTCAATAAATACAGATTCTAGAAAAAACTTCTAAAAAACCTCTGCCATTCTAACTGACATACAGATGCTAGAGTTTATCAGTAATATAATTTACGGTGATTCAGATGAGTTCATCTTTGCTTTCTTGCTTTTGTAAAGTAATAATAACAAAAGAACAACTCTATTTTCATTTGGCAATAAATACTAAAAATACTATGAAATACATAATTTCTTTAACAAAAACAATATATATATTATCTCTTGTGTGCATGGCATAGCAGATCTGAGTTGTAAATATCAGGTCTAGTGGGACCAAAGTAGTTAGCTCGTCTGCACACAGGCTATGAAACAATGGTAGAGTAACAAGAGGTTTGCGATGTGTCATGCGTGGGAAAGTTGTAGTGTGGAAAATGCTCGCAAGTCGCCATAGATGCATTAAAACTTTATAAAGACAGACAAGTGTGGACAGGGCAGCTACAGTTCAAATATGGCTGTCGTACTTCATTTTCTGTCTAATCTGACTCTTTTAAAGCGAGAGATCATGAGAGGCGAAGTCAGATATTTATTGGCAGTTTTCGCTTCTTCATAAGCACCAATATGTCTAGCCTACAGCGCTTCTTTCATTTGATTAAACAGATGGAAATGTAAAGAGGACAAGTCATCTGGTGATAAAGAAATGAAATCTCTTGTCAGGAATTGGCTACATCAGTAACCGTCTGAAATTTACGAAACTGTGAGACGTCACCTCATTCATATGCGGCTACTAATATTGAACATTGAACGCGCAGCTGAAATGTGGCACAAGGCCAAAAAGTATGGGAAACCCAGTCAGGTGATTTTCGAGACTCAGCTTGGATGCGGCACAAGGCTGAAAATATTGGACACCCAGTGAGATTCGAACTCACTACTTGATTGTAATGGTTCTAGCGAAACAGGCTTGATAGTCATTACACCAAGTCAAGGTGCCCACCTGATTTTCTAAGCGTAGCTAAGCTGAAATCCATTGTATAGGACCCTCAGTAAGGATTTATCTCGCTATTCGTTAGTAATTTTGGAGTGAGAAAACTTGCTACTCCAGGCGAGGTGCTTTATTCATAAAGGGTCGTGAGCCTGTGATGTATACTTGACGTCCGATGTACGACATGCTTATCTTCCTTATTTGTTATACAATAAAATAAATTGCATTAATTTTCGACTTATCCTTACATTTGTTATACATATTTAATGGGTTTTATTTTTTAATCCCACATATTTTTATTACCTTATACATTATTTTGAGTGCATCCTGGTATTTCAGTCGACTTTTCGTTTATTGTAGACATTACTTATTTTTTTTACTGGACTGCGTAATTCAGCAAGTGTCATATAGTAATAATAATGTGTCACTGTATATACTTGTATTCAAACGTAGAATATATATATATATATATATATATATATATATATATATATATATATATATGTGTGTGTGTGTGTGTGTGTGTGTGTGTGTGTGTGTGTGTGTGAAAAGTGTGTGTATATAATTCTAAATATCAATATATATAGATAGATATATAAATATGTAATTTGTTATATATATTATATTGTTTACATATAACATATGCGTGGTACTTATTTAAAAGCGCTCAATATCAGTGATAGAGCAAACATATTCATATAGATAGGTGTGAGTTTGTAACCCTGGTCATCTGCAAGCCTCAGTGACCGAACGCGCGTACATGTGTGTGTGTGTGTGTGTGTGTCCTTGCACGCGTTGATGGGTGTACAAATGTATATATGTGTATGTCTGCGTCTGTCGTGACGACAGATTTTTTCCCCCACTTCCACAAAAATGCACGAATATTACCAATTTTAAAAAAAAAGATTAATCAGTTTGTCTGACGATCGCAAAAGCATGAAACCCAGGGTTACAAACTCACACCTATCTATCTATCTATCTATCTATATATATATTAGTATATCGAGGCAGCAAATAATTTTCTAAACATATGCTGTTAAATACAAGAGACAATGAATGTCTATTATGTTTAATCATGATCCATTCTAAACGTCGTATTTTTGCTTTCATTTCAGTTGAAAATAAAGACAAAAATTCTCCATTTGGATAATTATTTATTGGTTTTCTTCTAAGCTTTCGGCTCACATGAGCCATCTTCAGAGAGGTTGTTTAAACTGAAATATTATAAAATCCACCATCACCGACGATTTTATTTTGTGTTGACATAAAACTCCGCTTGGCAACGGCAGTAGTTACCAAAAATAATAAACGCAGTTCTTAAGTTTGCGATGCGGTTTTATGACGTCACACCGCGGGATAGCACGAAATGACAACAAAACCGTGTAGTCAAATGCAATGTAATATGTTATTTCCTGTTTTAAAGTTGATTTTATTGAGTTTAAATCAATACACCAGTAGCTAAAAGTCATCTCATTCATTACTGAATGAACGATGCATAGATGCTAGAGTAGCTACTGTTTTATCAAAATCTACAAAGGCAGACTTTTAGCGTGTGATATACCATGTAAACATACGCAAAGTATTAGTAATCAATCTTTAGATAAATAATTAAATTAGACCAGTAGATAGTTGTATTTAAAAGTGCTCAATACATATATATTTTAGAGCTGTTGAATATTTTAACTCGTTTCCAAATATTATTATATATATATATATGTGGTGTATCGAGGCAGCAAATAATTTTCTAAACATATACTGTTAAATATAAGAGACAATGAATGTCTATTATGTTTAATCATGAGCCGTTCTAAACGTCGTATTTTTCAGCTGAAAATAAAGAAGAAAATTCTCCAACATTTGGATAATTTTTTATTAATTTGTTTCAAAGCTTTCGGCTCACATCAGCCATCTTCAGAGAGGTCACCAAGACGGTAACACAATAACATCCACCATCACCATCATGTGAGTCGAAAGCTTAGAAACAAATTAATAAAAAATTATCCAAATGTTGGAGAATTTTTGTCTTAATTTTCTACTGAAATTAAAGCCAAAATACGACGTTTAGAACGGCTCATAATTAAATGTAATAGACATTCATTGTCTCTTTTATTTAACATTGTATGTTTAGAATATATATATATATATATATATATTATTTTAAAACGAGTTATTTGGCTACCTTGGTTTCCACCATGAGTGGTTTCTTCAGGCGATTTTTAATAACTGATTTTACCTTTTACCTTTTTCTTTTTATGAACGCTCTTTTAACGGTGTTTTATTTGAACGTTCACGTGGCATAGAATTTATGAACGCGCGTTGTTTAAATTCAAACGAATTATGACGTTGTATGGACCTAAGAGGTATTTCTTAGTATGGATGCATTTTGTCATAATTTCTGTTCTTTCATTTAACAGTTCGTCTTTATTTGGGTATGTCATAATTTCTAATTTTCTTTCTTGGCACAGTCTATATATTTGTCCACCATTGTAAGGCTTGACTGTTTTTAAAATGCTCCACGTTATGTGCGGATCTTTTCCATATTTTGATTTCAATTTCCAGACGTGGTTAGCCAATTTTGTATTGTTTTTTTTAATTTTTCTATTTTAAATGTAGATCTGTGATTGAACCACCTGGTCTTAAAAGTGTCGTTGGTTGAGCCCAAATATATTTTGTTTTGGCTATCTGGGTCATGTACCTCTGCCTTATGAATTATTTCTTTTGTGTTGAAGAGACCTTGAAGTGGACATTTATTTTTGTCCCTGCAGTTGCATTCTTTGAACGACGAACTGTTAAACGAAAGACAGAAATTATGACAAAATGCATCCACACTAAGAAATACCTCTTAGGTTCATACAACCATGGATGAAAACGTCACAATTCGTTTGAATTTAAACAATGCGCGTTCATAAATTTTCTGCCACGTGAACGTTCAAATAAAACACCGTTACAAGAGCGTTTTTAAAAAAAAGGGTAAAAGGTAAAATGAGTTATTAAAAATCGCCTGAAGACACCGCTCATTGTAGAAACCTGGGTAGCGAAATAACTCGTTTAAAAATAAAAAAATATTTAAAAGTTCTACAATATAATTGTATAGAACACGTTTTAATACAAATGTGTACTGGTCTAACCCTATTATGACCCAAAAGTAAGTATTAAACAACATATATATATATATATATATATTGTTTAATACTTAGTTATTGTTTTAATACATTAGTTTTAGTTAAACAACAATTCTCAGAAAAATATAAACATGTAGGTAATATCAGACAGATTTTAGTCAACAATACAATAATTCTAACTCATACACACAGTAAAAAGAACCTTCAGATATTGGAGGCCATGTACATTAAATCCAAACAACCCACACTTAATAAAATAACCTTTAAATCCGGTCGTAACACGTTACATTGCATTTGAATACATGGTTCTGTTGTCATTTCGCGCTATCACGCGGTGTGACGTCATAGAACAGCATTGCAAATTTGCGAACTGCGTTTGTTATTTTTGGTAACTATTGCCGTTGCCTATCGGAGTTTTATGTCGACACAAAATAAAATCGTCGGTGATGGTGGATGTTACTGTATTACCGTCTTAATAACCTCTCTGAAGATGGCTCAAGTGAGCCGAAAGCTTAGAACCAAATTAATACAAAATTATCCAAATTTTGTAAAATTTTTGTCTTTATTTTCAACTGAAATTAAAGCCAAAATACGACGTTTAGAACGGCCCATGATGAAACATAATAGACATTCATTGTCACTTATATTTAACAGTATATGTTTAGAAAATTATTTGCTGCCTCGATACACTATATATATATATATATATATATATATATATATATATATGCATATAACTGTCTGTCTGTGTTTGTGTGTCTTCATTCTAACGAACCTACTCATCCTGAACACTTGGTACGATTTCAATCAAAATTAGATCCCTTGTCGATCATGACATGAGTTTTTGATGTACGCAAAATAAAAATTCGAATTGATTAACAGGGTACGCAAAGAATCACCAAAACGCTTAGTATTTACCAACTCTCCTCCTCCGAAACATCTTATACAAATGTAACCAAAATCGGGTAGCTTGTAGAACAAGGTCCAAAACTTTGATGTACACAAATTTTTCTTTAATCAATGTACAGTTTTCGTCAAAAATTAACGACAAACATAATTTAGGGTGGTCTTTTGCGCAGTTTTATGCATTTCTCCAAGACGTTTCACTCAAGCTCAACCAAAATCGAACCACTGACAGATCAAGGTCTGATGTTTTGATATGCGAACAAAGATTCCAAATTGACACACAGGATGTAGCAAAAACTAATGGAAAATATTGCTTTTTTTGTGATTGTTTTTTTTTCCAGAATTATCAAAATTTAGTTGTATTCCAACAAAAATCGATTCATTTGAGGATGAAAGTAATAGGCTTTGAGGCATGTAATACGTTTTTGAATCTATTTAATGGGTGCGGCAAAAATAAATAGCAGAACAATTTCACCAAATCCCAAGCGCTTCGTCCAAATCGAACTAAGATCAGGTCATAGGTAGAACCAGGTGTGAAGATTTGCCAAATAGAACAATTTGTGAATTCACATACAAAGTCAGGCAGGAAATTCGCAGACGGAAATTATTCCTCTCGGTCTCTACTTGTTTGAAACGCTATTTTAAACATGAAATTAAATTTGGCTGCTTGTGAAATAAGGTCTGACGTGTTAAATGCACAGAAAATTATTCTAAACTATATTATACAGGATTCCATTTCTCCATGCGCTGCGCGAACCAAATATTCTTTAAGTTTATGCTAATACATTTTTCCTTGATGATGGATAGAATTTTACTTTTCTGACTAAAATATCCTACCTCATGCAAGTTAAGCTTTTTTAACCAAAAAATTGCCGTCTAAGAATGGGATTCTTTCTAAACTTGTTATTTCGAACTCTGGTTCATAAACATAACGCTCTGGGACTTATATTTAAGACCTACACTACCGGTCATAATAATTAGGACACCCAAATTTTTAAAAAAATGATGTATTTCATTCTATATTTAGTATTTATTGCCAAGTGGATAATTCTAAACGAAAATAGAATGGTATTTTAGTTAATACTGCACAATAACATGTGCATCAAATGAACTGTTCTGGGGTCTAGTTTTTGTGATCTCTTCCTCATGCTTCTTATTGGCTGGCCGAAGCAAAATATTCCTGGCTGCCTTGTAAAATTTTGCAAAGTAATAATAACAAAAGTATCATTCAATGTTCATTTAGAATTATCCACTTGGCAATAAATACTAAATATGGTATGAAATACACAATTTCTTTTAACTGGGGTGACCTAATAATTATGGCCGGTAGTGAACATTCTCGACCAATTTCGCACCCCCAATCTAATTGCCTAGAAAGAAAAGTTACACAGTACATTTCACCAAACGCTAACTGTGTAGACAAAGGAGTCAACAGGAAGCTTTATCGAGTAGTAAGCAGTCCTAAAGTGTGCAATGGTCTGTGAATGCCACGGCTAGGTCTATTGATGAGAGTTGTTTGAACCACAAACTACAAATGCATCCGCCATTATATTTGAGCATTCATTTGAAAATGATGAGTGCGTATTTAGACAATACATAAATGCTTCCAAAACTGCAGGAAAGGGTGCTAAAAATGTCGGCAAAATTTTAGATCGGAAAAGTATCATAAAATACTCTAAAATGCTCTTAAAAATCCCAAAATGGCTATAAATTCCTAAAATTTGGGCTGAGAACACAAAAGAAAGCCTACAAAATTACCAAAAAACCAAAGCCTACAAAATTACCAAAAAACACTCAAAACTTTAAAATTTAAAATTAGCCGACCCGGATACACCCTGTAAATGTGATCAGCAGCTGAGGCGAAATGCGGAGTCTACAGCAGCTGCTTGAGCTCAAGACACTGACGTTCAACGTTACATTCATTTGAACAAAGACGCCTCTGCAATAAAAGCGGAAGGTGAACGCGATCAATGTTTGAGCAGAAATGTTAATTCAATTTCAGCAGCAAGAGAAGTTTGCGTATGGGGGGGTAGGCAGGTTAATTTGAAGAAGAAGAATCCGGTCCTTCCGTATGCTGGGTCTGTCTATGAAAACGAATGGCATGTTTCAAATTTTTGTAACTTCTAACTGTTTTTTTTAATCATCTCACCCCAAGCAAGGCATTCCACTGCCACTATTGCGCATGGGGCTACATAGGGGAAGGTAAAGAGAAGGAGTGGTTAAACATAGGGAATGTCAGGAGGAAGGTGACAGATGAGTAAGGATAGCGAGGATGAGGGTTGGGCAGATGGGAAGAGTGTTTGATAGAATGGGAGCAGGTTAGTGTGTTATGAGGTGTCTATTGACCTTACATTTAAACTCCTGGAGATTGTAGCCGTCGGGGAAGCAATCGTTTGGAAGAGAATTCCACTTATCATACGTTATAACAGTTTCACGTTTTGTACAAGGTGCTAACCCCTCCGACGTTGCAGAGAGAATGCATCAATTTATTCTGCATCACAATGTCATCGCATCACATTACCGGCTCCCGTAACGCCCGTCTCCGTCCTTCAAATTATACATGCATCATTCCTGTTGATTGACAAAATTGCCCAAGCATGAAACTCGTTTTAAAAATACAACTCAGCTTCTGAAACGCGTTCTTTGCCATACCAATTCGCCTTCAGATTTCTGTGTCGCATTTTCCGTCTTCTGTTATAACAATTTTTTAATTGTATCACCCCGAGCAATGCGATAATGCCACTGATGTGCAGGGGGGCTACATAAGAGTAAAAAGATTAGGTAGAAGAGAGTGAAGTGAAAGATGAACCAGTTCGAAAGGAGCAAGAGAAGGGTAGGAATACAGGTGTGATGACAGTTGCAATGGTGGAGAGAAAGGAAAGGATATACGGGTTGGTGAAAGAACTAGAGTCAAGTGGTTAATAAATGAGTATTGACATTGCATTTAAATTCCTGAAGGTTATAGCCGTCAGGAAAGCAATAATATGGAAGCGAGTTCCACAGGCGGGAAGTGCGAGAGAAGAAGCTGAAGGAGTAGAATTGTCGTCTGCATTTGGTTAATCTAACTGTGAATGGGTGGGACCCAGTTGCCAATCTGGTTGCACGAGTAAACACCTGTTGCAGAGGCACCAGTGACTTAAGTTCGTTGAAGCAGAAGCCGTGAAAGTATTTATAGAACAGACAAAGGGAGGCCACATCTCGTCGGTGGGGAAGTGGCTGTAGTCGAGCCGCCAAGTCGGTATCTATCACATTACTGATTCTCCTTTGGAGCCTGTCGAGAACACTAAGATGAACAGCAGGGGCGCCTGAACATATATGGCAGCAGTATTCCATCCACGGACGAATGGTTGATTTGTATATATGCAGGATGGATTCAGACGGGAAAAACATCCTGGCCCGACACTGTGACCCAACCTTCTTAGCAGTGGATTTAGCTATGGACACGATGTAGTGGTTCCATTTGAGATCAGAAGAGAGGGTAAGGCTGAGGAGGCGCAGTGTATTGCTCTCAGGGAGATTCGATTGGTCCATGCTTATGGGAGGCAGGAGAGGTTGACTGTTATGATTGACAGACAACAGCTTGGTCTTAGACGCATTGAAATTGACAAGCCACTTCTTGCCCCAATTCACCACAGAGTGTAGATCTAGTTCAAGGTCAGCAGCGAGATTATGTTTGTTCGCCACGACGGGTTTCTTACTGATCCGGGAGTAAATTGAGTAAGGTTTCCCAGATATTTAAACTTTATAAAATTAACGTCGAGTTTTGTTGAACCTAATAAGGTTACAACATAAAGTTTGATAAGGGATGCGTACTCTTTATTAGTTATTTTGCTTCGATATTTGACGAATGCCAATATGAAATTTTACTCTGTACCCTGGTCCACTAAGCGTCTATTCACGTTTGGTGTCATAAAATTCAATATTTACAATTTTCAACGAAATATTGCTTCAATTTGTATATCGAAACAAAGCGAAACCTAAAAACCTAATCAGTCATGTGCTTCATTTTAGATAAAAATATTTAAATAATTTAATTTACATTTAATTATTTTCAGACTTTCCTTTTCCACCAGGAGATATTTTTAATGATGATCGTTTATTGAATTTTTTGTGAAAATGGCAGTAACAGATTTCAATGTCAGCATATTAATTTCCAGTATATATATATATATATATATATATATATATATATATATTGGTATGAACATCATTTTAAACCAGTATTCGTATTACAGATCCTGTTTTTAATCATACAGTATATTCATGTATTTATTTTTACTGGTCTGATTATTTACAATAAATGTATGTCAACAAAGGGAAAGCCGCCAATTGATCTGGTTATATAAGTCTTGATTTGACTTCGATTGCACTGTGGAACCATTGGTTGTCGAGTGATCTATGACGCACCAAATAAATTAGTGGCTTCTCCTATGTCGATAGAGATCGAAAGTTCGAATCCTGCTAAATGACAAATTTTTTGACATCTTCCTGAAAATGAAAGTGCTGCTTAGTCAGGCCATGTTCCATCGATCATATTTTAAAAAATCACTTTGTCTTGTCTCTGCTCGTATAGCGGCCGTTTTTTCTCCAATGCTTGGCTCAAACGTATCAGTTATAGTCGCCAGAGATATCCTGTGGTGGCTTCGGTCATTTTGGGGAACTCATAATAAAATACACACAGTTGATCCCACTAAAAGCCGATCAGAAGCTATCGAATCATGGATATTCGTTTTTGTTGCCGATGTTAATGCATTGCTGTGCTTACCCAACGATCTTACATCTTCATTCCAAAGGCAGTAGAAAAAGCTTGTTCACATAGATAAGTGGTTGAAAATCCTATGAGAATTTTTACTGTTCTAGAGGCTAGTGTTGGTATATCCTGCAGACGAGAGATCCAAAAGGTGTCTAGACCAGTCTTGGTCTCAAACAAAAGCTTTCATGCATTGTTCATCCTGAGTGTGAGAAATTCTTCTTTTGCTGGATAGTCCTCATCAGGAATGATATCTTTACTCACAAGATATGGATTTCTTACCCATTCATTGTTGGAATTACTCAAGTTTGGAAAGTACTTACGTAAGTTTTCCAAGAGGCCATTTAGGTGATCACTGATGTCTGTCTTGATTTGGTTGAGGATCTCTTCAGAATTAACAACGAAGGCATCCAATGCAGAAAATTGTGCAAAAATTCCCTTTCCAATAGTCTGGTCCATAGTTCTAATTTCCCATAAAAATGAAGCAATATTGTCCTGAAAATCCCAAACCAAACATCCATTACCCATAAAATATGGTCTCATTACACCACTGGGATAATTTACCCCTGGGTTAGGAACCATGTTACGCTTAAGTTTATTCTAGTGTATCGACTTTTCATCGACGGTCACTATACGAGGCAAAAAATAGCTTTCCTTTTCTACCGTTGAAGCCGCTGCGGTATCAACTCGTAGGGCACCAGATGTTCTGGCTTCGAATCATGCCTAATGCTTCAAGACGTTTCAAAACTGTTGTGTTATAAACTCCTAAAGATTCTGCAAGTTCAGCTTGTGCCTGACATGACCTCTTTATAAAGTAATTCTTTCGTCTTCAAACTTCGTTGCGCCAGAGCGTTCCTTATCTTCAACATCAAAATCATTATTTTTGAAGCTTCTAAACCAATCTCTGCATGTTGTTTCCACTAGAGCCTATTCGTTGTAAGTCTCAAAAAGAATTCTGTGCGCTTCAGTTGTAGATTTCTTTTGAATAAAGTAGTGCAGTAAAATTCCCCGCAAATACATTCTCTTTCGCACGAAATCCGACATGTTTAAAAGCTATGAAAAAACAAAGTTGCTTACACATGGGCGAAATAACATGCAGTAAATTTCAAGCTTGCTTATAGTATTTCCTCATAGATGCGTTACCATATATATATATATATAACATAGGCGTTTATAATCAAAACATAGTTGACTGCAACAGAATAGCTGTTGTGTTTCGGTGCTAGTTTATTAGTGAAATATTTTTCTGATAGTGTTAGGAAACATTATACATTGAAATAAGCAGTAAAATATATTTCTGTTAGTGTTAGGCATTATTATATTGTTATGTCGCCAAGTATAAATGAATAACTCACCAACAGAATCAGAATATAAGTTGTATTCCGCGGAAAGACGGTTAGTATGTACAGAAGTGATTAGTAATATTTACAATAGAAAGATACAAGAGCCCAATCCGTTGTAAGACGTGTGTATACGTGATTAGTTCCGGTACACCAACGGAAGTGTGACTAACTCTTCACAGACTCGCACTGACTCTTCAGTAACTCATTAGAGACTCTCAAGTGACTCTCTACGACTCTCCACGACTCATTATTTAACTGTCCCTCCCAGTAAGAGTAACATATGACACATGGTCAGTTTATATAAGGTATATTAAGGTATATATTAGACGATGATGACAAATGGAAATTACTTAGTTATGATTATTTAACATGTTTCATTTCGGGAATTTAATAATTTGAAATTTTTCCTGTGAACATAAAAATATGGCTCGTACAAAGACTTATAATTTCCAGTATCTTTAACTTTTTCCATTTTACGAAAGGGCTTTTATTGATTTCTTTTAACTACCAATAGTATGTGGAGAGTGATGTGATATTGTGGTACACCTTATTGTTAAAAGATAAGATGTGTTGATATTAGCAACTTTAAATGAGTTTTTGGTACAACCTATATAATATGTTTTTAATGTATGGTCTTCTATGGTAGAAATATTGCAGATTATAGGGCAGACATTTCTTTTGAAATGGACACTCAATCGGTTTTCGAAAATTACAAGTATCGTTATCATTTATTTTTAGGATGTTGTTGATTACTTAGCTTGATATATTGGCTTAAAATGTTATTATTATGTTTTTTGATGATCAAGGTTATCCAGACAACTATAACTTAATTTAAGAGTATTTCTATTAAAAATTTTGCTTAGGGGATTATGTTAAAAATGTTTTTCTCAGCTAATTTGAAGAATTTATTTTCTAGCTTTGTAATACACATTTGGTTTTAATAAAGGTGTATACCAAATGATATTTCTATTTCTGTTATTATTGCTATTATTATTGTTTGTTGCATTTGATTCCATTTGTAGCCACTGTTTCTCAGAGCAGTGTCATGAAAATTTGCTGCCATAAAAATTCCCTGCATTTTATTATTTTTAATTTTAATTTCAAATTTTAAATTTAGATTTTAAATTCTTATCCGCATGTCACCGTAGAATATTTAAATTGTTATTCTTGTTAATGTAAAAACAGTAACTTAACTATATAAGATTTAATTCATTTATTTTTACGTGTTATTATAAATTTACCAAATCTAGCATTAAATACCTCTTCAGAATATGTCGACATATAAAATATATACTGTCATGGTTTATTGGAATCTATTGATTTAATTGTTGAATGATAGCTTCATTTAATTGTTGAATGATAGTATCATTTATCTGCAGGTTAGGGTAAAAATTGTACTCAACTTCCAAATCAATCGTCTTTGCAAATCGATTTTACGGACAAAAAATATAAGTATTTTTTGCCTCAATCGCTTACAAAATGTTAGCCAACACCGAGAATTGCATAGAGTTACTTGCACGTAAAATCGATTTGTTTTTCTATTTTTACAATTCTTTGTCGGACAACTGGACGAATAGGGTTTCGGAAAACCGTATTTCATGTGGGAAGTTAAAGCCTGACGGCCAAACGACGTTTTTGTTGCTTTTAGGTGCTATGAAATACAAGTGAAGAAAATATATCGGTTCATAAAATAGCTGGCAAATATATATGAATATAATCACAAGGATGTAGTGCTACTGCCAACGGAAACTACCTTCCACTCACACTCTTGGCACAATATCTCAACATCTTGTAAGACCTGATTAATCTACTTCTTATCCTGGAGGACGACATCGTTACAGCGGCTGCGTGGTCTGTCGTGTGATGGCGAGCAGTTTAGGGTAGTAACCAAGTAATTCAAGTTGTTTTCAGTGTTCAGTTTTATGTTTTGTAGCAATCTGTGGTGTTGGGCAAAACTAAATCAAACAGAAGATATTCTATGTTCAATTTAGTTCTATCCTATATTAAACGTGTTATTAAAAAAAATAAACAGTTCTTTTTAACCACAGAAACATTTTCTTATCAGTCATCATCGTTGCTGATGCAAGTCTCCTTGGCCTCAATTTTTGAATTGACCTGAAGTGGAACGAATATATTGGATATATAGCTACATCTACCGCCAGGAAAGTTGATTCTCTGTGACGAGACAGAAGATTTTCTTGTCAGAAGTCATTTTGCATATTTATAAATCTACCGTTCGTCTGTGCATTGAATACTCTTACCATATTTGGTCGGGTGCTCCACTATTCATCACGAGATTCTCAACAAAATCGAGAAAAGTATCTACAATATCATTGATTGTGATTTGGCATCACAAATTCAGTCACTTTTTTACGGACGTGATGTAGCTTCCCTCTGCCTTTTCTACAAATATTTCCATAGCAACTGCTCTAAGGGTTTTTTCCCCTGGGGTCCCACTACATGAATTTAAGCGTGGTACTAGATTGGCGTTGTGGTGCAGTGGTTATCGGCTCGGAACGATAAATCGCAGGGCCGATTTCGAATTCCAGTTGAATTCCTTGCATTCACTTACGAGCAAATACCCTTGGGAAAGATATTAATCCGTCTCTTCCCTCCAGTTATGGCTTAAATGACAGGAGAGATTGGATTCTATAGCCTTGGCTGGCAGCCAATCTACCGCAGAAAAGAATGGCAACCTACTGCGGAATAACCTTCTGCCCAGTCAGTCATGTCTCGAAAGAGACATGAACGCCCAAAGTGTGTTTCACGTACGGCACTTAACTGTCTAACTATATTGGCATCTAGGTCCCACCCTTTTATCATTTAAATATTTAAATGTAACAGCAACTACTACTCGAACACTTTTTCTCACATGTCCCGCCTGTGGAACTCCATTATATTTAGATCCATGATAGCTAGAATCTCTCAGAATTTAAATGTAATATCAATTGTTATCTATCTTCATGAACCTTGTTCATCTTTTATTCTTCAATACCCCCATATACCCAGTCTTTTCTCTCAATGCAACCACTTGCACACTAGGGGCGGACTCACCTTGTTTGAGGTGAAATGATAAAAACCCGATTCATACTTGATATAAATGAAATCCACAGAAAATTAATAATATGCTCAAGACAATCATAAGCGTTTGTCCAACATTTGTGACTTGATTGCAAACGATACATTAATTATTTTCATCCTTATTCAACTTGCATATATAAAGTTTTTCAATGGCCAAACATAGTTCTCTACAGCTTCCTGTCTTTTATTGTTATAAGTATGAATCTGGAATGCTATTCTGCATGCAGTGCAGTTTTATATGGTGATTGGCTAAGCGCAGCTTCGATGCGGCACAAGGCCGAAAGAACGGGGCACCCAATGAGGATCGAATTCACTGCTACTATTAATTACACCATGTAGAGGTTCCTCATCTGCAGTTTCATATGTACGCAAAACGCCTTCTGTAGCATTGAAATAGTTGCAAAGAATAGTCGACGCGTTGTTGTTTTTGATCGACCGTGATCAAACGCCACATCCACTTTGAACACAACATTTTCATTGGTAAATGTTCATGCGAAATGATATATACAGTGGTTTCTAATATGTTCAACTCCTTCACTATCTCAAGCAACTTTAATTTACGACCGGCCTAAGGGAGTTTGTAGAAATTTTCGTGTTTTCCGGGACAACTGCCGATTTAGGGCATCATTTGTGTCTGTACGACCGCGTTAAGTCAGCATACCACATTTTAATTGTTGTTTTCGAAGGTGAAGAGGCCGAATAATATTTATCAAGCCATTGATTTGCTTGAACAGTATCTTTTCCTATCAGAAAGCAAAGCTTTTTCAACACACGAAATTCAGATTTTTCTATTGCTTTGAAAATTTGCAACAGTAGCTACACTTAAATATCTGTAAATTGTAAACTAATAATCCGATTGGACCAAATTTTGTCACGTGAAATTTGAAGGTTAATACCACTTAAAAATTATATGAATTGTTTATTAATGGCGCTATCTATATATCAGACCCGGGACTCATTGGGTGATGTGTTAGGGTTACCTCATCCGCAGTTTCATACAGACAAATACTACAAAAAATAAACAGAATAGGCATTGGAAAACATAATGAATGCATTTAACATTATTGACAACTTTATGAATGATTTATCATTATATTGAAAATATTTTAATATTTTTTTCCAAAATTAGTTTATCTAAAAATATTTCGCATTTTATAATTGTAATGTTAATAAAAATGTAAAATTAGGATATTTCGTTAAAATTGATAGTTTACTAAAGACAAGTACATATTATTTAAATGATATATGAAATTGAACTTAGTTTAAAAAGTCGTATAATGGAAGTATTTTAGATTAGAAAATATTCTTATGGTATTGTAATATAAATAGTTTTACTTCGAATAATGATTATGAAGGCACATATTAACAATCTTTTCAAATGTTTATGCAGTTTTTTTTGTTTTGTTTTTTTAGTTTTTTTTGCAATACTTAAATATTCTGGAAATATAATTTTTATAACAGCGTAATGTTTTGTAGAGTTTCCGTAAGTTGGAAAATGTGAAATTTAAAAAAACATTAAAATCATATAAATAATAACAATCCTCTATATTATAATAAAATTGTCATATATATATATATATATATATATATATATATACCGGTTCAGAGATTGTATCTCTGGTACTAATAATAAACACACAATATATATCGGTTTTTCTACAAACACGCTCACTCGTAGACTTACCTGCCACCATTCTGATCATAGTTCCAGTAAACAACATTTCTTAGAAAAACATAAACATAACATTGGAAAATGTGAAATTTAAAAAAACATTAAAATCATATAAATAATAACAATCCTCTATATTATAATAAAATTGTCATATATATATATATATATATATATACCGGTTCAGAGATTGTATCTCTGGTACTAATAATAAACACACAATATATATCGGTTTTTCTACAAACACGCTCACTCGTAGACTTACCTGCCACCATTCTGATCATAGTTCCAGTAAACAACATTTCTTAGAAAAACATAAACATAACATTGGAAAATGTGAAATTTAAAAAAACATTAAAATCATATAAATAATAACAATCCTCTATATTATAATAAAATTGTCATATATATATATATATATATACCGGTTCAGAGATTGTATCTCTGGTACTAATAATAAACACACAATATATATCGGTTTTTCTACAAACACGCTCACTCGTAGACTTACCTGCCACCATTCTGATCATAGTTCCAGTAAACAACATTTCTTAGAAAAACATAAACATAACATTGGAAAATGTGAAATTTAAAAAAACATTAAAATCATATAAATAATAACAATCCTCTATATTATAATAAAATTGTCATAAATATATATATATATATATACCGGTTCAGAGATTGTATCTCTGGTACTAATAATAAACACACAATATATATCGGTTTTTCTACAAACACGCTCACTCGTAGACTTACCTGCCACCATTCTGATCATAGTTCCAGTAAACAACATTTCTTAGAAAAACATAAACATAACATTGGAAAATGTGAAATTTAAAAAAACATTAAAATCATATAAATAATAACAATCCTCTATATTATAATAAAATTGTCATATATATATATATATATATATATATATATATATATATATATATATACCGGTTCAGAGATTGTATCTCTGGTACTAATAATAAACACACAATATATATCGGTTTTTCTACAAACACGCTCACTCGTAGACTTACCTGCCACCATTCTGATCATAGTATTACTGTATTATACTGTATTATAAATAATAACAAACCTCTATATTATAATAAAATTGTCATATATATATATATATATATATATATACCGGTTCAGAGATTGTATCTCTGGTACTAATAATAAACACACAATATATTAACGTCCCTGTAACTTCTCTGAAAATGGCTCATGCGTAACGAAAGCTTAGAACCAGCATAATAAAAAATATCCAAATGTTGGACAATTTTTGCTTTTATTTCCACAATATATGTTTAGAAATATATATATTATTCATCCACATACAAGCCTGTTTCGCTGTCTCACAGCTCATCAGTGTGGCTAGACATATCCACTTGCTTCTGGCCGTAATCGAAAACTCGACCGATTTAGTGTCAGTCGGAGTCTCTACTCCCTAAGCCATCGGCGCATGGGGTCAGAGAAGGGAAATTTTAACATCTTGTAAGTAAGTAGTGTATACAGACGCCAGTCACCGAGAGAACTCAATTCATTTCTGAAGAGTCACGCATATATATATATATATATATATATATATATATATATATATATATATAAAATTTATAAAAGATTTTAGATTATTACAATGGGTAATACAATGATGTTATTATCGCGGCTCGTCAGTTTTGTGTCTGACGAGCTGAGATAATAACATCATGACGCGGTGAAATATGTATTACCCATTGTAATAATCTAAAATCTTTTATAAATTATATTACTCTGTTAAATAACAGTTACCAAATAGCAGACACAGTTCGTAATTTCAGCGTTGGCCCCAGAATAAGGGACAAGATGGTTGGACAAGCTATATGCTCCTATTGAAAAAATAGTAATCGTTCATTAATCTTTAACTTAGTGCCAGTTGAAATGAAATCAGAAAGCCAAGTTCAAATTCCAGTGGAATTCGTTGCTTTCGTTTATGCTCAAATACCCTTTGGAAAATATTCGCCTTCCAGGTATGGGTTAAATAGCAGGACAGATTGGGTTCTATAGACTTGGTTGTCAACCATTCTGTCGTAGAAAGTAATGACAACATACTTCGGAAAAATCGTCTGTCCAGTCAGTCATACCTCGTTCGAGAAATAATTATCCAAGCGTGTTTCACACGTGGCACTTGAGAAATCCATTACCAGATTAGCATTGGGTGATTAATTAAAACTACTCTCATCGATTGACGTGCCTCAGATAAAATCCTGGTTCAGTATTCAAGTTAAATATCGTTAAGTGTCCTCACGGATAACATGTTTTAAATATGTCCATGAGTCATGGAAGAATTCAACGAATATCTAAACTTATTTATAAATGGAACTTTGTCTGTGTGTGTGTGTGTGTGTGTGTGTGTGTGTCCGTTACCTATAGACTCCGAAACGGCTGAACCAGTTTTCTTGAAAATTTACACAGTTGTACTATAAGCGTCTGCGAGTGTTCTTAGCTAGGTTTTGTGTCGAGGTACCCCCGATGAATATCGAAAATCGATAATCGAAAAGATCGGGTTATAGAAGGAAGGTCCGATTGTAATCAATTTTGATACACTCATAGACAAAGACATAAGAAACGATATTCAGAAGTTTCAAGGTTGCAGTTCTTACGATAGTGGAGAAAATTTGATATCGATACCAGGAAATCAAAATTTGACTCACATCCATTCATTTTTCATTCAGTCTACGGTTTCGCTTTAACTGGAAACAACTATTGCTTTTTAGTTTTTCGTGCCAACGTCCAAAGAGTCTGAGATCCAGGACCATAGATTAGATTTAAAGCTTTCATTACACCCGAGCAACGCCGGGCTATACTGCTAGTTACATATATTTTAGTGAGAAAATTCAGAGATTTCAAAAATACTTGAAGAAAATAGATACGAGATAAAATTATAGAAAAAATTATGACTGATAAGTTATAGCAAAAACTAGAAATGTTACTCTAGATCAATATATTACTTCTGGGCAAATGTTTTATTTTTTAATCTTTACACAAACGCTAGGTAAATATGCATTCTGAGACAAATTTCGATTAGTGTGGGTGAAGACAGCCTTTCCAGTTTCTATTGCTTCAGCTAAATCTTTCATATTGGTGCTGAATATCTGAGGAAGATATAATGGACAGCGGCTCAGAAGGTGTACAAACGAGTTCAAATCAAAACCGGTTTCCTTACATTAACTTTAATAGCATAGGTATGAATGTGTCTTCATTCGTCTATATTTCTAAGATGAGATAGTATTTATAGTATTTACATTATTCGGACTATTGTCCTCACCTTTGCATTAACTTAAATGGCATAGGCATGAATGTGTCTTCATTCGTCTATATTTCTAAGATGAGGTAGTATTTACAGTATTTTCATTATTCGGTCTATTGTCCTCACCTTTGCATTAACTTAAATGGCATAGGCATGAATGTGCCTTCATTCGTCTATATTTCTGAGATAGTATTTACAGTATTTTCATTATTCGGTCTATTGTCCTCACCTTTGCATTAACTTAAATGGAATAGGTATGAATGTGTCTTCATTCATCTATATTTCTAAGATGAGATAGTATTTACAGTATTTACATTATTCGGACTATTGTCCTCGCCTTTGCATTAACTTAAATGGCATAGGCATGAATGTGCCTTCATTCGTCTATATTTCTAAGATGAGATAGTATTTATAGTATTTACATTATTCGGACTATTGTCCTCACCTTTGCATTAACTTAAATGGCATAGGCATGAATGTGTCTTCATTCGTCTATATTTCTAAGATGAGATAGTATTTACAGTATTTACATTATTCGGACTATTGTCCTCACCTTTGCATTAACTTAAATGGCATAGGCATGAATGTGTCTTCATTCGTCTATATTTCTAAGATGAGATAGTATTTACAGTATTTTCATTATTCGGTCTATTGTCCTCACCTTTGCATTAACTTAAATGGAATAGGTATGAATGTGTCTTCATTCATCTATATTTCTAAGATGAGATAGTATTTACAGTATTTACATTATTCGGACTATTGTCCTCACCTTTGCATTAACTTAAATGGCATAGGCATGAATGTGTCTTCATTCGTCTATATTTCTAAGCTGAGATAGTATTTATAGTATTTACATTATTCGGACTATTGTCCTCACCTTTGCATTAACTTAAATGGCATAGGCATGAATGTGTCTTCATTCGTCTATATTTCTAAGATGAGGTAGTATTTACAGTATTTTCATTATTCGGTCTATTGTCCTCACCTTTGCATTAACTTAAATGGAATAGGTATGAATGTGTCTTCGTTCATCTATATTTCTAAGATGAGATAGTATTTACAGTATTTACATTATTTGGACTATTGTCCTCACCTTTGTTGCCATTTGTATGACGTTTTGGCCGTTGTACTCTCCGGCCTTCTTCAGAACCCATTATTACAATCACTGGGGTATATCATCACCATCCTTTGAGTGGAGTCTTTTCTGATGGTCATGAGTTATCTCCCGATAACCATGCAAGTTCCTTGTTCACCACTAGTATTGAACTCACAACTCTTTGGGTCAAGTCACAGAAACTAACCAACATCTATATCTCCTGGACCATGTGTCCTATCGCCATTCCTCACACTGATTGGGACCTGTACTAAGAAAGAAAACCTTTATTATTCTCAAAATGTTGCCTTTTTCGTCGGCTTTAACAAACTGTACATATTCAAAATATATCTACATAAAAAACGCACGTATCATCGCCTCTGGTAATTATGTCTATACAAATCTGAGTATTAACTACCATGTATTCAACTGTGAAAGCAGAATAGCATACAATATTTATATTTCTTCAAAGCTGCCAATAAAATTAAATTTTGGCGTTAGATGATCCAAAAGGAGTTGATGTGCCTTGAAACAAACAGATCCATCATCCATTATTTCAATTTTCTTATTTACTTGATTTTCCGATCTTGAGATGTTCCTTTTGCTGAACGTCATTTTGCTTTTCTTCATAATTTTGTGTAGTCGTTGCCACAGTTTTAATTCTCTATCTGCCAATTCGATGTTATCTGGGTAAGATAGTGCCCATTACTACTAAATCTCGGTAGGACTTCTAGTTCTCTCAAGACTGCCTAGTTGTATTTGATAAATAACTCCGATGAAAAGACACATCATTATGTTATGATTATTTCTGTATTTTGACAACATACTCAATCCATTTTTGATCGGTATGCAGGCACTCTACCCCTATTTAACTAATCAATTTTAATTTTATAACAATTTAGAAAATAATAGTTTATTTTAAATAATATATGTATATATATATATCTTAAGTTGACAAAATATATTCCGGCCGTGGATGGTGGCGACGGGGCGCAACATTAAAAACAGAAAACACAGGCAATAGGCGACAGCAAAAACTTGAATGGAGAGAGCTGACAAAGATATGATTGACATTAACGACAGAAAACACGGGAGACAGCCGACTTGAAAGGCTATAGCAAGCGAAGATGATTTGACAGATGCATATGGTCATAGGTAACATCAATTAAGTGACAACCCGAAAAAGCCAAAATGTTTAGAAATTTTGGATTATATGTTATATAAGTCTGGGCTTTCTGGCCGAAAACTCAAGAAATTAGAAGAGAAGATAAAAACTTATTAAAGATTTCCTGACAACTCCTGCGTAAGTCTGATTCCCTCCGGCTACCCTTCTACTTCACATCATCATCGCCGTCGTTGTCTATCAAGACGATCGTTGTTAACAAGAGTAGATATTTACCCTACTCCCCCACTGGATCAAGATATGACACAAGGTCATTTTTAACGTGGGGTGCCCTATCGCGTACAGACGAGCGAAAGAACAAAAATTCCCTTGTTCCCTCAACCACCGGTTGAGCTGGCCCCGGTAACGTGCACCTGGTCCACCCCACTGTTGCAATGGCGTGGCGCGGCCCCAGGGCACTGTTCCCTGGACCGGGTATCTGCACAGGATATTTTTTCTCTGATGCAACTCTGTCCTTGCGAACGGATCTACAACTGAACTGTACTCTATCTTCGAGGACAGAGACGCAACTGAGAGAGGATTTTTGGTCTTCACCCGACACAAAAATGTGCCAGGTAAGAATATTTACCCTACTCTCCCACTGAAGCGAGATGTGACACAAGGTCTTTTTTTAGATGGGGACGGGCTCAGGGATAAAAATTCCCTACTCCCTTCAACCGCCGGTTGAGCTGGCCCCGTTGACGAGCACCTGATCCACCCCTCTGCTGCCATGAGGTGGCGTGGCCGCGGGACACTGTTCCCCGGGACCGGGCATCTACTCAGTGTAATTTTTCTCAGCTGCAACCCGGTTCTTGCGGACGGAGCTACAACTGAGCCGCACTCTCTCTTCGACGCAACTGAGAGACGATTTTTGCTTCCCACCCGACACAAAAATGCGCCAGGTAATTATAATATAATTATTAACCAAAGTAGTTACTTAATTAATTAATTATAATATAATTATTAACCAAAGTAGTTACTTAATTAATTAATTATAATATAATTATTAACCAAAGTAGTTACTTAATTAATTAATTATAATATAATTATTAACCAAAGTATATGACATAATGAATTCAGTTTTATCGGAGACTGATTGGGAAGACATTTTCCTGTAACCTGGGCAAATCGACGTGGTATAATGGTTAGCAAACCTATGATTAGAATCGTTACAATTATAAGTCAGTTCGATCCTCACTGGGTGCCCCATACTTTCAGCATTGTGCCACATCTAAGCTGAGTTAGAGAATTACCATTTTCCATCGATAAATCAATAGTTCACTCACTCAATTGATCTGCCTATAGAACGCTTTTTTTATTTTCTAGTCGGTTACAAGATGTAAAAAGCTTGAAGTTCTTATTGCTTTAACCATCAAGTCCACGGAATCAGAGGTTACAACCATTTTAAGTATCATCAGGTCATTCGTTTTTATGATAAATAAAGAGCTCCAGATCTTTAGAAATAACGAAAAATACCTTCTCGGGAGTCAGGAATTGTTAGCGGTGTTGAGTTCATTCAGATTGTTGAATGTAACAAATGGCTGGCTCAAGGATTAGTGGCTGTATGCCAGCACCACTGAAGACTCCATCGTCCCTGATGATATTTGGGTCGAGTTCAATCGACATGCCACCTCACTTCTTAAAAAACAAAAGCTTCAGGGTAATTCAGTCAGTATGTGTCATACATGTTACACACTTTCGGCGATCATGTCTCGATAGAGACATAACTAACTGGGCAGAAGATTATCTCGCAGTAGGTTGCTATTGCTTTCTATTGTAGACTGGTTGCCAGCCAAAGCAATAGAACCCAATCAGTCCTATTATTTAACCCATATGGATTAATACTTTTACAAAGGGCATTTGTGCGTAAGTGAATGCAAGGAATTTAACTGTAATTTGAACTCGGCTCCCCGATTTGTCGTTCCGAGTCGATACCCACTGCATCACAACATATATTCTTAGGGTAATTACCACCGCTTAACCCTCTAAGGCCATTCGTATCATATTTGATACAGTATTTCCCTATAAGGAAACATTTGGGATTTCCCTATAAGGAAACATTTGGTATTCATTGACTGAGCAGTCAGTACTGCTTTCATTTGAAATTTATAAAATATTTCTCTTAAAAAATTTTTCAGGAAAATATTTCTTTCAAGGCTTGTTTTCATACTGTATCAAATATGATACGAATGGCCCTAGAGGGTTAAATCAATCCTTGGGTCGAAATATTAGCTCGGAGTGGTCGTACCTATACAACTAAGGTTCCGTTTCCTTCAACACGGCCGACCAGACCTTGGCATAGATTTTTGAACGTATTTGTAATCAGTTATTGTGTGCTTACAAATTCTCATGAAATGTTTCAATTGATTTGATGTTAAAATATGCTAGAAATTAATTTTCGCGTTTATGTTTATTGGGTGAAGCAAAATAGAGGTTTGAATCGACTGATGTATGCACCTTATTTCTTTATAATTTTAGGGCATGCAGAAAGATACTGACAATACCATGGATCTACAGAAGGAGGCTGTGGATATCATGTACCAATATATGAACAACGAGGAAGTTTTAAAGAAAATGGAAACACTTATACTTAACTTCATGAAGAGATAGTTAAAATTTCTACAGGACATAACAGAGAAAATGGCTTGGTAAATTTGATACTAACATTGTGAATGTCGAAATTAGAGAAAAGAGCCCTGCATTAGCGATGTTGTGAACCTACCGAATGAACTGTTTGCAGTTTTCTGCTGCTTAGAAAGGCACTCAGACCGCTCTACGAATCTTATATCATGAGCAATTCAACTGATTTGTTGAAATTCAACTGCTACCGTCCGAGTTGAATATTGAATGAATATGATCCAGTTGCCCTTGTCTGCTGTCTCAGATAATTCTAGCTAGATGTCTCTAGTTACGTCCATTTACATGTGATCGCCTACTATTTGAACTCTCATCTAAATTACATTAAAATATCTTGAAGTACTAAAAGCAAATAATTTTAAAAAATGTCATTGTCTTTAAACAGGACTCTATACGACTTCGGAATCTCTTGCATGGACGGTCTTCTTGTTTAATCTAAGCTTATTTATAAATGGAACTTTGTCTTTGTGTGTGTGTGTGTGTGTGTGTGTGTGTCCGTCTGTCCGTGTGTGTCCGTTACCTATAGACTCCGAAACGGCTGAACCAATTTTCTTGAAAATGTACACAGTTGTACTATAAGCGTCTGCGTGTGTCCTTAGCTAGGTTTCGTGTCGAGGTACCCCCGATAATAATCGAAAATCGATTATCGAAAAGATCGGGTTATAGAAGGAGATGTCCGATTTTAACCGAATTTGATACACTCATAGACAAAAACATAAGAAACGATATTCATAATTTTGAAGATTGCATTTCTTACAATAGTGCAGAAAATCGATAATATATATATATATATATATAAGCAAGATGTTTGTGTGTGTGTCTGTTTATCTGCCTGTATGGTCTGTATTTTTTACAGACCTTTAATTTTAGTTTTTGCTTCGGGTTTGGCTCTGAGTAGGTATAATTGTAGTTCTTAGTCTCAGCCATGATACCATTTACTCAGAGGACTTATTTAGCCTTCAAAATTCAGTTTACGACGAAAAAACTTCTTTGATATCGATCCATTCATATTTCTTTCAGTCTACGGTTTCGCTTTAACCAGAAACTACTATTGCATTTTAGTCTTTCGTGCCAACTTCCAAAGTGTCTGAGCTCCAGGACCATGGATTAGTTTTAAAGCTTTCATTACATCCGAGCAACGCCGGGCTATACTGCTAGTGTTACTATAATCCTAACCTTCAGTCCACCTTTGATGTTACTAGGAGTTTTGCTTGTGATATATCCCGAAAAGGGATATCAGTACAAGGTTGTGAATTAGTTTAGGCAAACGTAACCGGGTAGGTCAATCTAGTACGTAGACCTAATCGTCGTATGTAGTATCCTGAGACGTTAGCGTAGTCAATAGTAGTAGACCAATAGAGCTCTGGATCTTTAGTGGAAGATCTCTCTCTCTCTCTCTCTCTCTCTCTCTCTCTCTCTCTCTCTCTCTCTCTCGACATCCTTGCCTTCGTCTGTATTTATGGCTGACATCTACACCTCACACATAATGAACAAGGTTGATGTAGTCTGGTGAATTAGGTGGTAAGACATAAAGGTGATGTCGTCGCAGGTATTGTCTGACAGCCATGACCGGGCTTTAATGCTTGTGTGACATAGTGTACTCTACTGTTGCCAGACATAGTGTCTTTCAACAGTCACCATCTTGTCCCAAAGCAGCACTAATTTTTCAAGGCATTTGAGACCTCCGTGTTTAGTCCGAGGCTACGTGAGACTATGACTGAAGGTATAACGTCGACATCACTAATGATAACTTCAAGCACCTTACTATATGAATCTTCCAGCTTTTTCCGAAACCTCTGCATTGTCCTCAGATTGGCACCCAAACAATCTGGAATGTTCGTATTGGAATTTCCTTTTCGTTTTCATCCCCTGCAGAACTTCGATATTACACACATGTTCAGTCTATGTTATAATCAACATTCTTCTGTAGAAAAACATTTCTGTTGCTTCGAGGTTCTCTTTCATCTTTGAGGAGATTGTTCAGCATTCGTGGTCATATAGAACAAACATCATCTTCAGTACTATTTTCTTTGTTTCAAACAAAATTTTTCTGTCTCTCAATAGTGTATCTTTGGTCATCCTATTGTTCAGCATTCGTGGTCATATAGAACAAACATCATCTTCAGTACTATTTTCTTTGTTTCAAACAAAATTTTTCTGTCTCTCAATAGTGTATCTTTGGTCATCCTATTGTTCAGCATTCGTGGTCATATAGAACAAACATCATGTAACACTTCAGTACTATTTTCTTTGTTTCAAACAACATTTTCTGTCTCTCAATAATGTGTTTTTGTTCATCCTAACATGCCTTTGGTCCTCAGTGTCACACTTTCCGTCCTTTGTCAGAAAACTTCTCGTGTATTTAAATTTCATCACTTGCTTGGTTTTACCATCTCTGATATTTAGTTGTCATTTAGGGCATATCGTTTTGCTGATGACCATGAAACAATAGCATCTAGTTGATTGTTTTAAACATTTCCGAAAGAGTTAGATGCCATTTATAAGATCCATATATGAGTCTAGTTTTTACGAGGTATTTTAAAAAAGATAGCTGGACTTTTAGGTTAATATCGATTTGTTAAATCGTAATTATTTGTTGAAGAAAACTATCCCGAGCTTAACCTATTCAATGTTCACTTTTTCCCTACCAATTTTTTTATGAATTATTGGTACAACGTGGTGTTTTAATATTTAGAATTTATTAATTCCATATTCCGATTTTTTTTATGATTGATTGAGTGTTTGTGACGAATCTGCTTTTATTTCGGTTCCAATGCATACTTTCCGCTTCGGAATGATTTCATTACACTACTTCTTGGAACACTTGTTAAAATGCTTTTTTTCTTTAAGTCATCCATAAACTGGATTCTAGTGGTAAACCAGGAGCGTTTGCCTTTTTTTTATTAGATTCATTGCGATGTAGTTTTGAATACATAATTGAGAAGGCTACATTCGCATTTATTTCCTCGCAATCTTTCCCCCTCATGCAACGCAATAAAGCCACTAAGACACAATGGTTTACTGAGTGGGAAATAATATGAGAAAAAGATATCTATGATTGGAGCTCTACGGTTTTCTTTCTCGTACCTATATATATATATATAAAAGGCAAAATGTTGTGTGTGTGTGTCTGTTTATCTGTCTGTATGCCCTTTATACAAATCAATAATCTTCATCCGATTCTCATCAGACTTCACACAAATATTCTTTAAGCTTCCCGTCAGGTCATGGGCTACTTATTTTCCCGATTTTCACCCGAAATCGGAAATATATATATATAAACGGCAAAATGTGTGTGTGTCTGTCTATCTATCTGTATATCCTTCATACAAATCCACATTTTTTATTCGATTATCATTAAACTTCACACAATGATTCTTTAGGCTTCTTTTCAGGTCATGGGCTACATATTTTTTTCCGAATTTTACCAGTTATTGGAAATCTATATATATAAAAGGCAAGATAATTGTGTGTGTGTCTATCTGTCTGTATGTCCTTCATACAAATCCAGAATTTTTATCCGATTCACACTAAACTTCACACAAATATCTTTTAAGCTTCTGGTCAGGTTATGGGCTACGTATTTTTCCGATTTCTCCCCCGATATGGGAAATCGATACCCCGATATCCGATCATGTTAGATCAAGATCAGGATTGCAGTCCTTTTATCGTGGTTCTTGCTGCAAAATTAGCTCTAACTTGGTAAAATTATAGTTTTTAATCTCAAACTTTAGCAGATCTTCTTAGACGACTCATTTTTCCCGATATCGGATATCGATACCCCCAATATTCTATCGAATCTGATCAAAAACCGATATTCAGGCATCAATATGGCTCATTTTCTATAATTTTACTCACAATGGTTACGATAAGTTTTCATGGACTTACTTAGGTTAGTTTATTCTTGGATGACTTATTTGACTCCGATATTGAAAATCGATACTCCGATATCTTATCGGATCTTATCAAAATCAGGTTTTCAGCACTTTTATTTTGGTTTTTGCTTCTGGTTTTGCTCTAAGTAGCTATAATTGTAGTTCTTAATTTCAGCCATGATACCACCTCCTCAGTGGACTTATTTAGCCTTCAATTTTCAGTTTGTGACGGAAATCAAAATTTGTCTTACATCCATTCATTTTTCTTTCAACTATTGGTTTTTAGTTCTTCGTGTTAACGTCCAAAGCGTCTGAGCTACTGGAGCATGGATTAGTTTTAAAGCTTTCATTACACCCGAGCAATGCCGGGCTAAAAAATAAACTTATTTGATATCGATACCAGGAAATCAAAATTTGACTTATATCCATTCATTTTTCTTTCAGTCTACGGTTTTGCTTTAACTGGAAACAACTATTGCTTTTTAGTCTTTCGTGCCAACGTCCAAAGAGTCTGAGCTCCAGGACCGTGGATTAGTTTTAAAGCTTTCATTACACCCGAGCAATGCCGGGCTATACTGCTAGTTCTTGATAAGATTCAAAATGATACGGTATTTTGCTCTTCACCAGACATAACATTTTGGAACAATACAGTTTTATTTATGTCGCCGGGATAATAGTCACATGAAAATTCATTGAGTTTTTTTGTTATATATTTACTTATATCTGGAGGAGCCTTTTGAAGATTTTGTTTAATGAATTCAGTTTCGGTATTGTGAATGCAATTAAGTGTAGCATTGCTGTTGGTCATGATCAAAGTAATAAAAATTTTGGATTATAAGTTCTTCCAAACTATAATGCTTCCGGTTTATAGTTGACTTGATGAAAAAGAACTGTTTCCCTGCAAGGAAACATTTCTTATTCATTGACCGAGCAACTAGAATGATTTTTGGTTTAATTTATAAAATGTTTCTCTTAAAACAATTTTTCAGCATGACATGTTTGAAATTTTGCTTTATAGAGAATTGGAAGAATTAACAATGTATATTTATAATTATTGAGCGTGTTGTACGATTATATTATGTTTAATCTGTTCAATTTTCTCTTGTGACGGAAATATTTTTTATAGTTCTTAGTAGTCATCAGATGCGCTAGAAGATTTTAGATTATTGTATATTTCAGCTTTTGGATATCAGTTCTTGTCGTTGTTCAATCTGGCGTCTTCTGTAATGTTTTTATCTAAATAATAATAATAATAATAATAATAATCATAATAAAAGACAAGAAAGCTTCTTTCTAAGCATAAAATACATCATTTAAAGGCTGATGTAGACCGTCTATACCGTCTATACCCCGTAAAGAAGGTGTAAGAGGCCTTATTCAGCTAGAATTGTCATACAAGACAACAACTATTGGCTTACTAACATACATAGAAGCAACAAAGGACTGGATGATACAATTGGTTAAACAACATGAAAACAGAAAGAAAAAATATTCAATAATGAAAGAAGGTAGTAAATAAAAACAATATTTAAATTTAGTATTTTCTATAGAAAAGCAAAACAGAATCCAAGAACCAACTATTGCGGCAAAAATTATGAAAAAGAAAGCCAAGGATAAAGCTCTTGAACAAGCATGTATGGTTATTAGCAAAAGGAATAGGCCTATTAGAATAAAGCAAGAAGAAAAAACTGCAATAAGACAGAAGGCATGATTGTTAGCAAAAGGAAGAAGCCACATAAAGGAAAGCTAGAAGAAAGGACTAAACATCAATTGCAACACGACAACATGCATGGTTATGAATAAAAAGAAGAGGCCAACGAAGAAAAGCAAGAAGAAAGAATTATACATCAACTGCAAGGAGGCAGAGTGCATAATTGATAGCAAAAGGAAGAGGCCGAGTAAAGGAAAGCGAGAAGAAAGGACTAAACATCAATTGCAAGAAGACGGAATGCATGTTTGCCAGCAAAAAGAAGAGGCCAATTAAAAGATAGCAAGAAGAAAGGACTAAACATCAAGAAGACAGAATTCATGGTTGTTAGCAAAAGAAAAGGCAAAGTAAAGGAAAGCGAGAAGAAAGGACTAATCATCAATTGCAAGAAGACAGAATGCATGGTCATTAGCAAAGATAAGAAGCCAAGTAAAGGAAAGCAATAAGAAAGGACTAAACATCAATTGCAAGAAGACAGAATGCATTGTCGTTAGTAAAGTTAAGAATCCAAGTAAAGGAAAGCAAGAAGAAAGGACTAAACATCAATTGCAAGAAGACAGGATGCGTGTTTGTCATCAAAAGAAAAAGGCCATGTACAAGAAAGCAAGAAGATAGAATTAAACATCAACTGAAAGAAGACAGGATGAATTGCTATCAGCAAAAGGATGAGGCTAAGTGAAGGAAAGCAAGAAGAAAGGACTAAACATCAATTGCAAGAAGTCAGTATTCATAATTATCAGTCAAAGAACGATCTTAAAATAAGAATTGCAAAACCATGATACCAGGATCAAACAGGAACGTAAATTTCAATATCTAGGAAATGTTTTATCGAAGGAAGGAATGTAGGAAAGTGTAAGTCAAAGACGCATTCGGATATCCAAATATCCATTCCAAATTCTAAACAGAATATTAAGAAATAGAAAAAAAACTTTGCTACAAACAAAGAAAAAGACTGCTAGACACTTACGTGATATCATTCCTCTTGTATGGCAGTGAAGACTTGGCAATCTACTCAAAGATGAAGAACAGACTTGATGCAACAGAAATGGGGTTCTATAGTGAATGCTGATTTTACCATGGATCGAGCATGTTAGCAAAGAAGTTTTAAAGACATTGAAAACAAAAAGAAATATGAATCCCGAAAGAACGTTATTGTTTTTTTAATCTTGGGAAAATCGAAAATTCTGATTCTTCGTTCGCTCTACTTTGGTAAACTCCGTTAAACACAGATAAGGACCCTAAAGGACTTTGCTATTTTAAAAGTTACATAGAAAATTGACAACCCGGATTAAAGAGAATATGTGAAAAGACATTAATAAAAATTTAATGAATATGTGAAAAGACTTTAGTGAAAATATGAAGAGCTCAGTTTACTTTAACGAAACTTAGACAAGACATTTTTATTTAAGGATTGGAAGATCTGATATTTTTAGCGAACTTTCTCTCTCCTTTGTAACCACCATTTCGACAACTGTATTATCATTTTCGACAACTGTATTATCTGCTCCTGTGAAAAGAAAAACATTGTTTTTTTTCATATACAGACATTCTTCGTAATTCTCCAGGCGTGTTCGACCTTGTTCATTTATTTTATTAATTTTTTTTAGTGCCATATTTATTTTTTTTAAACCACAAGTGTGCACCAGTGGCTCTAAAAAGCGACTAATAAAATTGCACGACGCGACCTCTGGGATCAATTCACAACGTGGAACAGTGGCGCGTTGTTGCAAGAGACGTCTTGTAAACCAGCTTTTGTGACGACATCATCGGACGAGAACATCGCAACCAGCAACAGCGACCAAACTAACCGGCCAGCCGAGTGGCAGTGTAACAAGTGGAATCGTCACGACCGTCAACGAGAACGAGCGTCAGCCGGCCTGACGTGTAACACATTTGGTGCCGTCTCGATCAGGATTTGACCTGAGGGTTGCCAGTCGGGCAAACGTCGTGTTACACGTATACTTAACACCAGAAAGAAACAGTTGAGAATTCATAATGAGGAAGGAGAGTTTGGAGAATCATTATATCCATAGGGAAAAATTGAAGGCAAATTAGACAGTAGAAAACAACGCATGACGTACTTATTGAGCTTGAGCAAATGGGTAGAAAAGAAAGACAGCACTTATTAAGAGTTACACAGGGCAAGAAGTTGCGGAGAGACATAATCACCTACGTCTCTGTACACACAGCGCATAAGGGATGAGTGTGTGTGATTCGAAATGGTTTTAAAAATGTATCGCCCAAACAAGACAGATTGACCAAAAACAAGTTAATTACGATAAAACTATTCACATTTCTCCAGCTTTTCCAAACAATACCGCATACCTCAAATTTATTTTAACACTTAAAAAATTAATTTTGGCTAGCCATAATCACCATCGCACTTCGGGCACATGGCGCATAATGTCTTTGTGTGTGTGATTAAAAATGGTGCCAAAATGGTATCATCCCGACAAAGTAGATTGATCTAGAGCAATTCAATTAAGATAAAATTGGACACATTTCCCCAGCTTTTCCAAACAATACAGCATCGAATAAAACTTTTTTTTAAATTTAAAAAAAATGTTGTGGAGAGACATCATCACCTTTGTTCTTCGGGCTCATGGCGGATAAAATTTCTGTGTGTGTGTGTGTGTGTTTGTGTGTGATTAGAATTGGTGCTAAAAACGTATCGTCCTGTCAAAATGGATTGACCAAGAGCAATTCAATTAAGATAAAATTATTCACACTTCCCCAGCTGTTCCAAACAACCCAGCATCCCTCAAATCGTTGCTATCACTTTAAAATAAAAAAGTTCTTTGCTTGTTCATCTGTTACATATTCTGAAGACCACTAATTGAACTTGAAAATAATTTATTTCTGTCGAAGGCGAAAAGAAACACGCGATAATTTTAGTCGTAACTGGAATGCAAAAACAAAAATAAACAGTGCATTGTGAAAACAAAAGCTGGATTTTTTCAAGGTCAAGCAATATAAAGAATAAAAATAATTTAATTAAATTATTACAGTCAGAGTCGAGAAAATAGTTTACATTGAATTATTTTGGGTTATAAAACAATGAATAGAGGAATATGTTTTGGTTGTCAGAAATAATGAAATAAACACGCATTTGCGTCAGCGTGTCAAAGTTGGAAAAAATTTGAACAATGAAATAAATGATGATGTGATTACATCAAAATGTACTGGCCAAAGACAACAGTTAGTGATTAGGCCTGCCCGGGAATGACGTAATTGGCTGAAGAGTCTGAACTTATATATAAGGCCTATTTTTCTTGGGTCCAGACAGACATAAGAGAGAGCAGAGACCAGACAATCTCGAGTCGCGAAAAGAGTTCAAGGAAAAGCAACTCAAGCTGTCACTCCCACGTATGTGCGTGTTCTCTCGAAACACTCCTCTATACACAATCGTCACATTGCAGAGAATAAAGTAAGTGAATATATATATTTTTTTTTATATACACTTGTTTTCCGTCGTTATATTTCAAGCCGATCATCATCATTGGTTTCCCAGTTATGCAGCCTACGTCACGCTCTGGTATACGACGAACCGTGTACAATATTTATATATTGAATTGGTATACATATCAAACTGATATAAAACATAATTAGTTGATATTTTTTTGTTTACTGGTTTAAACACATTTTTATTATATCTCTCATGAGAATATTTTGTTTTAATAAGAAAAA
The DNA here is from genome assembly GCA_037127315.1 of Ascarosepion bandense. Classification (NCBI taxonomy): domain Eukaryota; kingdom Metazoa; phylum Mollusca; class Cephalopoda; order Sepiida; family Sepiidae; genus Ascarosepion; species Ascarosepion bandense. The sequence continues at coordinate 2,096,805 of JBBBDQ010001148.1, read as the reverse complement.
GGCCAAAATAATTATCCCTTTCAATCGTCTTTGGTAATGCAAATGCACAGAAAGTAGATAAGAGACATAATGAGATCTCCGATTCGTCCACAGTAAATACATGAAGGGGCACCTACCCTTGCGCAGTACTAAAAATACCACAATATTAAGTGACTACTGATCAGAGCAACCTCTATTAGCGCTACTAAATAGTTCAGGCTCCTTATTACCAGTCAGCTGCAGCAACCAGAAAACCTCCAACCCTGTATCCTCATACTGAACTTACATATAAGACCGTGTTTTCCCGGGTCGAGACAGACAGAAGAGAGAGCAGATAAGCTCGAGACGGGGAGAGAATGCAATGAAAGACAACTCCAGCCGCTGCTTCCTTGTTGGTACGTGACTCTCTCATCACTCCTCTACACACAAATGTGACATTGATTGCAGAAAATACACTAAGTGATTATAAGTTTATGCACACGTTTTCCGTCGTTATATTTCAAGTCGATCATCAATATTGGTTTTCGGGTTATGAAGCCTATTTCGCGCTTTGGTAAACGACATTAATTGGTACATATATCGAATTGATATAGAACACATCATCATCTTCAGTATCAATATCATCAATCCCGTCACTGTGGCCAGCGGATTAGACATGCATTTAAAATCTGGACAGGTATACATCTATACTTTGTGAAGCATTTGGCAAATATACATATCTGTTCTAGATCAAATCACAGACTGTCACCTCTTGCCTGAAATATCGCCTGGATACATGGAGAAAGGTTCCATTGGGTTAACTCTGGCCGTTGACATCTATTTTTATATCGGCAAGTTTTGTCATCACCACAGTCTTTGAAGACGTGGCTTCCCTGTGTCTCTTCTATAAATACTTCCATGGCTTCTGCTCCGATGAACTTAGATCACTGGTGCCCCCTAGGTTCGAATTTGCACGAGATACTAGATTAGCAACTAGATCCCACCTTTTTACAATGAAACCGATAAAATGCAACCGCAATTTCTACTCCAACAGTTTCTTTTTTTTGTACTTCCCGACTCTGGAATTCCCTTCCACATGACTCCTTCCCCTATGGCTACAACCTCCAGGAGTTTAAATGTAAGGTCAATAGACACCTCCTAACACAATAACTCGCTTCCATTCTTTCAAACACTCTTCCCATCCTCCCAACTACCTATCACCCCCCTTCTGACATTTCCTATATCTAACCACTCTTTCTATTTACCTTCCCCTATGTAGCCCCAAACGCAATAGTGGCAGTGGAATGCCTTGCTTGGGGTGAAACGATTAAAAAAATCTACTATTCTGGCTGAGTGGAGATCAGATCTACTATGACTACTGATGCGGTATTCTCTGTGTAACTTCGGTATCTCTCGGTAACTTACGGACCTTTACGGTACGCGTACTGTCACTCTCTATAGCAGGAGTATATGTATACTCAAGTCGAGTCTATTATCATAGAAAAGAGGAGATCCCGCAACACATACAATATTCTTTGTTTTAGAATTTGTGTTTGTAAACCAACTAACTGCCTAATTACCCCCCCCCACCGGAATAGGGTACTGAAAGAAACGGATTAATCACCGTAGTTACGATCATGCGGCAGGTGATCAATCATGATAGTAATTAATTAGAAAAGAGCTCCGTATCGGAACATTTACTTCGTGGAATCATTTAGTGCCTAATGGTTACTAGATATCGTCTCGGAACAAGAAATCGGCGAACCGAGTTCGAATTCCAATTGAATTCGTTGCATTCACATACGCGCAAATAACCTTGGGAAAGGTATGATTCCGTCGCTTCTCCCTCCAGCTATGGGTTAAATAACAGGACAGATTGGATTCTATACCCTTGATTGGCAACTAGTCTACCGCTGAAAGTAATGGCAACCTACTACTGGAAAATCTTCTGTCCAGTCACTCATGTCTCTTTTGAGACACGTTCACCAAAGCATGTATCACGCTTGGCACTTAATTGACTGGTCCCTTTTTATCTATTCACAATATCCATTCATAATTTTCCTAAGTTTTTTCAACGTTTTTTTTATTTTTAGTTAAATTCTATCGCAACAGTCTGTTTGTTTAATTGTTATTCTGATAAATTTTTGAAAAAGTTTTTAATTCAAGTTGAAATTATGGCTTTAACTCGCATTTAACCGTTGTGATATACTCAATAGTCAAGGTTTAATTTCATTTTGAATTGAATCTATTCAGAAGATTGAAATTTAAGCCACACGAGTGAGGACATCATAATGGTACCATCAAGAAAATTTGAAGTCGGAATGACTCTGCTTAGTTAAGTGACAAGCTTCTTCACATTAACGTTATTAACGACCTATCCGTATTTCTATATCGACTTTGTTAACCAAAATATATATTTATCAGTAACCTCGTTGCTGATCTTGAGAAGGAACTCCACTCTGTTAACTGGGATAAGAAATGGCTCGTAAACTTTAATACTTCCAAAACGAAGCTGCTATCCATTAAACAGCATAGACGGTAACCCCACCCCATCGGCATGGATCAAACTAGTCTCCCCGAAAGCAATAAACACCGTTTCAGCCGACCTCAAGTGGAACGACTATATTGACTCAATAGCTAAATCTACTGCTATGAATTTTGGGACTCTGTGTCGGACCATCTTGCACATATACAAATCAACCACTCATCCATGTATTGAATACTGTTCTCATATCTGGTCGGACTTCCCTGCTATTCATCTCAGTGTTCTCGATAGGCTCCAAAGGATAATCTGTAATGTAATCGATCCCGACCTGACAGCTCGACTCCAGCCACTTTCTCACCGACGAGATGTGACTTCTCTCTGTTTTCTTTTTCATGTTTGCTTAGCTCCCTGTCGCCCCCTCAAGAAGAATTTACTCGAGAAACCAGACTGTCAACAAGGTACCAACACTTTACAGTCAAACCAATCAAAGGCAGCCATCACTTCCACACCCTCAGCTTATTTTATCGCACTTCTTGCCTGTGTAGTTCCGTACACTAGCTTCCCTGATAGCTGCATTATCCAAGAGATAAATGCAACGTCATTTGCTATATCTTATCCTCCTCACTCCCAACCTTCTCTTATCTTTTCACCAACACCCCCTCTTTATCTCGTTCTTCTTCCTTTTCACTCTACTCTGAAGCAACACTATTCACACGAGTATTTCCATACTTCTCTTACCCATTCTCTGACACCCCCTGTAACCGGCTTCTCTTCGGCTCCTTTTTGTCTTCGCTCTCCTCCTACGTACCATTCATTCTCCTATTATGTAGTCCACTATGCACTAGTAGCAGTACTGGGTTGCTTGTGATGATTTAAGGTACACGGCCTTGGAGGCCATGTACATTAAATCCAAACAACCCACACTTAATAAAATCACGTTTACATCTGGTCATAACACATTACATTGCATTTGAATACATGATTCTGTTGTCATTTCGCGCTATCACTGGAAACAACTATTGCATTTTAGTCTTTCATGCCAACATCCAAGGAGTATGAGCTCCAGGACCATGGATTAGTTTTAAGCTTTCATTACACCCGAGCAACGCCGGGCTATACTGTTAGTATATATATATATATATATGTATATATATATACATAAACACTAGGTGCGATTGGTAAATTGTCGCATTTATTTTATTATTTAAAATATGAAAATTTGACTGACATCCATTCATTTTTCTTTCAGTCTACGGTTTCGCTTTAACTGGAAGCAACTATTGCTTTTTTAGTCTTTCGTGCCAATGTCCAAAGAGTCTGAGCTCCAGAACCATGGATTATTTTTAAAGCTTTCATTACACCCGAGCAACGCCGGGCTATACTGCTAGTATTAAATAAAAATAACGCAATCAGATAAGGACTGGCGATGACGAATATAGTCTATCAATTTCACTGACAAGAATAAAACTGTGTTTCTTGTCATAAATCAATTATCTATATCGTACTTACAATGACCTCCTTGAGGGGACGCCTGACTTATTAATTATTAAAGTAAAACTCAATAAAAAAAATTATCAACTCATAATCTAGAAGACCCCTTAAGAAAGATGTTAGTCGATAACACTCTATTTGTAAATCAAATATTCCAAAAATATCTCGTTATAAGAGAAGCCTTGTACATCAAACAACTCCCCCTTAACTCCCCTTTAACAATGGTAACGGATGAGGAAAATATTTTAAAATCAGGAAATCGACCACTTCAAACCCAGTCATGCCCAGCATACGATGGCCCAAATCCGTGGTACTCTAATTCAGAAATAATACGTTTACACAAACAAAATATGAAATGAAATTAATAAAACTTTTCCTGAAGTATTTAACAAAAGATGTTCAAAACAATGGAATTAACGAAAGTTTTAAATTTTTTTATCTAATTTTTCTATTTTTATTATAATTTCCTGTTTTGTTTGGCATTTTACAAGGAATTGATTTTGTTGTAGTTTATTTTCATATTTTGTTTGTATGAATTGATTAGAACATTAAATAGGTTCCCGCTTATGTTTAATGAAAAGTAATGTTTGGATATGCGTTTTGGTGCAGCGGATATTGACTCGAAACGAGATATCGAAGAGCCGAGTCCGAATTCCAGTTAAATTACTTGCATGCACTTACGCGCAAATACCTTTGAGAAAGGTAGTGATCCGTCTCTTCCCTCCAGTTATGGGTTAAATAACAGAACAGATTTGGTTCTATAGCCTTGGTTGGCAACCAGTCTACCGCAGAAATTAATGGCAACCTCTGCCCAGTCAGTCATGTCCCTTTCGAGACATGATCGTCCAAGCGTGTGTCACGTATGGCATTTGACTGACTGAATGTTTTATTTACAAAAATTACTAAGAAATATGTCACTGAAACTATTGTCCGTCACGAGCCAATATTTTTTCTAGCATTCTGGCAGCATTTGAATTCAACGTCGGAAAAACGACACGTCTTTTTAGGCTAACCACCAGTCGACCCATTTTTTTGGTATTTTTCTGCTCAGCCAAGCCAGCGATCAAAACAAGTGATTATCGGTCTGGTGAATTACAGCGGATGGGATAGGACTTACCATTGAAGCATTTCCAAGAAGATTTTCACCCGTTTTGCAACATTGTAGCATTGTCATGTTGGGAAATCACTTTGTCCTCTCTCGTTTAGTGGAAGTTTTTTCTTTAATGATCTGCCCAAACGCATTAATTGCAGTCGATATTGATCTCCTCTGGTGGGTTCTGACGGTTAAAACAACTCACAATAAACTACACGTGCTGATCCTCTACGCTTAAGATTATAGTATTGTATCCACTTTTCATCGCAAAAATCCTTTTTTTTTCTGCCGTTGAAGCAACTGTTTACACCTGAAGCGAGTCTTCATAATGTAATGCTTATTTTTAATATTTTCACCACAAGTAAAGCGGTATCGCCACTGATGCGCAGAGGGGATACATAAGAGATTAAATGTTTAGGCAAGAGGATAGTGAAGAGAAAAAACGATCCATTTACATTGGTTGTCAGAGAAAGGGCAAAAGAAAGATGTGAACACAGGAGTGGAGACATTTGCGAAAGTAGAGAGAAAGGAAAAGAGCAGGATACACAGGGTGATGTAGAAAGAACTAGAGTCAAGTGGATAAGAGATGGGTATCGACACTGCATTTAAATTCCTGAAGGTTGTAGCCATCAGGAAAGAAAGTATACGGAAGGGAGTTCCACAGGCGGGAAGTGCGAGAAAAAGCTGATGGTGTAAAATTGTCGTCTGCATTTGGTTGATTTAACTGTAAAAAAAAGTGGGGCTTGTTGCCAGTCTTATTGTACGAGTAAATTATTGTGGTGTGGGACCCAGTGACTTCGTCGGAGCAGAAGCCATGTAAATATTTGTAGAAGAGACAGTGCAAAGGTACATCCCAGCGGCGGGAAAGTGGCTGAAGTCGAGCTGATTAATCATATATATTTTGTATTTTAGAAAACTGAAAATGGCTTCTAGTTTTTTTTATTCAAAAATATTTTGCTGAGAATAAGTTTTCTTCAAAAATGTATTGTTGCTAATATTTTACCTTCAAAAATGTATATTTTCTATAAAAGGCCATTCTTATTTATATCTTTCTAAAAAAGACTATTTTTTTTTGCTTTCATAGTGTTTTGACACCAGTTTGGGGGTTAACTATTTACCCATAGCTGGGACCCTAACAGACACTACCACTCCATGTGAAAGTGAACCTGGGAATTAAGAGGTAGTTCCATGCTTCTCATATCCTCCAAATCAGAGGCCTTGCTGACGGATGCAGTTTATCGTCATACCCAGGAGCTCGGTGCGCCAGAAAAGACTTTATTTTCAACATCAAAATAATTATTTTGAAGTGTCTAAACTAATCTCTTCATGTTCATCACGCTCATTCCGACAGAGCATGGTCACTGTAAGTCTAAAGAAAAATTTGCTGTGATTCAGCTGCAGATTTATTTTGAACTAGCAGTATAGCCCGGCGTTGCTCGGGTGTAATGAAAGCTTTAAAACTAATCCACGGTCCTGGAGCTCAGACACTTTGGACGTTGGCACGAAAGACGAAAAAGCAATAGTTGTTTACAGTTAAAGCAAAACCGTAGACTGAAAGATAAATGAATAGATGTAAGTCAAATTGTGATTTCCTGGTATGGATATCAAATAAGTTTCTTTCATCGTAAACTGAAATTTGAAGGTTAAATTAGTCCTCTGAGTAAATGGTATCATGGCATCATGGCTGAGACTAAGAACTACAATTATACCTACTTAGAGCCAAACCCGAAGCAAAAACTAAATTAAAGGGCTGAAAAAATAGACATACATGCAGATAAACAGACACACACACAAACATCTTGCTTCTTATATATATATATATATATATATATATATATATATATATATTATCGATTTTCTGCACTAGTGTAAAAACTGCAACCTTGAAATTTCTGAATATCGTTCCTTATGTCTTTGTCTATCAGTGTTTCAAATTTGATTAAAATCGGACCACTCTTTCTTTAACCTGATATTTTCGATTATCGATTTTTGATATCTGTCGGAGGTACCTCGGCACAAAACGTAGCTAAGAACACTCGCAGACACTTATAGTACAACTGTTTAAATTTTCAAGGAAATCGGCTCAGCCGATTCGGAGTCTATAGGTAACGGACACACACACACAGACGCACACACAAAGTTCCATTTATAAATAAGTTTAAATAAAGTCTTCTTCTTCTTCTATGTGCCCTGTCCTTTCAGGACGTCGGCGATCATGGTTTTCCACGTCTCCCTTTTCCTTGTGGCTCCTAATATGTTTGTTCCCGTTACTCCTGTCAACCCCCGTTCCGTCAACCACCCGATCAGGCCCAGCAAATATTTTTTTTACACTGCTTCTCTTTCCTTCTATCTAGCCAGTGAGTATCAGGTTCTCCAGGCTTTCTTTGACACTAAACCCGACATGTTTAACACTATAAAAATGCTGTTTGTTACATTTCAAGCTTCCTTATAGATTCTTTGGCATTTGAAACTACATTCGCGAAGTCCTGGGAATGCAATCTATCATAAAAAAGAGTGTAAATATAAAGGAGTAAATATAAAGAGTGTAAATATAAAAAATCTCTACTAAAAGGAAACTTTCTGCATACGGAGAGGAAACGAGTTCGGCAGCATAAAAAAGAGTGTAAATATAAAGGAGTAAATATAAAGAGTGTAAATATAAAAAATCTCTACTAAAAGGAAACTTTCTGCATACGGAGAGGAAACGAGTTCGGCAGCATCAAAAAGAGTGTAAATATAAAGGAGTAAATATAAAGAGTGTAAATAGAAAAAAATCTCAACTAAAAGGAAACTTTCTGCATACGGAGAGGAAACGAGTTCAGCAGCATAGAAAAGAGTGTAAATATAAAGGAGTAAATATAAAGAGTGTAAATATAAAAAATCTCTACTAAAAGGAAACTTTCTGCATACGGAGAGGAAACGAGTTCAGCGGCATAAAAAAGAGTGTAAATATAAAGGAGTAAATATAAAGAGTGTAAATATAAAAAATCTCTACTAAAAGGAAACTTTCTGCATACGGAGAGGAAACGAGTTCGGCAGCATCAAAAAGAGTATAAATATAAAGGAGTAAATATAAAGAGTGTAAATATAAAAAATCTCTACTAAAAGGAAACTTTCTGCATACGGAGAGGAAACGAGTTCAGCAGCATAGAAAAGAGTGTAAATATAAAGTTGTAAATATAAAGAGTGTAAATATAAAAAAATCCCTACTAAAAGGAAACTTTCAGCATACGGAGAGGAAACGAGTTCAGCAGCATAGAAAAGAGTGTAAATATAAAGGAGTAAATATAAAGAGTGTAAATATAAAAAATCTCTACTAAAAGGAAACTTTCTGCATACGGAGAGGAAACGAGTTCAGCGGCATAAAAAAGAGTGTAAGTGTAAAGGAGTAAATATAAAGAGTGTAAATATAAAAAATCTCTACTAAAAGGAAACTTTCTGCATACGGAGAGGAAACGAGTTCAGCAGCATAGAAAAGAGTGTAAATAAAAAGGAGTAAATATAAACAGTGAAAATATAAAAAATCTCTACTAAAAGGAAACTTTCTGCATACGGAGAGGAAACGAGTTCAGCGGGATAAAAAAGAGTGTAAATATAAAGGAGTAAATATAAAGAGTGTAAATATAAAAAAATCCCTACTAAAAGGAAACTTTCTGCATACGGAGAAGAAACGAGTTCAGCAGCATAGAAAAGAGTGTAAATATAAAGGTCATCGTCATTAGTAGAAACGAGTTCAGCAGCATAGAAAAGAGTGTAAATATAAAGGAATCGTCATTAGTAGAAACGAGTTCAGCAGCATAGAAAAGAGTGTAAATATAAAGGTCATCGTCATTAGTAGAAACGAGTTCAGCAGCATAGAAAAGAGTGTAAATACAAAAGGAATCGTCATTAGTAGAAACGAGTTCAGCAGCATAGAAAAGAGTGTAAATATAAAGGAATTGTCATTAGTAGAAACGAGTTCAGCAGCATAGAAATGAGTGTAAATATAAAGGTCATCGTCATTAGTAGAAACGAGTTCAGCAGCATAGAAAAGAGTGTAAATATAAAGGAATCGTCATTAGTAGAAACGACTTCAGCAGCATAGAAAAGAGTGTAAATATAAAGGAATCGTCATTAGTAGAAACGAGTTCAGCAGCATAGAAAAGAGTGTAAATATAAAGGAATCGTCATTAGTAGAAACGAGTTCAGCAGCATAGAAAAGAGTGTAAATACAAAAGGAATCGTCATTAGTAGAAACGAGTTCAGCAGCATAGAAAAGAGTGTAAATACAAAAGGAATCGTCATTAGTAGAAACGAGTTCAGCAGCATAGAAAACAGTGTAAATATAAAGGTCATCGTCATTAATAGAAACGAGCTCAGCAGCAAAGAAAGGAGTGTAAATATAAAGGTCATCGTCATTAGTAGAGACGAGTTCAGCAGCATAGAAAAGAGTGTAAATATAAAGGAATCGTCATTAGTAGAGACGAGTTCAGCAGCATAGAAGAGAGTGTAAATATAAAGGAATTGTCATTAGTAGAAACGAGTTCAGCAGCATAGAAAAGAGTGTAAATACAAAAGGAATCGTCATTAGTAGAAACGAGTTCAGCAGCATAGAAAAGAGTGTAAATATAAAGGTCATCGTCATTAGTAGAAACGAGTTCAGCAGCATAGAAAAGAGTGTAAATATAAAGGAATCGTCATTAGTAGAAACGAGTTCAGCAGATTAGAAAAGAGTGTAAATACAAAAGGAATCGTCATTAGTAGAAACGAGTTCAGCAGCATAGAAAAGAGTGTAAATATAAAGGAATCGTCATTAGTAGAAACGAGTTCAGCAGCATAGAAAAGAATGTAAATATAAAGGAATCGTCATTAGTAGAAACGAGTTCAGCAGCATAGAAAAGAGTGTAAATATAAAGGAATCGTCATTAGTAGAAACGAGTTCAGCAGCATAGAAAAGAGTGTAAATATAAAGGAATCGTCATTAGTAGAAACGAGTTCAGCAGCATAGAAAAGAGTGTAAATATAATGGAATCGTCATTAGTAGAGACGAGTTCAGCAGCATACAAAAGAGTGTAAATATAAAGGTCATCGTCATTAGTAGAAACGAGTTCAGCAGCATAGAAAACAGTGTAAATATAAAGGAATCGTCATTAGTAGAAACGATTTCAGCAGCATAGAAAAGAGTGTAAATATAAAGGAATCGTCATTAGTAGAAACGAGTTCAGCAGCATAGAAAAGAGTGTAAATATAAAGGAATCGTCATTAGTAGAAACGAGTTCAGCAGCATAGAAAAGAGTGTAAATACAAAAGGAATCGTCATTAGTAGAAACGAGTTCAGCAGCATAGAAAAGAGTGTAAATATAATGGAATCGTCATTAGTAGAAACGAGTTCAGCAGCATAGAAAAGACTGTAAATATAATGGAATCGTCATTAGTAGAGACGAGTTCAGCAGCATACAAAAGAGTGTAAATATAAAGATCATCGTCATTAGTAGAAACGAGTTCAGCAGCATAGAAAAGAGTGTAAATATAAAGGAATCGTCATTAGTAGAAACGATTTCAGCAGCATAGAAAAGAGTGTAAATATAAAGGAATCGTCATTAGTAGAGACGAGTTCAGCAGCATAGAAGAGAGTGTAAATATAAAGGAATTGTCATTAGTAGAAACGAGTTCAGCAGCATAGAAAAGAGTGTAAATACAAAAGGAATCGTCATTAGTAGAAACGAGTTCAGCAGCATAGAAAAGAGTGTAAATATAAAGGTCATCGTCATTAGTAGAGACGAGTTCAGCAGCATAGAAAAGAGTGTAAATATAAAGGAATCGTCATTAGTAGAGACGAGTTCAGCAGCATAGAAGAGAGTGTAAATATAAAGGAATTGTCATTAGTAGAAAAGAGTTCAGCAGCATAGAAAAGAGTGTAAATACAAAAGGAATCGTCATTAGTAGAAACGAGTTCAGCAGCATAGAAAAGAGTGTAAATATAAAGGTCATCGTCATTAGTAGAAACGAGTTCAGCAGCATAGAAAAGAGTGTAAATATAAAGGAATCGTCATTAGTAGAAACGAGTTCAGCAGCATAGAAAAGAGTGTAAATACAAAAGGAATCGTCATTAGTAGAAACGAGTTCAGCAGCATAGAAAAGAGTGTAAATATAAAGGAATCGTCATTAGTAGAAACGAGTTCAGCAGCATAGAAAAGAATGTAAATATAAAGGAATCGTCATTAGTAGAAACGAGTTCAGCAGCATAGAAAAGAGTGTAAATATAAAGGAATCGTCATTAGTAGAAACGAGTTCAGCAGCATAGAAAAGAGTGTAAATATAAAGGAATCGTCATTAGTAGAAACGAGTTCAGCAGCATAGAAAAGAGTGTAAATATAATGGAATCGTCATTAGTAGAGACGAGTTCAGCAGCATACAAAAGAGTGTAAATATAAAGGTCATCGTCATTAGTAGAAACGAGTTCAGCAGCATAGAAAAGAGTGTAAATATAAAGGAATCGTCATTAGTAGAAACGATTTCAGCAGCATAGAAAAGAGTGTAAATATAAAGGAATCGTCATTAGTAGAAACGAGTTCAGCAGCATAGAAAAGAGTGTAAATATAAAGGAATCGTCATTAGTAGAAACGAGTTCAGCAGCATAGAAAAGAGTGTAAATATAAAGGAATCGTCATTAGTAGAAACGAGTTCAGCAGCATAGAAAAGAGTGTAAATATAAAGGAATCGTCATTAGTAGAAACGAGTTCAGCAGCATAGAAAAGAGTGTAAATACAAAAGGAATCGTCATTAGTAGAAACGAGTTCAGCAGCATACAAAAGAGTGTAAATATAAAGGTCATCGTCATTAGTAGAAACGAGTTCAGCAGCATAGAAAGGAGTGTAAATATAAAGGTCATCGTCATTAGTAGAAACGAGTTCAGCAGCATAGAAAAGAGTGTAAATACAAAAGGAATCGTCATTGGTAGAAACGAGTTCAGCAGCATAGAAAAGAGTGTAAATATAAAGGTCATCGTCATTAGTAGAAACGAGTTCAGCAGCATAGAAAAGAGTGTAAATATAAAGGTCATCGTCATTAGTAGAAAAGAGTTCAGCAGCATAGAAAAGAGTGTAAATACAAAAGGAATCGTCATTAGTAGAAACGAGTTCAGCAGCATAGAAAAGAGTGTAAATATAAAGGTCATCGTCATTAGTAGAAACGAGTTCAGCAGCAGAGAAAAGAATGTAAATATAAAGGAATCGTCATTAGTAGAAACGAGTTCAGCAGCATAGAAAAGAGTGTAAATATAATGGAATCGTCATTAGTAGAAACGAGTTCAGCAGCATAGAAAAGAGTGTAAATATAAAGGAATCGTCATTAGTAGAAACGACTTCAGCAGCATAGAAAAAAGTCTAAAAATATAAAGGAATCGTCATCAGTAGAAACGAGTTCAGCAGCATAGAAAAGAGTGTAAATATAAAGGTCATCGTCATTAGTAGAAACGAGTTCAGCAGCATAGAAAACAGTGTAAAAATAAAGGAATCGTCATTAGTAGAGACGAGTTCAGCAGCATAGAAAAGAGTGTAAATATAAAGGAATCGTCATTAGTAGAGACGAGTTCAGCAGCATAGAAGAGAGTGTAAATATAAAGGAATTGTCATTAGTAGAAACGAGTTCAGCAGCATAGAAAAGAGTGTAAATACAAAAGGAATCGTCATTAGTAGAAACGAGTTCAGCAGCATAGAAAAGAGTGTAAATATAAAGGTGATCGTCATTAGTAGAAACGAGTTCAGCAGCATAGAAAAGAGTGTAAATATAAAGGGATTGTCATTAGTAGAAACGAGTTCAGCAGCATAGAAAATAGTGTAAATATAAAGGAATCGTCATTAGTAGAAACGAGTTCAGCAGCATAGAAAAGAGTGTAAATATAAAGGAATCGTCATTAGTAGAAACGAGTTCAGCAGCATAGAAAATAGTGTAAATATAAAGGAGTAAATATAAAGAGTGTAAATATAAAAAAAATCTCTACTAAAAGAAAAGTTTCTGCATACGGAGAGGAAACGAGTTCAGCAGCATAGAAAAGAGTGTAAATATAAAGGAGTAAATATAAAGAGTGTAAATATAAAAAAATCTCTACTAAAAGGAAACTTTCTATATACGGAGAGGAAACGAGTTCAGCAGCATAGAAAAGAGTGTAAATATAAAGGAGTAAATATAAAGAGTGTAAATATAAAAAAATTCCTACTAAAAGGAAACTTTCTGCATACGGAGAGGAAACGAGTTCAGCAGCATAGAAAAGAGTGTAAATATAAAGGAATCGTCATTAGTAGAAACGAGTTCAGCAGCATAGAAAATAGTGTAAATATAAAGGAGTAAATATAAAGAGTGTAAATATAAAAAAATCTCTACTAAAAGGAAAGTTTCTGCATACGGAGAGGAAACGAGTTCAGCAGCATAGAAAAGAGTGTAAATATAAAGGAGTAAATATAAAGAGTGTAAATATAAAAAATCTCTACTAAAAGGAAACTTCCTGCATACGGAGAGAAAACGAGTTCAGCAGCATAGAAAAGAGTGTAAATATAAAGGAATCGTCATTAGTAGAAACGACTTCAGCAGCATAGAAAAGAGTGTAAATATAAAGGAATCGTCATTAGTAGAAACAAGTTCAGCAGCATAGAAAAGAGTGTAAATATAAAGGAATCGTCATTAGTAGAAACGAGTTCAGCAGCATAGAAAACAGTGTAAATATAAAGGAATCGTCATTAGTAGAAACGAGTACAGCAGCATAGAAAAGAGTGTAAATACAAAAGGAATCGTCATTAATAGAAACGAGTTCAGCAGCATACAAAAGAGTGTAAATATAAAGGTCATCGTCATTCGTAGAAACGAGTTCAGCAGCATAGAAAGGAGTGTAAATATAAAGGTCATCGTCATTAGTAGAAACGAGTTCAGCAGCATAGAAAAGAGTGTAAATTTAAAGGTCATCGTCATTAGTAGAAACGAGTTCAGCAGCATAGAAAAGAGTGTAAATATAAAGGAATCGTCATTAGTAGAAACGAGTTCAGCAGCATAGAAAAGAGTGTAAATATAAAGGAATCGTCATTAGTAGAGACGAGTTCAGCAGCATAAAAAAGAGTGTAAATATAAAGGAATTGTCATTAGTAGAAACGAGTTCAGCAGCATAGAAAAGAGTGTAAATACAAAAGGAATCGTCATTAGTAGAAACGAGTTCAGCAGCATAGAAAAGAGTGTAAATATAAAGGTCATCGTCATTAGTAGAAACGAGTTCAGCAGCAGAGAAAAGAATGTAAATATAAAGGAATCGTCATTAGTACAAACGAGTTCAGCAGCATAGAAAAGAGTGTAAATATAATGGAATCGTCATTAGTAGAAACGAGTTCAGCAGCATAGAAAAGAGTGTAAATATAAAGGAATCGTCATTAGTAGAAACGACTTCAGCAGCATAGAAAAAAGTGTAAATATAAAGGAATCGTCATTAGTAGAAACGAGTTCAGCAGCATAGAAAAGAGTGTAAATATGAAGGTCATCGTCATTAGTAGAAACGAGTTCAGCAGCATAGAAAAGAGTGTAAATGTAAAGGTCATCGTCATTAGTAGAAACGACTTCAGCAGCATAGAAAAGAGTGTAAATATAAAGGAATCGTCATTAGTAGAAACGAGTTCAGCAGCATAGAAAAGAGTGTAAATATAAAGTCATCGTCATTAGTAGAAACGATTTCAGCAGCATAGAAAAGAGTGTAAATATAAAGGAATCGTCATTAGTAGAAACGAGTTCAGCAGCATAGAAAAGAGTGTAAATATAATGTATTCGTCATTAGTAGAAACGAGTTCAGCAGCATAGAAAAGAGTGTAAATATAAAGGAATTGTCATTAGTAGAAACGAGTTCAGCAGCATAGCAAATAGTGTAAATATAAAGGAATCGTCATTAGTAGAAACGAGTTCAGCAGCATAGAAAAGAGTGTAAATATAAAGGAATCGTCATTAGTAGAAACGAGTTCAGCAGCATAGAAAATAGTGTAAATATAAAGGAGTAAATATAAAGAGTGTAAATATAAAAAAATCTCTACTAAAAGGAAAGTTTCTGCATACGGAGAGGAAACGAGTTCAGCAGCATAGAAAAGAGTGTAAATATAAAGGAGCAAATATAAAGAGTGTAAATATAAAAAAATCTCTACTAAAAGGAAACTTTCTGCATACGGAGAGGAAACGAGTTCAGCAGCATAGAAAAGAGTGTAAATATAAAGGAGTAAATATAAAGAGTGTAAATATAAAAAAATTCCTACTAAAAGGAAACTTCCTGCATACTGAGAGGAAACGAGTTCAGCAGCATAGAAAATAGTGTAAATATAAAAGAATCGTCATTAGTAGAAACGAGTTCAGCAGCATAGAAAAGAGTGTAAATATAAAGGAATCGTCATTAGTAGAAACGAGTTCAGCAGCATAAAAAAGAGTGTAAATATAAAGGAATCGTCATTAGTAGAAACGAGTTCAGCAGCATAGAAACGAGTGTAAATATAAAGGAATTGTCATTAGTAGAAACGAGTTCAGCAGCATAGAAAAGAGTGTAAATATAATGGAATCGTCATTAGTAGAAACGAGGTCAGCAGCATAGAAAAGTGTACAAATATAAAGGAATTGTCATTAGTAGAAACGAGTTCAGCAGCATAGAAAAGAGTGTAAATACAAAGGAGTAAAAATAAAGAGTGTAAATATAAAAAAATCTCTACTAAAAGGAAACTTTCTGCATACGGAGAGGAAACGAGTTCAGCAGCATAGAAAGAGTGTAAATATAAAGGAGTAAATATAAAGAGTGTAAATATAAAAAATCTCTACTAAAAGGAAACTTTCTGCATACGGAGAGGAAACGAGTTCAGCAGCATAGAAAGAGTGTAAATATAAAGGAGTAAATATAAAGAGTGTAAATATAAAAAATCTCTACTAAAAGGAAACTTTCTGCATACGGAGAGGAAACGAGTTCAGCAGCATAGAAAAGATTGTAAATATAAAGGAACCGTCATTAGTAGAAACGAGTTCAGCAGCATAGAAAAGAGTGTAAATATAAAGGAATAGTCATTAGTAGAAACGAGTTCAGCAGCATAGAAAACAGTGTAAATATAAAGGTCATCGTCATTGGTAGAAACGAGTTCAGCAGCATAGAAAAGAATGTAAATATAAAGGAATCGTCATTAGTAGAAACGAGTTCAGCAGCATAGAAAAGAGTGTAAATATTAAGGAATCGTCATTAGTAGAAACGAGTTCAGCAGCATAGAAAAGAGTGTAAATATAAAGGAATCGTCATTATTAGAAACGAGTTCAGCAGCATAGAAAAGAGTGTAAATATAAAGGAATCTTCATTAGTAGAAAAGAGTTCAGCAGCATAGAAAAGTGTGTAAATATAAAGGAATCATCATTAGTAGAAACGAGTTCAGCAGCATAGAAAAGAGTGTAAATATAATGGAATCGTCATTAGTAGAAACGAGTTCAACAGCATAGAAAGAGTGTAAATATAAAGGAATCGTCATCAGTAGAAACGAGTTCAGCAGCATAGAAAAGAGTGTAAATATAAAGGTCATCGTCATTAGTAGAAACGAGTTCAGCAGCATAGAAAAGAGTGTAAATATAAAGGAATCGTCATTAGTAGAAACGAGTTCAGCAGCATAGAAACGAGTGTAAATATAAAGGAATTGTGATTAGTAGAAACGAGTTCAGCAGCATAGAAAATAGTGTAAATATAAAGGAGTAAAAATAAAGAGTGTAAATATAAAAAATCTCTGCTAAAAGGAAACTTTCTGCATACGGAGAGGAAACGAGTTCAGCAGCATAGAAAAGAGTGTAAATACAAAAGGAATCGTCATTGGTAGAAACGAGTTCAGCAGCATAGAAAAGAGTGTAAATATAAAGGTCATCGTCATTAGTAGAAACGAGTTCAGCAGCATAGAAAAGAGTGTAAATATAAAGGTCATCGTCATTAGTAGAAAAGAGTTCAGCAGCATAGAAAAGAGTGTAAATACAAAAGGAATCGTCATTAGTAGAAACGACTTCAGCAGCATAGAAAAAAGTCTAAAAATATAAAGGAATCGTCATCAGTAGAAACGAGTTCAGCAGCATAGAAAAGAGTGTAAATATAAAGGTCATCGTCATTAGTAGAAACGAGTTCAGCAGCATAGAAAACAGTGTAAAAATAAAGGAATCGTCATTAGTAGAGACGAGTTCAGCAGCATAGAAAAGAGTGTAAATATAAAGGAATCGTCATTAGTAGAGACGAGTTCAGCAGCATAGAAGAGAGTGTAAATATAAAGGAATTGTCATTAGTAGAAACGAGTTCAGCAGCATAGAAAAGAGTGTAAATACAAAAGGAATCGTCATTAGTAGAAACGAGTTCAGCAGCATAGAAAAGAGTGTAAATATAAAGGTGATCGTCATTAGTAGAAACGAGTTCAGCAGCATAGAAAAGAGTGTAAATATAAAGGGATTGTCATTAGTAGAAACGAGTTCAGCAGCATAGAAAATAGTGTAAATATAAAGGAATCGTCATTAGTAGAAACGAGTTCAGCAGCATAGAAAAGAGTGTAAATATAAAGGAATCGTCATTAGTAGAAACGAGTTCAGCAGCATAGAAAATAGTGTAAATATAAAGGAGTAAATATAAAGAGTGTAAATATAAAAAAAATCTCTACTAAAAGAAAAGTTTCTGCATACGGAGAGGAAACGAGTTCAGCAGCATAGAAAAGAGTGTAAATATAAAGGAGTAAATATAAAGAGTGTAAATATAAAAAAATCTCTACTAAAAGGAAACTTTCTGTATACGGAGAGGAAACGAGTTCAGCAGCATAGAAAAGAGTGTAAATATAAAGGAGTAAATATAAAGAGTGTAAACATAAAAAAATTCCTACTAAAAGGAAACTTCGTATACGGAGAGGAACGAGTTCAGCAGCATAGAAAAGATAAATATAAAGGAATCGTCATTAGTAGAAACGAGTTCAGCAGCATAGAAAATAGTGTAAATATAAAAGGAGTAAATATAAAGAGTGTAAATATAAAAAAATCTCTACTAAAAGGAAAGTTTCTGCATACGGAGAGGAAACGAGTTCAGCAGTACAGAAAGAGTGTGAATATAAAGGAGTAAATATAAAGAGTGTAAATATAAAAAATCACTAAAAGGAAACTCTCGCATACGGAGAAAACGAGTTCATACATAGAAAAGAGTAAATAGTAAAATAACTGTCATTAGTAGAAACGACGGCAGCATAGAAAAGAGTGTAAATATAAAGAATCGTCAATAGTAGAAACAAGTTCAGCAGCATAGAAAAGAGGTAAATATAAAGGAATCGTCATTATAGAAACAAGTTCAGCAGCATAGAAAAGAGTGTAAATATAAAGGAATCGTCATTAGTAGAAACGAGTTCAGCAGCATAGAAAAGAGTGTAAATATAAAGGAATCGTCATTAGTAGAAACGAGCAGCAGCATAGAAAAGAGTGTAAATACAAAAAAGGAATCGTCATTAATAGAAACGAGTTCAGCAGCACAAGGCAAGAAAGTGTAAATATAAAGGTCATCGTCATTATAGAAACGAGTTCAGCAGCATAGAAAGGAATGTAAATATAAAGGTCATCGTCATTAGTAGAAACGAGTTCAGCAGCATAGAAAAGAGTGTAAATTTAAAGGTCATCGTCATTAGTAGAAACGAGTTCAGCAGCATAGAAAAGAGTGTAAATATAAAGGAATCGTCATTAGTAGAAACGAGTTCAGCAGCATAGAAAAGAGTGTAAATATAAAGGAATCGTCATTAGTAGAGACGAGTTCAGCAGCATAAAAAAGAGTGTAAATATAAAGGAATTGTCATTAGTAGAAACGAGTTCAGCAGCATAGAAAAGAGTGTAAATACAAAAGGAATCGTCATTAGTAGAAACGAGTTCAGCAGCATAGAAAAGAGTGTAAATATAAAGGTCATCGTCATTAGTAGAAACGAGTTCAGCAGCATAGAAAAGAATGTAAATATAAAGGAATCGTCATTAGTACAAACGAGTTCAGCAGCATAGAAAAGAGTGTAAATATAATGGAATCGTCATTAGTAGAAACGAGTTCAGCAGCATAGATAAGAGTGTAAATATAAAGGAATCGTCATTAGTAGAAACGACTTCAGCAGCATAGAAAAAAGTGTAAATATAAAGGAATCGTCATTAGTAGAAACGAGTTCAGCAGCATAGAAAAGAGTGTAAATATGAAGGTCATCGTCATTAGTAGAAACGAGTTCAGCAGCATAGAAAAGAGTGTAAATGTAAAGGTCATCGTCATTAGTAGAAACGACTTCAGCAGCATAGAAAAGAGTGTAAATATAAAGGAATCGTCATTAGTAGAAACGAGTTCAGCAGCATAGAAAAGAGTGTAAATATAAAGTCATCGTCATTAGTAGAAACGATTTCAGCAGCATAGAAAAGAGTGTAAATATAAAGGAATCGTCATTAGTAGAAACGAGTTCAGCAGCATAGAAAAGAGTGTAAATATAATGGATTCGTCATTAGTAGAAACGAGTTCAGCAGCATAGAAAAGAGTGTAAATATAAAGGAATTGTCATTAGTAGAAACGAGTTCAGCAGCATAGCAAATAGTGTAAATATAAAGGAATCGTCATTAGTAGAAACGAGTTCAGCAGCATAGAAAAGAGTGTAAATATAAAGGAATCGTCATTAGTAGAAACGAGTTCAGCAGCATAGAAAATAGTGTAAATATAAAGGAGTAAATATAAAGAGTGTAAATATAAAAAAATCTCTACTAAAAGGAAAGTTTCTGCATACGGAGAGGAAACGAGTTCAGCAGCATAGAAAAGAGTGTAAATATAAAGGAGTAAATATAAAGAGTGTAAATATAAAAAAATCTCTACTAAAAGGAAACTTTCTGCATACGGAGAGGAAACGAGTTCAGCAGCATAGAAAAGAGTGTAAATATAAAGGAGTAAATATAAAGAGTGTAAATATAAAAAAATTCCTACTAAAAGGAAACTTCCTGCATACTGAGAGGAAACGAGTTCAGCAGCATAGAAAAGAGTGTAAATATAAAAGAATCGTCATTAGTAGAAACGAGTTCAGCAGCATAGAAAAGAGTGTAAATATAAAGGAATCGTCATTAGTAGAAACGAGTTCAGCAGCATAAAAAAGAGTGTAAATATAAAGGAATCGTCATTAGTAGAAACGAGTTCAGCAGCATAGAAACGAGTGTAAATATAAAGGAATTGTCATTAGTAGAAACGAGTTCAGCAGCATAGAAAAGAGTGTAAATATAATGGAATCGTCATTAGTAGAAACGAGGTCAGCAGCATAGAAAAGTGTACAAATATAAAGGAATTGTCATTAGTAGAAACGAGTTCAGCAGCATAGAAAAGAGTGTAAATACAAAGGAGTAAAAATAAAGAGTGTAAATATAAAAAAATCTCTACTAAAAGGAAACTTTCTGCATACGGAGAGGAAACGAGTTCAGCAGCATAGAAAGAGTGTAAATATAAAGGAGTAAATATAAAGAGTGTAAATATAAAAAATCTCTACTAAAAGGAAACTTTCTGCATACGGAGAGGAAACGAGTTCAGCAGCATAGAAAGAGTGTAAATATAAAGGAGTAAATATAAAGAGTGTAAATATAAAAAATCTCTACTAAAAGGAAACTTTCTGCATACGGAGAGGAAACGAGTTCAGCAGCATAGAAAAGATTGTAAATATAAAGGAACCGTCATTAGTAGAAACGAGTTCAGCAGCATAGAAAAGAGTGTAAATATAAAGGAATAGTCATTAGTAGAAACGAGTTCAGCAGCATAGAAAACAGTGTAAATATAAAGGTCATCGTCATTGGTAGAAACGAGTTCAGCAGCATAGAAAAGAATGTAAATATAAAGGAATCGTCATTAGTAGAAACGAGTTCAGCAGCATAGAAAAGAGTGTAAATAATAAGGAATCGTCATTAGTAGAAACGAGTTCAGCAGCATAGAAAAGAGTGTAAATATAAAGGAATCGTCATTATTAGAAACGAGTTCAGCAGCATAGAAAAGAGTGTAAATATAAAGGAATCGTCATTAGTAGAAAAGAGTTCAGCAGCATAGAAAAGTGTGTAAATATAAAGGAATCATCATTAGTAGAAACGAGTTCAGCAGCATAGAAAAGAGTGTAAATATAATGGAATCGTCATTAGTAGAAACGAGTTCAACAGCATAGAAAGAGTGTAAATATAAAGGAATCGTCATCAGTAGAAACGAGTTCAGCAGCATAGAAAAGAGTGTAAATATAAAGGTCATCGTCATTAGTAGAAACGAGTTCAGCAGCATAGAAAAGAGTGTAAATATAAAGGAATCGTCATTAGTAGAAACGAGTTCAGCAGCATAGAAACGAGTGTAAATATAAAGGAATTGTGATTAGTAGAAACGAGTTCAGCAGCATAGAAAATAGTGTAAATATGAAGGAGTAAAAATAAAGAGTGTAAATATAAAAAATCTCTGCTAAAAGGAAACTTTCTGCATACGGAGAGGAAACGAGTTCAGCGGCATAAAAAAAAGTGTTAATACAAAGGAGTAAAATTAAAGTGTGTAAATATAAAAAAATCTCTACTAAAAGGAATCTTTCTGCATACGGAGAGGAAACGAGTTCAGCAGCATAGAAAAGAGTGTAAATATAAAGGAGTAAATATAAAGAGTGTAAATATAAAAAAATTTCTACTAAAAGGAAACTTTCTGCATACGGAGAGGAAACGAGTTCAGCAGCATAGAAAAGAGTGTAAATATAAAGGAGTAAATATAAAGAGTGTAAATATAAAAAAATTCCTACTAAAAGGAAACTTTCTGCATACGGAGAGGAAACGAGTTCAGCAGCATAGAAAAGAGTGTAAATATAAAGGAATCGTCATTAGTAGAAACGAGTTCAGCAGCATAGAAAAGAGTGTAAATATAAAGGTCATCGTCATTAGTAGAAACGAGTTCAGCAGCATAGAAAGGAGTGTAAATATAAAGATCATCGTCATTAGTAGAAACGAGTTCAGCAGCATAGAAAAGAGTGTAAATATAAAGGAATCGTCATTAGTAGAAACGCGTTCAGCAGCATAGAAAAGAGTGTAAATATAAAGGAATCGTCATTAGTAGAAACGAATTCAGCAGCATAGAAAAGAGTGTAAATATAATGGAATCGTCATTAGTAGAAACGAGTTCAGCAGCATGGAAAAGAGTGTAAATATAAAGGAATTGTCATTAGTAGAAACGAGTTCAGCAGCATGGAAAAAAGTGTAAATATAAAGGAATTGTCATTAGTAGAAACGAGTTCAGCAGCATAGAAAATAGTGTAAATATAAAGAAGTAAATATAAAGAGTGTAAATAAAAAAAATCTCTACTAAAAGGAAACTTTCTGCATACGGAGAGGAAACGAGTTCAGCAGCATAGTAAAGACTTTAAATATAAAGGAGTAAATATAAAGGGTGTAAATATAAAAAAATTCATACTAAAAGGAAACTTTCTGCATACGGAGAGGAAACGATTTCAGCAGCATAGAAAAGTGTGTAAATATAAAGGAGTAAATATAAAGAGGGTAAATATAAAAAATCTCTACTAAAAGGAAACTTTCTGCATACCGAGAGGAAACGAGTTCAGCAGCATAGGAAAGAGTGTAAATATAATGGCATCGTCATTAGTAGAAACGAGTTCAGCAGCATAGAAAAGAGTGTAAATATAAAGGTCATCGTCATTAGTAGAAACGAGTTCAGCAGCATAGAAAATAGTGTATATATAAAGGAATCGTCATTAGTAGAAACGAGTTCAGCAGCATAGAAAAGAGTGTAAATATAATGGAATCGTCATTAGTAGAAACGAGTTCAGCAGCATAGAAAAGAGTGTAAATATAAAGATCATCGTCATTAGTAGAAACGAGTTCAGCAGCATACAAAAGAGTGTAAATATAAAGGAATCGTCATTAGTAGAAACGAGTTCAGCAGCATAGAAAAGAGTGTAAATATAAAGGTCATCGTCATTAGTAGAAACGAGTTCAGTAGCATAGAAAAGAATGTAAATATAAAGGAATCGTCATTAGTAGAAACGAGTTCAGCAGCATAGAAAAGAGTGTAAATATAAAGGAATCGTCATTAGTAGAAACGAGTTCAGCAGCATAGAAAACAGTGTAAACATAAAGGAATCGTCATTAGTAGAAACGAGTTCAACAGCATAGAAAAGAGTGTAAATATAAAGGAATCGTCATTAGTAGAAACGAGTTCAGCAGCATAGAAACGAGTGTAAATATAAAGGAATTGTCATTAGTAGAAACGAGTTCAGCTGCATAGAAAAGAGTGTAAATATAATGGAATCGTCATTAGTAGAAACGAGTTCAGCAGCATAGAAAAGAGTGTAAATATAAAGGTCATCGTCATTAGTAGAAACGAGTTCAGCTGCATAGAAAAGAGTGTAAATATAAAGGAATCGTCATTAGTAGAAACGAGTTCTGCAGCATAGTCAAGAGTGTAAATATAAAGGATTCGTCATTAGTAGAAACGAGTTCAGCAGCATAGAAAAGAGTGTAAATGTAAAGGTCATCGTCATTAGTAGAAACAAGTTCAGCAGCATAGAAAAGAGTGTAAATATAAAGGTCATCGTCATTAGTAGAAACGAGTTCAGCAGCATAGAAAAGAGTGTAAATATAAAGGAATTGTCATTAGTAGAAACGAGTTCAGCAGCAGAGAAAATAGTCTAAATATAAAGGAGTAAATATAAAGAGTGTAAATATAAAAAATTCCTACTAAAAGGAAACTTTCTGCATACGGATAGGAAACCAGTTCAGCAGCATAGAAAAGAGTGTAAATATAAAGGAGTAAATATAAAGAGTGTAAATATAAAAAATCTCTACTAAAAGGAAACTTTCTGCATACAGAGAGGAAACGAGTTCTGCAGCATAGAAAAGAGTGTAAATATAAAGGAATCGTCATTAGTAGAAACGAGTTCAGCAGCATAGAAAAGCGTGTAAATATAATGGACTCGTCATTAGTAGAAACGTGTTCAAGAGCATAGAAAAAGTGTAAATATAAAGGTCATCGTCATTAGTAGAAACGAGTTCAGCAGCATAGAAAAGAGTGTAAATATAAAGGTCATCGTCATTAGTAGAAACGAGTTCAGCAGCATAGAAAAGAGTGTAAATATAAAGGAATCGTCATTAGTAGAAACGAGTTCAGCAGCATAGAAAACAGTGTAAATATAAAGGAATCGTCATTAGTAGAAACGAGTTCAGCAGCATAGAAAAGAGTGTAAATATAAAGGAATTGTCATTAGTAGAAACGAGTTCAGCAGCATAGAAAATAGTGTAAATATAAAGGAGTAAATATAAAGAGTGTAAATATAAAAAATTTCTCTACTAAAAGGAAACTTTCTGCATACGGAGAGGAAACGAGTTCAGCGGCATAAAAAAGATTGCAAATATAAAGGCGTAAAAATAAAGAGTGTAAATATAAAAAAAACTTTACTAAAAGGAAACTTTCTGCATACGGAGAGGAAACGAGTTCAGCAGCATAGAAAAGTGTGTAAATATAAAGGAGTAAATATAAAGAGTGTAAATATAAAAAAATCTCTACTAAAAGGAAACTTTCTGCATACGGAGAGGAAACGAGTTCAGCAGCATAGAAAAAAAGTGTAAATATAGAGGAGTAAATATAAAGTGTGTAAATATAAAAAAATTCCTACTAAAAGGAAACTTTCTGCATACGGAGAGGAAACGAGTTCAGCAGCATAGAAAAGAGTGTAAATATAAAGGAATCGTCATTAGTAGAAACTAGTTCAGCAGCATAGAAAAGAGTGTAAATATAATGGAATCGTCATTAGTAGAACCGTGTTCAGCAGCATAGAAAAAAGTGTAAATATAAAAGTCATCGTCATTAGTAGAAACGAGTTCAGCAGCATAGAAAAGAGTGTAAATATAAAGGTCATCGTCATTAGTAGAAACGAGTTCAGCAGCATAGAAAATAGTGTAAATATAAAGGAATCGTCAATAGTAGAAACGAGTTCAGCAGCATAGAAAAGAGTGTAAATATAAAGGATTCGTCATTAGTAGAAACGACTTCAGCTGCATAGAAAAGAGTGTAAATATAAAGGAATCGTCATTAGTAGAAACGAGTTCAGCAGCATAGAGAAGAGTGTAAATATAAAGGTCATCGTCATTAGTAGAAATAAGTTCAGCAGCATAGAAAAGAGTGTAAATATAAAGGAATCGTCATTAGTAGAAACGAGTTCAGCAGCATAGAAAAGAGTGTAAATATAAAGGTCATCGTCATTAGTAGAATCAAGTTCAGCAGCATAGAAAAGAGTGTAAATATAAAGGTCATCGTCATTAGTAGAAACGAGTTCAGCAGCAGAGAAAATAGTGTAAATATAAAGGAGTAAATATAAAGAGTGTAAATATAAAAAATTTCCTACTAAAAGGAAATTTTCTGCATACGGATAGGAAACCAGTTCAGCAGCATAGAAAAGAGTGTAAATATAAACGAGTAAATATAAAGAGTGTAAATATAAAACATCTCTACTAAAGGGAAACTTTCTGCATACGGAGAGGAAACGAGTTCTGCAGCATAGAAAAGAGTGTAAATATAAAGGAATCGTCATTAGTAGAAACGAGTTCAGCAGCATAGAAAAGCGTGTAAATATAATGGAATCGCCATTAGTAGAAACGTGTTCAGGAGCATAGAAAAAGTGTAAATATAAATGTCATCGTCATTAGTAGAAACGTGAGTTCAGCAGCATAGAAAAGAGGTGTAAATATAAAGGTCATCGTCAGTTAGGTAGAAACGAGTTCAGCAGCATAGAAAAGAGTGTAAATATAAATAACTCGTCATTAGTAGAAACGAGTTCAGCAGCATAGAAAAGAGTGTAAAAATAAAGGAATCGTCATTAGTGAGAAACGAGTTCAGCAGCATAGAAAAGAGTGTAAATATAAAGGAATTGTCATTAGTAGAAACTGAATTCAGCAGCATAGGGAAAATAGTGTAAATATAAAGGAGTAAATATAAAGAGTGTAAATATAAAAAATCTCTACTAAAAGGAAACTTTCTGCATATTGGAGAGGAAACGAGTTCAGCGGCATAAAAAAGAGTGTAAATATAAAAGGCGTAGAGTAAATATAAAGAGTGTAAATATAAAAAAATTCTCTACTAAAAGGAAATCTTTCTCATACGGAGAGGAAACGAGTTCAGCAGCATAGAAAAGAGTGTAAATATAAAGGAATCGTCACTTAGTAGAAACGAGTTCAAAAAGGCAAAAGCAGTAAGAAAAGCAAAGGTGTAAATATAAAGGCTATCGTCATTAGTAAAAAGAAACGAGTTCAGCAGCATCGGAAAGAGTGTAAATATAAAGGAATCGTCATTAGTAGAAACGACTTCAGCAGCATAGAAAAGAGTGTAAATATAAAGGAATCGTCATTAGTAGAAACGAGTTCAGCAGCATAGAAAAGAGTGTAAATATAAAGGAATCGTCATTAGTAGAAACGAGTTCAGCAGCATAGAAAAGAGTGTAAATATAATGGAATCGTCATTAGTAGAAACGAGTTCAGCAGCATAGAAAGAGTGTAAATATAAAGGTCATCGTCATTAGTAGAAACGAGTTCAGCAGCATAGAAAAGATTGTAAATATAAAGGAATCGTCATTAGTAGAAACGAGTTCAGCAACATAGAAAAGAGTGTAAATATAAAGGAATTGTCATTAGTAGAAACGAGTTCAGCAGCATAGAAAATAGTGTAAATATAAAGGAGTAAATATAAAGAGTGTAAATATAAAAAATCTCTACTAAAAGGAAACTTTCTGCATACGGAGAGGAAACGAGTTTAGCAGCATAGAAAAGAGTGTAAATATAATGGAGTAAAAATAAAGAGTGTAAATATAAAAAAATCTCTACTAAAAAGAAACTTTCTGCATACGGCGAGGAAACGATTTCAGCAGCATAGAAAAGAGTGTAAATATAAAGGAGTAAATATAAAGAGTGTAAATATAAAAAAATGTCTACGAAAAGGAAACTTTCTGCATACGGAGAGGAAACGAGTTCAGCAGCATAGAAAAGAGTGTAAATATAAAGGAGTAAATATAAAGAGTGTAAATATAAAAAAATTCCTACTAAAAGGAATCTCTCTGCATACGGAGAGGAAACGAGTTCAGCAGCATAGAAAAGAGTGTAAATATAAAGGAGTAAATATAAAGAGTGTAAATATAAAAAAATCTCTACTAAAAGGAAACTTTCTGCATACGGAGAGGAAACGAGTTCAGCAGAATAGAAAAGAGTGTAAATATAATGGAATCGTCATTAGTAGAAACGTGTTCAGCAGCATAGACAAAAGTGTAAATATAAAGGTCATCCTCATTAGTAGAAACGAGTTCAGCAGCATAGAAAAGATCGTAAATATAAAGGTCATCGTCATTAGTAGAAACGAGTTCAGCAGCATAGAAAAGAGTGTAAATATAAAGGTCATCGTCATTAGTAGAAACGATTTCAGCAGCATAGGAAAGAGTGTAAATATAAAGGAATCGTCATTAGTAGAAACTACTTCAGCAGCATAGAAAACAGTGTAAATATAAAGGAATCGTCATTAGTAGAAACGACTTCAGCAGCCTAGAAAAGTGTGTAAATATAAAGGAATCGTAATTAGTAGAAACGTGTTCAGCAGCATAGAAAAGAGTGTAAATATAAAGGAATCGTCATTAGTAGAAACGAGTTCAGCAGCATAGAAAAGATTGTAAATATAAAGGAATCGTCATTAGTAGAAACGAGTTCAGCAACATAGAAAAGAGTGTAAATATAAAGGAATTGTCATTAGTAGAAACGAGTTCAGCAGCATAGAAAAGAGTGTAAATATAATGGAATCGTCATTAGTAGAAACGAGTTCAGCAGCATAGAAAGAGTGTAAATATAAAGGTCATCGTCATTAGTAGAAACGAGTTCAGCAGCATAGAAAAAAGTGTAAATATAAAGGAATCGTCATTAGTAGAAACGACTTCAGCAGCATAGAAAAGAGTGTAAATATAAAGGAATCGTCATTAGTAGAAACGAGTTCAGCAGCATAGAAAAGATTGTAAATATAAAGGAATCGTCATTAGTAGAAACGAGTTCAGCAACATAGAAAAGAGTGTAAATATAAAGGAATTGTCATTAGTAGAAACGAGTTCAGCAGCATAGAAAATAGTGTAAATATAAAGGAGTAAATATAAAGAGTGTAAATATAAAAAATCTCTACTAAAAGGAAACTTTCTGCATACGGAGAGGAAACGAGTTTAGCAGCATAGAAAAGAGTGTAAATATAATGGAGTAAAAATAAAGAGTGTAAATATAAAAAAATCTCTACTAAAAAGAAACTTTCTGCATACGGCGAGGAAACGATTTCAGCAGCATAGAAAAGAGTGTAAATATAAAGGAGTAAATATAAAGAGTGTAAATATAAAAAAATGTCTACGAAAAGGAAACTTTCTGCATACGGAGAGGAAACGAGTTCAGCAGCATAGAAAAGAGTGTAAATATAAAGGAGTAAATATAAAGAGTGTAAATATAAAAAAATTCCTACTAAAAGGAATCTCTCTGCATACGGAGAGGAAACGAGTTCAGCAGCATAGAAAAGAGTGTAAATATAAAGGAGTAAATATAAAGAGTGTAAATATAAAAAAATCTCTACTAAAAGGAAACTTTCTGCATACGGAGAGGAAACGAGTTCAGCAGAATAGAAAAGAGTGTAAATATAATGGAATCGTCATTAGTAGAAACGTGTTCAGCAGCATAGACAAAAGTGTAAATATAAAGGTCATCCTCATTAGTAGAAACGAGTTCAGCAGCATAGAAAAGATCGTAAATATAAAGGTCATCGTCATTAGTAGAAACGAGTTCAGCAGCATAGAAAAGAGTGTAAATATAAAGGTCATCGTCATTAGTAGAAACGAGTTCAGCAGCATAGGAAAGAGTGTAAATATAAAGGAATCGTCATTAGTAGAAACTACTTCAGCAGCATAGAAAAGAGTGTAAATATAAAGGAATCGTCATTAGTAGAAACGACTTCAGCAGCCTAGAAAAGTGTGTAAATATAAAGGAATCGTAATTAGTAGAAACGTGTTCAGCAGCATAGAAAAGAGTGTAAATATAAAGGAATCGTCATTAGTAGAAACGAGTTCAGCAGCATAGAAAAGAGTGTAAATATAATGGAATCGTCATTAGTAGAAACGAGTTCAGCAGCATAGAAAAGAGTGTAAATATAAAGGTCATCGTAATTAGTACAAACGAGTTCAGCAGCATAGAAAAGAGTGTAAATATAAACGAATCGTCATTAGTGGAAACGAGTTCAACAGCATAGAAAAGAGTGTAAATATAAAGGCCATCGTCATTAGTACAAACGAGTTCAGCAGCATAGAAAAGAGTGTAAATATAATGGAATCGTCATTGGTAGAAACGAGTTCAGCAGCATAGCAAAGAGTGTAAATATAAAAGAATCGTCATTAGTAGTAACGAGTTCAGCAGCATAGAAAAGATTGTAAATATAATGGAATCGTCATTAGTAGAAACGAGTTCAGCAGCATAGAAACGAGTGCAAATATAAAGGTCATCGTCATTAGTAGAAACGAGTTCAGCAGCATAGAAAAGAGTGTAAATATAATGGAATCGTCATTAGTAGAAACGAGTTCAGCAGCATAGAAAAGAGTGTAAATATAAAGGAATCATCTTTAGTAGAAACGAGTTCAGCAGCATAGAAAAGAGTGTAAATATAAAGGAATCGTCATTAGTAGAAACGACTTCAGCAGCATAGAAAAGAGTGTAAATATAAAGGTCATCGTCATTAGTAGAAACGACTTCAGCAGCATAGAAAAGAGTGTAAATATAAAGGAATCGTCATTAGTAGAAACGACTTCAGCAGCATAGAAAAGAGTGTAAATATAATGGAATCGTCATTAGTAGAAACGAGTTCAGCAGCATAGAAAAGAGTGTAAATATAATGGAATCGTCATTAGTAGAAACGAGTTCAGCAGCATAGAAAAGTGTGTAAATATAAAGGAATTGTCATTAGTAGAAACGAGTTCAGCAGCATAGAAAAGAGTGTAAATACAAAAGGAATCGTCATTAGTAGAAACGAGTTCAGCAGCATAGAAAAGAGTGTAAATATAAAGGTCATCGTCATTAGTAGAAACGAGTTCAGCAGCAGAGAAAAGAGTGTAAATATAATGGAATCGTCATTAGTAGAAACGAGTTCAGCAGCATAGAAAAGAGTGTAAATATAATGGAATCGTCATTAGTAGAAACGAGTTCAGCAGCATAGAAAAGTGTGTAAATATAAAGGAATTGTCATTAGTAGAAACGAGTTCAGCAGCATAGAAAAAAGTGTAAATATAATGGAATCGTCATTAGTAGAAACGAGTTCAGCAGCATAGAAAAGTGTGTAAATATAAAGGAATTGTCATTAGTAGAAACGAGTTCAGCAGCATAGAAAAGAGTGTAAATATAATGGAATCGTCATTAGTAGAAACGAGTTCAGCAGCATAGACAAGAGTGTAAATATAAAGGTCATCGTCATTAGTAGAAACGAGTTCAGCAGCATAGAAAATGTGTAAATATAATGGAATCGTCATTAGTAGAAACGAGTTCAGCAGCATAGAAAAGAGTGTAAATATAAAGGTCATCGTCATTACTAGAAACGAGTTCAGCAGCATAGAAAAGAGTGTAAATATAAAGGAATCGTCATTAGTAGAAACGAGTTTAGCAGCATAGAAAAGAGTGTAAATATAATTGAATCGTCATTAGTAGAAACGAGTTCAGCAGCATAGAAAAGAGTGTAAATATAAAGGAATTGTCATTAGTAGAAACGAGTTCAGCAGCATAGAAAAGAGTGTAAATATAATGGAATCGTCATTAGTAGAAACGAGTTTAGCAGCATAGATAAGAGTGTAAATATAAAGGTCATCGTCATTAGTAGAAACGAGTTCAGCAGCATAGAAAAGAGTGTAAATATAAAGGAATCGT
Source organism: Ascarosepion bandense (assembly GCA_037127315.1). Taxonomy (NCBI): domain Eukaryota; kingdom Metazoa; phylum Mollusca; class Cephalopoda; order Sepiida; family Sepiidae; genus Ascarosepion; species Ascarosepion bandense. Next base: position 2,065,828 of record JBBBDQ010001148.1, on the reverse strand, counting down.
CATTAGTAGAAACGAGTTCAGCAGCATAGAAAAGAGTGTAAATATAATGGAATCGTCATTAGTAGAAACGAGTTCAGCAGCATAGAAAAGAGTGTAAATATAAAGGAATCGTCATTAGTAGAAACGAGTTCAGCAGCATAGAAAAGAGTGTAAATATAATGGAATCGTCATTACTAGAAACGAGTTCAGCAGCATAGAAAAGAGTGTAAATATAATGGAAACGTCATTAGTAGAAACGAGTTCAGCAGCATAGAAAAGAGTGTAAAGATAAAGGAATCGTCATTAGTCGAATCGAATTTAGCAGCATAGAAAAGAGTGTAAATATAAAAGTCATCGTCATTAGTAGAAACGAGTTCAGCAGCATAGAAAAGAGTGTAAATATAAAAGTCATCGTCATTAGTAGAAACGAGTTCAGCAGCACAGAAAAGAGTGTAAATATAAAGGTCATCGTCATTAGTAGAAACGAGTTCAGCAGCATAGAAAAGAGTGTAAATATAAAGGAATCGTCATTAGTAGAAACGAGTTCAGCAGCATAGAAAAGAGTGTAAATATAAAGGAATTGTCATTAGTAGAAACGAGTTCAGCAGCATAGAAAAGAGTGTAAATATAATGGAATCGTCATTAGTAGAAACGAGTTCAGCAGCATAGAAAAGAGTGTAAATATAAAGGTCATCGTCATTAGTAGAAACGAGTTCAGCAGCATAGAAAAGAGTGTAAATATAATGGAATCGTCATTAGTAAAAACGAGTTCAGCAGCATAGAAAAGAGTGTAAATATAAAGGAATTGTCATTAGCAGAAACGATTTCAGCAGCATAGAAAAGAGTGTAAATATAATGGAATCGTCATTAGTAGAAACGAGTTCAGCAGCATAGAAAAGAATGTAAATATAAAAGTCATCGTCATTAGTAGAAACGAGTTCAGCAGCATAGAAAAGAGTGTAAATATAAAGGAATCGTCATTAGTAGAAACGAGTTCAGCAGCATAGAAAAGAGTGTAAATATAAAGGAATTGTCATTAGTAGAAACGATTTCAGCAGCATAGAAAAGAGTGTAAATATAAAGGTCATCGTCATTAGTAGAAACGAGTTCAGCAGCATAGAAAATAGTGTAAATATAAAGGTCATCGTCATTAGTAGAAACGAGTTCAGCAGCATAGAAAAGAGTGTAAATATAATGGAATCGTCATTAGTAAAAACGAGTTCAGCAGCATAGAAAAGAGTGTAAATATAAAGGAATTGTCATTAGTAGAAACGAGTTCAGCAGCATAGAAAAAAGTGTAAATATAATGGAATCGTCATTAGTAGAAACGAGTTCAGCAGCATAGAAAAGAGTGTAAATATAAAGGAATCAACTTTAGTAGAAACGAGTTCAGCAGCATAGTAAAGAGTGTAAATATAATGGAATCGTCATTAGTAGAAACGAGTTCAGCAGCATAGAAAAGCGTGTAAATATAAAGGAATCGTCATTTGTAGAAACGACTTCAGCAGCATAGAAAAGAGTGTAAATATAATGGAATCGTCATTAGTAGAAACGAATTCAGCAGCATAGAAAAGTGTGTAAATATAAAGGAATTGTCATTAGTAGAAACGAGTTCAGCAGCATAGAAATGAGTGTAAATATAATGGAATCGTCATTAGTAGAAACGAGTTCAGCAGCATAGAAAAGAGTGTAAATATAAAGGTCATCGTCATTAGTAGAAACGAGTTCAGCAGCATAGAAAAGTGTGTAAATATAATGGAATCGTCATTAGTAGAAACGAGTTCAGCAGCATAGAAAAGAGTGTAAATATAAAGGTCATCGTCATTAGTAGAAACGAGTTCAGCAGCATAGAAAAGAGTGTAAATATAAAGGAATCGTCATTAGTAGAAACGAGTTCAGCAGCATAGAAAAGAGTGTAAATATAATGGAATCGTCATTAGTAGAAACGAGTTCAGCAGCATATAATCGAGTGTAAATATAAAGGAATTGTCATTAGTAGAAACGAGTTCAGCAGCATAGAAAAGAGTGTAAATATAATGGAATCGTCATTAGTAGAAACGAGTTCAGCAGCATAGAAAAGAGTGTAAATATAAAGATCATCGTCATTAGTAGAAACGAGTTTAGCAGCATAGAAAAGAGTGTAAATATAATTGAATCGTCATTAGTAGAAACGAGTTCAGCAGCATAGAAAAGAGTGTAAATATAAAGGAATCGTCATTAGTAGAAACGAGTTCAGCAGCATAGAAAAGAGTGTAAATATAAAGGAATCGTCATTAGTAGAAACGAGTTCAGCAGCATAGAAAAGAGTGTAAATATAATGGAATCGTCATTAGTAGAAACGAGTTCAGCAGCATAGAAAAGAGTGTAAATATAATGGAAACGTCATTAGTACAAACGAGTTCAGCAGCATCGAAAAGAGTGTAAATATAAAGGTCATCGTCATTAGTAGAAACGAGTTCAGCAGCATAGAAAAGAGTGTAAATATAATGGCATCGTCATTACTAGAAACGAGTTCAGCAGCATAGAAAAGAATGTAAATATAATGGAAACATCATTAGTAGAAACGAGTTCAGCAGCATAGAAAAGAGTGTAAAGATAAAGGAATCGTCATTAGTCGAATCGAATTTACCAGCATAGAAAAGAGTGTAAATATAAAGGTCATCGTCATTAGTAGAAACGAGTTCAGCAGCATAGAAAAGTGTGTAAATATAATGGAATCGTCATTAGTAGAAACGAGTTCAGCAGCATAGAAAAGAGTGTAAATATAAAGGTCATCGTCATTAGTAGAAACGAGTTCAGCAGCATAGAAAAGAGTGTAAATATAAAGGAATCGTCATTAGGAGAAACGAGTTCAGCAGCATAGAAAAGAGTGTAAATATAATGGAATCGTCATTAGTAGAAACGAGTTCAGCAGCATAGAAACGAGTGTAAATATAAAGGAATTGTCATTAGTAGAAACGACTTCAGCAGCATAGAAAAAGTGTAAATATAATGGAATCGTCATTAGTAGAAACGAGTTCAGCAGCATAGAAAAGAGTGTAAATATAAAGATCATCGTCATTAGTAGAAACGAGTTTAGCAGCATAGAAAAGAGTGTAAATATAATTGAATCGTCATTAGTAGAAACGAGTTCAGCAGCATAGAAAAGAGTGTAAATATAAAGGAATCGTCATTAGTAGAAACGAGTTCAGCAGCATAGAAAAGAATGTAAATATAAAGGAATCGTCATTAGTAGAAACGAGTTCAGCAGCATAGAAAAGAGTGTAAATATAAAGGAATTGTCATTATTAGAAACGAGTTCAGCAGCATAGAAAAGAGTGTAAATATAAAGGCCATCGTCATTAGTACAAACGAGTTCAGCAGCATAGAAAAGAGTGTAAATATAATTGCATCGTCATTACTAGGAACGAGTTCAGCAGCATAGAAAAAGAATGTAAATATAATGGAAACATCATTAGTAGAAACGAGTTCGGCAGCATAGAAAAGAGTGTAAAGATAAAGGAATCGTCATTAGTCGAATCGAATTTAGCAGCATAGAAAAGAGTGTAAATATAAAGGTCATCGTCATTAGTAGAAACGAGTTCAGCAGCATAGAAAAGAGTGTAAATATAATGGCATCGTCATTACTAGAAACGAGTTCAGCAGCATAGAAAAGAATGTAAATATAATGGAAACATCATTAGTAGAAACGAGTTCAGCAGCATAGAAAAGAGTGTAAAGATAAAGGAATCGTCATTAGTCGAATCGAATTTAGCAGCATAGAAAAGAGTGTAAATATAAAGGTCATCGTCATTAGTAGAAACGAGTTCAGCAGCATAGAAAAGAGTGTAAATATAATGGAATCGTCATTAGTAGAAACGAGTTCAGCAGCAATGAAAAGAGTGTAAATATATAGGAATTGTCATTAGTAGAAACGAGTTCAGCAGCATAGAAAAGAGTGTAAATATAATGGAATCGTCATTAGTAGAAACGAGTTCAGCAGCATAGAAAAGAGTGTAAATATAATTGAATCGTCATTCGTAGAAACGAGTTCAGCAGCATAGAAAAGAGTGTAAATATAAAGGAATCGTCATTAGTAGAAACGAGTTCAGCAGCATAGAAAAGAGTGTAAATATGATGGAATCGTCATTAGTAGAAACGAGTTCAGCAGCATAGAAAAAGAGTGTAAATATAATGGAATCGTCATTAGTAGAAACGAGTTCAGCAGCATAGAAAAGAGTGTAAATATAATGGCATCGTCATTACTAGAAACGTGTTCAGCATCATAGAAAAGAATGTAAATATAATGGAAACATCATTAGTAGAAACGAGTTCAGCAGCATAGAAAAGAGTGTAAAGATAAAGGAATCGTCATTAGTCGAATCGAATTTAGCAGCATAGAAAAGAGTGTAAATATAAAGGTCATCGTCATTAGTAGAAACGAGTTCAGCAGCATAGAAAAGAGTGTAAATATAATGGCATCGTCATTACTAGAAACGAGTTCAGCAGCATAGAAAAGAATGTAAATATAATGGAAACATCATTAGTAGAAACGAGTTCAGCAGCATAGAAAAGAGTGTAAAGATAAAGGAATCGTCATTAGTCGAATCGAATTTAGCAGCATAGAAAAGAGTGTAAATATAAAGGTCATCGTCATTAGTAGAAACGAGTTCAGCAGCATAGAAAAGAGTGTAAATATAATGGAATCGTCATTAGTAGAAACGAGTTCAGCAGCAATGAAAAGAGTGTAAATATATAGGAATTGTCATTAGTAGAAACGAGTTCAGCAGCATAGAAAAGAGTGTAAATATAATGGAATCGTCATTAGTAGAAACGAGTTCAGCAGCATAGAAAAGAGTGTAAATATAATTGAATCGTCATTAGTAGAAACGAGTTCAGCAGCATAGAAAAGAATGTAAATATAAAGGAATCGTCATTAGTAGAAACGAGTTCAGCAGCATAGAAAAGAGTGTAAATATGATGGAATCGTCATTAGTAGAAACGAGTTCAGCAGCATAGAAAAGAGTGTAAATATAATGGAATCGTCATTAGTAGAAACGAGTTCAGCAGCATAGAAAAGAGTGTAAATATAATGGAATCGTCATTAGTAGAAACGAGTTCAGCAGCATAGAAAAGTGTGTAAATATAAAGGAATTGTCATTAGTAGAAACGACTTCAGCAGCATAGAAAAGAGTGTAAATATAATGGAATCGTCATTAGTAGAAACGAGTTCAGCAGCATAGAAAAGAGTGTAAATATAATGGAATCGTCATTAGTAGAAACGAGTTCAGCAGCATAGAAAAGAGTGTAAATATAAAGGTCATCGTCATTAGTAGAAACGAGTTCAGCAGCATAGAAAAGAGTGTAAATATAAAGGCCATCGTCATTAGTAGAAACAAGTTCAGCAGCATAGAAAAGAGTGTAAATATAAAGGCCATCGTCATTAGTAGAAACGAGTTCAGCAGCATAGAAAAGAGTGTAAATATAAAGGCCATCGTCATTAGTAGAAACAAGTTCAGCAGCATAGAAAAGAGTGTAAATATAAAGGCCATCGTCATTAGTAGAAACGAGTTCAGCAGCATAGAAAAGAGTGTAAATATAAAGGAATCGTCATTAGTAGAAACGAGTTCAGCAGCATAGAAAAGAATGTAAATATAAAGGAATTGTCATTAGTAGAAACGAGTTCAGCAGCATAGAAAATAGTGTAAATATAAAGGCCATCGTCATTAGTACAAACGAGTTCAGCAGCATCGAAAAGAGTGTAAATATAAAGGTCATCGTCATTAGTAGAAACGAGTTCAGCAGCATAGAAAAGAGTGTAAATATAAAGGAATCGTCATTAGTAGAAACGAGTTCAGCAGCATAGAAATGAGTGTCAATATAAAGGAATCGTCATTAGTAGAAACGAGCCCAGCCGCATAGAAAAGAGTGTAAATATAAAGGAATCGTCATTAGTAGCAGCCATCTGAACAATATAAGATACGCAGATGATACAGTGCTGATTCCAAATAAAAGAATTCACCTACAAGACATCATACAAAAAATAGTTTAAAGCTGAAAAAAGAACTACATATAAACTACCAGAAAACAGAATGCATGGTAATCAGTAAAAAGAGAAACCCAACATTCCAATTACAAGTTAGCGATACCAACATCTAACAGGTGAAGAAATTTAAATATCTGGTAAGCGTTCTAACAGAGGACCGAAAGATCAGAAGGCGTATTGGCTTAAACAAGGATGCATTCCAGAAGCTGAGTTGAATATTAATAGGCAGGAAAATATCGCTATAAACAAAGAAAGATTACTGGACTGTTTTGTGATGCCTGTCATTCAATATAGCAGCGAGTGTTGGACAATCTCATCAAAGAAATACTGGAAGCAACTGAAATGCATTTCTACAGAAGGATGCTGCGGATACCATGGAAGGAAACGTTAGCAACGACAAGTTTTTAGAGGCGTTTGACACCAGAAGGAAACTGGAACTTAACGTAAGTAAAAGCCATCTGAAGTTTTTGGGACATGTCTTGGAACGCAAAACCGGGGAACCGAGTTCGAATTCCAGTTGAATGCTTTGCATTCACTTACGAGCAAATAACCTTGGGAAAAGTATTAAGTCGTCCTCTCCCTCCAGCTATAGGTCAAATAACAGGATAGATTACGTTCTAGAGCTTTGGTCGGTTACTAATCTACCGCAGAAAGCAATGTCAACCTACTGCGGGAAAATCTTCTGCCCAGTCAATCATGTCTCTTTTGAGACATGATCGCCCAAGGGTGTATTACGTATGGCACTTCACTAACTGAATGAATGAAGAAGTCTGGCTTTAAGATCCTGATGCATTCGGGACGGACAGAGAGGAAGAGAGACAGGGGAAAACAACGCATGACATACTTGATGGATTTGAGCAGATGGATGACGAAACGTGGATTTAGTGAGATAAAAGGAGAAGGGATATTAAGAGCGCCAAGGGGCAGGGGGATGTGGAAAGTCATGATCGCTTACGTCCTGAAGAAACACGGTACATTAAAGTAGAAACCTCGTTGCTACTGCGGTTTCTACCAACAAAGTTTCTTCAGCCTTGAAGAATGTTAATTGCATTTCTGATACCTTTATTCATACACACACCTTTAATAAGAAAAAGATGGAAGGGAAGTGGTGGGGGGTAAATTAAAAAATATAAGAATTGAAAGAAATTGACAGTCTAGGAAGGAAAAAATTAGGTACACTCTTCCTGGTTCATATAATCCTAAAACATATTTTTTATGTTTTTATTTTTTAATCATATCACCCGGAGCAAGGCGGTAACGCCACAGATGCGCAGGGGTCTACGTAAGAGTGAAAGGATTGGAAAAGAGAAAGCCGGAAACCACATCCTAAACAGGTAAAAAGGGATGAGCCTCTTCACCTGTTTAATAGACGTGGGTGGAATGTGATCCGGCAGTAGTTTAGTCTATCTACTCCAACTGAAAAAAAAGAAAAGAGTGAACAGATTGGAAAAGTGAAAGCTGTAAATCGCATCCTAAACAGGAAACAAGGGATGAGCCCCTTCACCTGTTCAATAGACCTGGGTGGAGTGTGAACCGGGGGTAGTTCAGTCTATCTACGCCAATTGAAAAAAGAAAAAAAAAAAAGAAAAGACTGAAAAGAATGGAAAAGAGAAAACCGGAAACCACATTCTAAACAGGGAAGAAGGGATGAGCCTCTTCACCTGTTCAATAGACGTGGGTGGAGTGTGAACCAGGCGATAGTTAATCTATCTACTCCAAATGAAAAACAAAAGAAAAGAGTGAAAAGATTGGAAAATAGAAAACCGGAAACCACATCCAAAACTGGGAAGAAGGGATGAGCCCGTTTACCTGTTCAATAGATGTGGGTGGAGTGTGAACCAGGCGATAATTTATTCTATCTACTCCAATTGAAAAAAAAAGAAAAAAAAGAAAAGAGTGAAAAGATTGGAAAAGAGAAAGCCGGAAACCACATCCTAAACAGGGAACAAGGGATGAGCCTCTTCACCTGTTCAATAGACGTGTGTGGAGTGTAAACCGGGCGGAAGTTTCGTCCTACTCCAATTGAAAAAAAAAAGAAAAGAGTGAAAAGATTGGAAAAGTGAAAGCCGTAAATCACATCCTACACAGGAATAAAGGAATGAGCCTCTTCACCTGTTCAATAGGCGTGGGTTTAATGTGAACCGGGCGGTAATTTAGTCTATCTACTCCAATTGAAAAAAAAAGAAAGAAAGAAAGAAAAGATTGGAAAAGAGAAAGCCGGAAACCACATCCTAAACAGGGAACAAGGAATGACCGTCTTCACCAGTTCAATAGACATGTGTGGAGTGTTAAGCGGGCGGTAGTTTAGTCTATCTACTCCAATTGAAAAAATGAAAATAGAAAAGATTGAAAAGAATTGGAAAAGAGAAAGCCGAAAACCACATCCTAAACAGGGAAAAAAGGATTAGCCTCTTCACCTGTTCAATAGACGTGGGTAAAGTGTGAACCCGGCGATAGCTTAGTCTATCTTCTCCAATTGAAAAAAAAAGAACAAACGAAAAGAGTGAAAAGATTGGAAAAGAGAAAGCCGGAAACCACATCCTAAACAGGGAACAAGGGATGAGCCTCTTCACCTGTTCAATAGACGTGTGTGGAGTGTAAACCGGGCGGAAGTTTCGTCCTACTCCAATTGAAAAAAAAAGAAAAGAGTGAAAAGATTGGAAAAGAGAAAGCCGGAAACCACATCCTAAACAGGGAACAAGGGAAGAGCATCTTCACCTGTTGTTTACAGCCTGGTTTTAACTCGGAACACTCATTTAACAGGCTGCTCTGGTCTCGGTATGAGTTAATTGCAAGCTGTTTCCCCCTACAAAATCTACACGCTGCTTTTACCAATGTTGTATGTTTTGGCCTTTTTAAATTGCTCTAATGTATAACTGGCCATTTTGTCAATTATTTTCTTTCAGTTCCCACACATGGCAAGCAAAAGCTATATTCATCCTTTTTCGGCTTGTACGTATGAAGTATTTCAATGGTCGACTTTAGTTTTCTACAGCTGTCTATCTTTTTTTTATGAGTATGAATCTGAATGTTATTTTTCATGTGGTGCAGTTTGATTTGATAAGCGTAGCTTTGATGTATGCCAAGGCCAAAAGTACTTAATACCTGCTGAAGCTCAAACTCTTTACTGAGTCATTGTTCTAGCAAGACAAGCTGGCTAACAATCACTCAGTAGAGGAGCATCGTTTGCAGTTTAATACGGCCAAAGACAACAATAAAAAAATCAACAGGCTCGGCATTGCAAAAATATGAAGAATTCATTTTACATTAGTGTCGTCTTTATGCATCATTTTGCCATTGTAATGAAAATATTTTAAGAATTTGGGTTCCTAAAATCTGTATTTCTGAAAATATTTCGCCTTTTGTAATTAAAATGTGAATAAAAATATGAACTTAGGTTACTGGTGCCCCCTCCATAGTTAAATCCGCTGCTGAGAAAGTCGGTTCTCTGTGCAGGGCCAGGTTGTTTTTCCCGTTTGAAACCATTCTGCATATATATAAATCTACCATCCACCCGTGCATAGAATACTGCTGCCATATGTGGTCTGGTGCTCTTGCTATCCAACTAGGGAAAATTTGCAATGTGATCGATCTTGACTTGGCAGCTCAGATACAGTCACTTTCTCACCGGCGCAATGTGGATCCCTGTGTCTCTTCGACAAGTACTTTCACGGCTTCGGCTCCGATAAACTTAGCTCACTGGTTGCCCCTATATATGAATTTACTCGAGCCACAAGATTAGCAACTAGGTCCCACCCTTGTTCTGTGAAAACAATAAAAAAATGTAAACTAAAATTCTACTCCAACAGCTTCTTTTCTCGCACATCCCGCCTGTGGAATTCCCTTTCATTTAGTTGCTTCCCTGACAGCTACAATGTCCAAGAATTTAAATGTAAATTCAATAGTTATTTCTTATCTCACTGACTTGCATCCTTATTCTCATGTTACTTTTTCCGTTCACTTCACTCTCATCAGTATTCTCATCCTTCTCTTACCCACTTCCTGACACCCACTATAACCTGTCACTGTTTCTCATAACTTTCCTCCTATGTAACCCCTGCAAAACAGTAGCAGTAAAATGCCGTGCTTGGAGCGATATGATTATAAAAAAATTCTATACTATTATAATGTGGTGATAAAGTGGGGGATCAATTCCACATTACAATCAATATATAAACTGATCCCTCGCTTTATGGCCACATTCATCCTCCTATTACCCAATTCCAGACACCCCCTATAACCTGTCACTGTTTCTCATAACTTTCCTCCGATGTATCCTCCTGCAAAACAGTGGCAGTAAAATGCCGTGCTTGGAGCGATATGATTATTTAAAAAGTTAGCATAATTCACGAAAATTCATAGTAAGAGTCCTAGTTTACTAAAAAATTATACATATTTAAACTGTTAAAAACGAAATTTATTCTTAATTAGAAAAGTCGTATATTAAAAGATTTTAAATTAGATAACATTCTATTGTCATTGGAATATAAATATGTTTACTTCGAATAACGATTAACACGGCACATATTAAGAATCTTTTCAAATGATTATAACAAAGATTTTTTTGTACAATATTCATACATTCTGTAAATATAACAACGTCATGTTTAATAGAATTTCTTTAAGTTGGCTAATAATGGGAAAATTTGAAAACCATTAAAATGTACATAAATTATTACAAGAAGAAGAAGAACAAGAAGAAGAACAAGAACAAGAAGAAGAACAAGAAGAACAAGAACAAGAAGAACAAGAAGCCGCAGCCGCCAATGAGGACATTTATATAGTTGTGACCCGCGGATCTATTGCAAAATGGTCAGATAAAAGCATTGAAAGAATTCTTGGTAAGCCATGCCTTGTATAAATAAAAATATTCTACTCAGGCATAACGAAGGGATTTATCGATGTCGAATATGTGTAATCTTAGGCGTTTTTTTGTCTTTGTTTTTGTTATGGTGACCTCCTACGATGAAATGACTCTTCCTCTTGTTATATGTGATTACTGGCGTGACTTCCGCAGTAGTTAAAGATGATGACAGCTATTAGTCAGGCAATACGCTACGTAATAATATCTTCGGACTTATTTATTTCTAGTTACTTATTATTGACAGCTCCCTTAAATATCTTGTTTCTTGTTATACTAATATACTGTTTTGAAACTACATCTTGTGTTCCGTGTCTTACTTCCAAGCAAACCGGTCACTACACAACAACAACAACAACAACAATAATAATAATAATAATAATAATAATAATAATAATCTATACATACCCCATAAACAAGGTGGAAGAGGTCTTATTCAGCTAGAATTGTCATACAAGACAACAACTATTGGCTTACTAACATACATAGAAACAACAAAGGACTGGATGATACAATTAGTAAGGCAACATGAAGAAAGAAAGAAAAAATATTCAATAATAAAAGAAGGCAGTAAATACAAACAAGATTTACAGTTAGTAGATTCTGTAGAAAAGCAAAACAGAAGCCAAGAACCAACTATTGCGGCAAAGAATATGAAAATGAAAGCCAAAGATAAAGCTCTTGAACAGATGAAACAGCACTGGCAAGACAAACCTCTGCATGGCCAATATCCAGAACGTGCCAATAAATCCAATGTTGATAAAGTTAATACTCATCGATAGTTACGTGCATCTGGATTAAAGTCTGAAACTGAAGGCGCAAGAACAAAGTCTTTTCACTAGAAACTTTCAGGTAAATATTAAACATAATCATGTGGATCCAAAATGCAGGTTATGTGATGAACACGAAGAAACAATAGACCATCTAATCTCAGGTTGTTCTGTACTTGCCCCAAATGAATACAAAAACCGTCACGATAGAGTTCGGCAATATTTAAATTGGACAATGTGTAAACACTATGGAAAATCTGTAAACAAACACTGGTATGAACATCACCCAGCACCGGTTACAGAAATATAAGATGTCATCATTCTATGGGATTACACCATCTACACAGACAGAAAAAATGAATCAAATAGGCCGGACATTATTGTTAAAAACCAGAAAGAAAAAACTTGCCTATTAATTGACATACCTTTTCCAGCGGAATGTAACATAGCAACCAAGGAATTTGAAAAACTGTCAAAATATAAAGACCTCGAAATTGAAATAGAAAAAAATATAGAAATTGAAAACAAGGGTCGTGCCAGTGATAGTAGGTGCACTTGGAATGATAAAAAAGGAACAAAAAACACATTGAAAGAATACCTGAAAACCCCAGCTTCAGAGATATAAAAAAAAATTGTCTTATTAAGTACAGCCCACACACTAAGGAGAAATCTGTCTATGTAATGCTAGGGATGATAGGGGAGATAGAAAAAACATGAAACAGAGTCATAACAACACGCCACGACCTGCCTTAGGTTTTCCCGCAGATTGGTTGGTAGTGCGACCATAGCAGAAATAGAAATATGATGAAAGATGACATAATAATAATACAATTAGTCAAAAAACTTGAAAATAAAAAGAAAAAATATTTAATAATGAAAGAAGGCAGTAAATACAAACAAGATTTACATTTAGTGGATTCTGTAGAAAAGCAAAACAGAAGCCAAGAACCAACTATTGCGGCAAAAATATGAAACATAAAGCCAAGGATAAAGCTCTTGAACAGATGAAACAACGCTGGCAAGACAAACCTCTGCATGGCCAATATCCAGAACGTGCTAATAAACCCAATGTTGATATAATTAATACTCATCGATGGCTATGGGAATCTGGATTAAAGTCTGAAACTGAAGGCTTTATTCTTGCTGCGCAAGACCAAAGTCTTTTCGCTAGAAACTTTCAGACAAATATTATACATAGTAATGTGGATAAAAAATGCAGGTTCTGTGATAAATACCAAGAAACAATAAACCATTTAATATCAGGTTGTTCTGTACTTGCTCCAAATGAATATAAAAATCGTCACGATAGAGTGGGTCAATATTTACATCGGACAATGTGCAAACACTATGGAAAATCTGTAAACAACCACTGGTATAAACACCACCTAACAACAGTTACAGAAATAGAAGATGTCATCATTTTATAGAATTACAGCTTCTATAAAGACAGAAAAAATTAAAGACAATAGGCCGGACATTATTGTTAAACATCAAAAAGAAAAAACTTGCTAATTAATTGATATGTCTTGTCCATCGGATTGTAACATAGCAAACAAGGAATTCGAAAAACTGTCAACATTTAAAGAGCTGGAAATTGAAATAGAAAAAAATGTGGAAATTGAAAACAAATTTCTTACCAGTGAGAGTGGGTGCACTTGGAATGATAAAAAAAATGGAACAAAAAACATTGAAAGAATACCTGGAAACCCCTGCTTAAGAGATATACAAAAGATTGTTTTGTTAAGTACTGCCCACACACTAAGGAGAACTTTGTCTATGTTACGCTAGGGATGTTAGGGAGATAGGAAAAAACCTTAAACAGAACCATAGCAGCACACCACGACCAGCTTTACGTTTTCTTGCAAACTTTGTAGGTAGTGCGACCATAGCAGAAATAATTTATAATGAAAAATTACATAATAATAATAAATGTACGATCCATGGCAAGATAAGCTTCTTCTTCATTAAGAAAACTCTGTTCGTGCCAAACAAGCTGGTGTAGACAAAACCCTCACCCATCGGAGGTTACGTAGTTCTGGGTTATAACCTGAAACTAAAGGTTTTATTCTTCTCTAATACATTTTAACTAGAAATAGTTAAAATGTATTAGTAAAGCGCAAAAACTGAAAAATTGCGTTCATCCTTGTGTGGGGAAAATGAATTTTTTTTTCATTGGAAGACGCTTTACTAAGAAAGTGCATATTGAGCTTATAGTTAAAACTTAATAATTTAATTATGTTCTTTTTAACAGATTAAGAGCACAGTGGATAGGCTCACCTATCACCCGACCGGAACTCCTTATATTTTTATTGCACAGGAATAGAAGTTCATACCTTTTTCCGTTTCCTCTCTTTCTTTCTTTCTGCGACCAGTGCCACAATGTTCTCTCTTTTAAGTTTTGACAAAGTGTTTATAAATTACATTTAGGAAAATTCTTCCAACATTCATTTGAACATTACGATTAACACTGTAGGTTAAACAGTCGCATATTAAAGTGCCTCTTTCTATTTTTAAATTTTTTGTTTTTTACTAAATATTTTAAACTTGCTTTATAGTTGCCCAGATCTAATACTTTTATATATTTAATTTTATTATGATCAAATATTTCTGGTTCTGGTAATGACGATAAACTGCATCCGGTAGTCAGGCCTCAGATTAGGAGGTTGTGAGGAGCATGGAACCACCTCTTAATTACTGTTGTTCTCAGGTCCACCCCAACCAGGATTGGTATCAGCTGTTAGGGGCCCAGCTATGTTGCAAATAGCTAACTCCCTAAACTGGGGTCAAAACACTATGAAAGTATAAAAATGCACTTTTATAGTAATATATACATAAAGATATACTTTTATAGAAAAATATGCATTTTTGAAGGAAAAATATTACCACCAATACATTTCTGAAGAAAAAATTACCACAACACATTTTTGAAGAAAAAAAAATTATTCTAAGCAAAACATGTTTGACTACAAATCTAGAAGACATTTTTAGTTTCCTAAAATAAAAAAGAATAAAAACAAAAAAAAATTACTAAAATCTAATTAAGTCAACCTTCTTGCTATAACCAAACATGAAAAAAAACCCCTTAAAACCCCACCTTTTTTGGCATTAAATAACCCACAGTGTTTGATATGCCGTTAAACGAAACTCAATTTCAAACTTATCAAATATTTCGTTATTACTTAAGTTAGTAGATAATTAACTTGGACTGATTTATGCGAACTATTTAAGATATTGAAGGAGTGACGGGACTCTTTATTGACATGTTTTTGATTATGTAGAAATTTATTATCTAAGTCTAAAATCACACCGTTAAAGTTGATCACTTTAGCACCAGTAATATTGACCTCGTAATCTTTGAAAGATTTTATCAATTTCTTTCTCAATCGGTCTATTTTTCTTGGATTTGTTTTCTGCAGAAGAACTGCATCGTCATTTCTGCAAAGTCCAGTGTTTTTAATGTCGAAAATAAATCTTAATCTTAATCAAACAATTACCCAAACCTCTGTAGAATCAAACGCACTCATAGTAATTCGGTGGTTATCTTGTAGTCCACAGATACTCATAGGTTTTGTGAATGTTTTAAAATGTTATAATGTTAATGTTAATTTCGTAATCGCTATTAGAAGTTAAATTGATGACATCAATAGATTCTTGGTGATTGCCAGATAAAAATCACAAATATCAAACTATATAAACGTTCAGCCTTTCCTCCTTTTTATATAAGTGAAGCCTTCCTTGGCTTCTGTTTTTTTATGTCACTGGTTAATGAAAACATCTCCACTTTATGTTTTGTTTGTTTTTTAGGCTTAACGACCTATCAATCCTTATGGGATCATTTAAGGTCATAACCAATGATTTTTGGATAAAGTTATTTTATCTTTACAACATTTTTCTTTTTCACGATTCATTGGGATTTGTTTTTAAGAGCAGGGTCCCCAAGTTCTACCCTTGTTATTTAACCCATAACTGGAGAGAAGGGACGGATTAATACCTTTCCCAAGGGTACCAGTGCTTAAGTGAATGCAGGGTATTCAACTGGAATTCGAACTCGGATCTCTTTCCGAGCCGATATCCACTGCACCACCACGCACATCCGTCACTGTACGCTTACAGCACCTGGTATTCCCAAGCGGTGACCCATCTCAGTACTGACCAGGCTCAAAGTTGCTTAACATCGGTGATCGAGCGAGAACTGGTGTATTCAACGTGATAGGCCGTAAGCCTCTCCACTTTAATCCTATATATATATATATATATATATATATATATATATATATATATATATTAAATCAATTAAAAACACACTTAACAAAAACAAAAATAAAATTACCTCTACCTACACAGAAAATCATAAAATTATGCTATCTAATTACTAAGCAATGTTTTTTCACTTTTAATGACCATTTCTATAGACAAAAATTTGGTTTACCAATGGGATCGCCTCTCAGCGGCGTTCTCGCTTGTTTATTTTTAGAATTTCTAGAAAGAGGTTATTTCAGAAATATTTTACCACCAAATTCCTCCTACTTTAGATATATAGACGACTCCCTTCTAATCTATCCGGAAACTACTAACATAGAAGATTTTGTCAACAAACTAAATAACATTAAAACAAACTAAATTGTCAACAAACTAAATAACATTAAACCTACTATAAATTTTACCTCCGAAACTGAATCTAATCATACTCTTCCTTTCCTAGATATCATATTACATAAAAATAACAACAAACTCGATTTTGACGTCTACAGAAAAGCTACCAACAAAAACGACCTAATAAATTTCTACTCCAGTCACTCTTCCAAAATCAAATCTGGTATTATTATAGGTTTCTTCTTAAGAGCACTAAGAATATCCAGCCCCCAATATTTAACAAAAGAAGAAAAAAAACATAGAAAGCACATTCAGAAACTTGCATCACCCATATCACTTTATTCACAATGCAAAAAGAAAGGCACATAATGTATACAACCACAACAAAAGAAACACTGTTAACAATAATAATCTAAACAATAACAAATACATCATACTACCAACCAACTCCATTGCATCTAATATCCAAAACAATCTATCTCATATAAAAAATACACACATAGTAACAACTACTTCGAAAACTATTATGGATATTATCAGATCTAAAAATAACCGAAATCAAAATGACGAACAAGCAGGTGTATATAAAATAAATTGCCGGGATTTTTCCTCCAGCTACATCGGAGAAACAAGTAGAAATCTACAAAAACTTATATATGAACACAAAAGAGACATCACTAATAATAATCTTACAGATACATTAGTGATTCACAGAAATATATTCAACCACAATTTCGATTTTAAAAATGCCACACTAATAAAAAGAGTAAAGAATTTATTCAGAAGAAAAGTTCTCGAGAGCGCCGCTATCCAGTACTACCAAAACATCAATTTACGCCCCGGATTTTTCCCAATCTCACCCTTACTTATGGAAATTATACTCAAACAGACTAACATACAAATAAAAATTTCAAAGAAAACGGTTGAATTCTCTTCATTTTAACATCTCGTGACTTTGCGCTACACATGAAGAAATTCTAAAACAGACTTACACACGAAATAAACAGTTTTCAAAGAAAACGGTCAAATTCCCTTCATTTTAATATCTCGTGACTTTACACTACACATAAAGAAATTCTAAAAACAAAAAATATTCTGTTGATCTTTTGAAATGATTTGTGAGTGTCCTTGTGGTTACAAACACTGTTTGTTTATAGATACGTAATTTAGAATAAAGGTCATTTCGTCTTTTTGCCTTGAAAAAGTCCATCACATGTCGAACTGCGTAGGCGATTTAAAATACAGTTTTCCTCTTTGCCTTTATTTTATTTAACCATTCTGTCCTTAATCTCAGATTATATATATATATATATATATATATATATATATATATTCAGAAATTATAACATGGATATGTTATCATATCAAAAGTAGCTACTTTGTTTCGACACTTCTTGTGTCTTAAATGAATTAGAAAGGAAGAAAATATTTGCAACGTTCGAACCATTAATTTAAAACAACGCTTAATTATTTTTTTTTAATCATTTCACCCCGAGCAAGGCGGAAACGCCACTGATGTGCAGGGGGTTACATAATTGGAAAAAGATTAATTAGAAAAGAGTGAGGAGTACAAACTAGTTAGAAAGGAACAATAGAAAGCAGATACATAGGTGGAGAGAAAGGGAAGGTTATACAGGGGTGGGGAGAGAGCTAGAGTCCAGTGGTTAGTAGATGAGTATTGACTTTGCATTTAAATTTCTGGAGGTTGCAGCCGTCAGGAAAACAAGAATACGGGAGCGAGTTTCAGAGGCGGGAAGTGCGAGAGAAGAAGCCGCAGGAGTAGAATTGTCGTCTGCATTTGGCTAACCTGACTGTGAATGGGTGGGACCCAGTTGCCAGTCTGGTTGCACGAGTAAACACCTGTTAAGGAGGCATCAGTGACTTAAGCTCGTCCGAGCAGAAGCCATGAAAGTATTTATAGAACAGACAAAGGGAGGCCACATTTCGAAATAGAGCAATGTTTATTTATTATAAATTATACTTTAGAACATGTAAAAACTACAAACTATTACAAAATTGTACATTTTGTTTCGACATTGAAAGAACAATGTCACATCAAGTCGTTATAAATGATTGCCATAAACGTAATTTTTGAAAAGAAAATTTAAAACTCTCACTTCCTTTATTTTTGGTGATCTTTTCGTACGCGGTAAGATGATATTAAAAAGGAGAGGGAATATATCTAAACTTCTTTATAAATGGAAATTTGTCTGTGTGTGTATGCGTGTGTGTATGTGTGTGTGTGTCTGTGTGTGTGTGTGTGTCCATTACCTATAGACTCCGAAACGACTGAACCGATTTTCTTAAAAATTTAAACAGTTGTACTATAAGCTTTGGTCTCGAGGTACCCCCTATAAATATCGATAATCGAAAAAATCGGGTTATAGAAGGAGTGGTCCGATTTTAATCAAATTTGATACACTCATAGACAAAGACATAAGAAACGATATTCAGAAGTTTCAATGTTGCCGTTCTTACAATAGTGCAGAAAATTGATAACATATATATATAAATTGCAAGATGTTTGTGTGTGTCTGTTAATCTGCCTGTATGTCTGCATTTTTTTCAGCCTTTTTATTTTAGTTTTTGTTTCTGGTTTGGCTCTAAGTAGGTATAATTGTGGTTCTTAGTCTCAGCCATGATACCATTTACTCAGAGGACTTATTTAGCCTTCTAAATTCAGTTTACGACGAAAAAACTTATTTGATATTGATAACAGGAAATCAAAATTTGACTTACATCCATTCATTTTTCTTTCAGTCTACGGTTTCGCTTTAACTGGAAAGAACTATTGTTTTTTAGTCTTTCGTGCCAACGTCCAAAGTGTCTGAGCTCCAGGACCATGGATTAGTTTTAAAGCTTTCATAACACCCGAGCAACGCCGGGCTATACTGCTAATATATATATATATATATATATATATATATATATATATATATATATTCATGCATTATTGAAAAAATCTGCCTAAATACACAGAATTTAAATTACATGATCTAGCAGCCCACCAACCTCTCAACATTTGGAATTATAAATGTTGCCTTGTAAAAAGGCAAATTAAAATAGCCAAAGAAAAATTGAACTTAATATATAATGTAATTTGACATCGTCGAAAATGGCTTATGTAAGCTGAAAGTTTAGATTGGAATATTAAAAAAATATGTATCAATATTGTAATTTTCTTTCTTCGTTTAATGTTAATACTATTTAGCTTATCAAAGAATGTGAAAAAATACATCAAATAAAAAGACAAAATTTGTCTATATTATTAAATGAAACCTGCATTAATATAGATAGATAGATAGATAGATAGATAGATAGATAGATAGCAGGTCTTCATTCTAAGAAAGTCATGCTTTGCGCCTAAGGTTCTGCCAAGTAACCAGAGAGCTAGTCTGAAAAATTCTGCTCGCAACTGGACGAATTAAATTCAGTCCAAGAAAAATGCCCGGAACTGGCGAAATATTAATAATGTAATCTATGACACTGTTGTTTTTCATCATGATAATTCCCAGAATTCGATTTTCTCTGCCGACCCGACAAAGATTGGCTGTAATATGTTATCCCACTAGCCATATTCACAAGATGTATGTTGGTGATGCGGTCCCCGAACTGATGCGAAAGGTTCTTCAGAGTTTTGTTTGCTGGAATCGGTCCAGATTTTTGACGTCCCAATGATACAAAGTTAAGGCCTCGGAAGCGTACAGAAGGGTGCAGAGGACCATGACCCAGAAGACCGTGGTTTTGGATTCATAGTGATTCTTTAAATAACCCACAAAGTTTGATAAATCATAAAAGAGAAAAAAAAATCAGTAGCATTTCGGCGATTTACAAGCGCTCACACGTCTTGTTTTGGTTGGGCTGATAATCTTCATTTTATAATCTGAAGGAAAATCCATGGCAGATAAAAAGAATATTGTTAATAGATACATTTCTTGGTTAAATGTTCTGCTCAATATATGGTCTGTGTTTTTTGGAAAAAGTCTCTTTATTTTTGTAGTGCCAGAGAAACCGGAGAGCCGAGTTCGAATTCCAGTCTATTACGTTGCATTCGATTACGCACATGTACCCGTAGAAAAGTATTATTCTATCTTTTCTTCAGCTATGGCAGAATAGTTTGGGTTCTATAGCATTTGATGGCAACCAGTCTAACGCAGAAAGTATTAGCGGGAAAACCTAAAATTCGAACTCGGCTGTCCGATTACTTGTTCTGAGCCGATATCGACTGCACAACAATGTTTTTTTTTTACCGAGGTATTTACCGATACCTGAGTGGAAATATAGTTATTAGCACGAAATTTAATGTATGAAACTCGAATGGAATTTGAAATCGGTTCTCCAGTTCCTCAATCCATTACAACACTGTGTTTCAATCGTGTAAATACCACTTTGATAATTTCATAATCTGTAAATCTTTGCAGTATATATTCTCATCACTTTCCAAGAAAAATTCCTTAACATCCAAAATAACTTTGAAGACCAATACCACAAGTGGGTCTAAACAGGGAAAGAAAGTTGGTTTTGCTGCTATCTTCCAAAACCAAGAAACACTAAAACCTCTCCTAAATTAGTCATTAATCTATAGTGCAAAAGTCACAGCTATTGACCTAGCCACAAACATTATTGCTAACCACAAACCTTCCAGATTTATTATCTACTCAGATTCTAAATAATTCCTCTTAGCACTAGAGAAAAAATACAGGGTGACCCAACAAAACGGGAAATTTTTAACAATCCAAATAAAACCATGAGTGATAGAAGAAAAACATTACATTCAAAGTAATTGAAACCTAAAAACATGCCATTTAAGAAACAATGATGGAATGTTAATTTTTTTTTTAAATTACGTCCTGCAGATGTCGTCCTCCTGTACGAAATTCTTGAAATCTGCTGTTGAAATTCCTCATTGACCGCTGCAAGGAATTCAACTGGAGGGAAGAGAGGGATTAATACCTTTCCCAAGGTTATTTGCGCGTAAGTGAATGCACTGAATTCAACTTGAATTTGAACTCCGCTCCCCGATTTGGCGTTCCGAGCCAATATCCACTGCACCACAACGCACATCCGCCACAAAGCACACATCGCGAGGGTATGTTCCACAAAACGACAGCTCGACGTAAGAATTAGCTCGGGTGGAAATTCCTCCTTATCAAATGTAATCATTAGATGCAGATACATTGAATAGGGCTAAGAAATATACATTGTTTTAAAATTTGGTGTAATCGTAGTGACAAATTAACCAGAGATTTGCAACATTTCATCTGTTTGATAAGCGTTTCAGGTTGGACAAATAATCCACCATCGACAGGCCCGATAATATTTTTACTTTCCTTCATACATATACATATCTTTGATCAGGGAAAGTGGGAAAGTTCCGACAAAGACATTATTCATTATGCCTCAAATAAGTTTTACAAGGGTGTATTTCTGTTCATATCTATCTATCTATCTATCTATCTATCTATCTATCTATCTATCTATCTCAGTCTTTTCCTAATCTATATATCTATCTACCTCAGTCTTTATCTATCTATCTATCTATCTATCTATCTATCTATCTATTTTGGCAAAAAACGTAATGGAAAATGTGGTAGCAATAGAAAGACAACACCAAGAGACGACGTATTTGTGTTCAAGGAAAATCCGAAAGATCTTAAAAAGACACAATTCATTTTGTTTCAGTTAATTTGCAAGTTAAGTTTGTATCTCTGTGCATATCTATCTATCTATCTATCTATCTATCTATCTATCTATCTATCTATCTATCTATCTATCTATTCTAATCTCATCTCTTTATTCAATCTATCTATCTATCTATCTATCTATCTATCTTTATTCTAATCTATCTATCTCATCTATTCTAATCTATCTATCTCATCTATCTTTATTCTAATCTATCTATCTATCTATCTATTCAATCTATCTATCTATCTATCATTCTTTAATCTATCTATCTATCTATCTAATCTATCTATCTATCTATCTATCTATCTATCTATCTCAGTCTCTTTAATCTATCTATCTATCTATCTATCTATCTATCTCAGTCTCTTTAATCTATCTATCTATCTATCTATCTATCTATCTATCTCAGTCTCTTTAATCTATCTATCTATCTATCTATCTATCTATCTATCTATCTATCTCAGTCTCTTTATTATATCTATCTATCTATCTATCTATCTATCTATCTATCTCAGTCTGTTCAAATCTATCTATCTATCTATCTATCTATCTATCTAACTATCTCAGTCTCTTTATTCTATCTATCTATCTATCTATCTATCTATCTATCTAAAACATAAAGGTAAATGCGGTCGAAAGTGAAAAACAACGTCAAGCAATGGACAAAATGAAAGTCTGGATACCGGCAATCATTAACAATATTAGAATATTTAAGCCACGTGTCACGTTGCGCATTAAAATTGCTGAAAACAAAGATGTATCGCGGACGGATGAAGAGTGTGCGACGTTTTTATACTGTTCTTGTCTAATATACCGCAGCCTTGAGAAAAAAGAGATCGATAATAGAAAAAAAAAGAGATAGCTGTGTAATAGTAAACGTCAAAAGCACATGGAAATCACAACCGACATTTTCATTGTCTTCGAAACATTATCCCGGATGTAAAGACTACGGGCATACATGTGAATTCTGGGATCGTTTCCACAATAGAGAATTCAATTGTAGCAAGAATTATACCGAGTAATTATAAAAAAAAAAGAATTATTACAAATTTATATACACCCTTGCGCAAATTTATTGAAACAGCTGCTTTAGTCTCCTTTCTTTTAGCATTCAGTCATTTTTGGACGCACTGGAAGGACATAGTCTAATCAATCTCTTTTTTTTTCTTTAGATTAGGTCATTAGGCCACCAGCTGGACATTATAAGATACGCAGACGACACAGTCTTGATTGCAGACGGAGAAAAGAAACTGCAAGTCCTCGTACAGAAGATAGCTGAAGAGAGTAACATGAATGGATTACAAATAAACTGCAAGAAAACCGAATGCATGGTCATCAGCAAAAAAAAGCAGCCCAAAGTGCCAAATACATGTGGGGTTGTTAAAACCAAGCAGGTCCGAAAATTCAAATGTCTAGGAAGTGTTCTAACTGAAGACGGAAAGTGAGACACAGAGATCCAAAGGTGAATTGGCATGGCGAAAGACGCGTTCCAGAAGCTGAGTAAAGTATTAAGACACAGGAAACTTAAACTAGAAACAAAGAAGGGAGTACTGGATTGCCATGTGATGTCAGTTTTTCAATATGGCAGTGAATGTTGGGCAATATCAACAAAGATGAAGGGAAAACTTGAAGCAACTGAAATGTGGTTCTACAGAAGAATGCTGCGGATATCGTGGACCGAGCAATGACGAGGTTTGAAAATGATGTAAACAAATAAGAAATTAATTATGAGCATCAGGAAGAGACAACTAAAGTTCCTGGGACATGCAATGAGGAAGGTATGTTTGGAGAATCTGATACTAACAGGCCAGATAGAGGGAAAAAGATACAGAAGAAAACAGCGGATAACATATTTAAAAGGCCTGA
Organism: Ascarosepion bandense; assembly: GCA_037127315.1. NCBI lineage: Eukaryota > Metazoa > Mollusca > Cephalopoda > Sepiida > Sepiidae > Ascarosepion > Ascarosepion bandense. Next base: position 2,042,049 of record JBBBDQ010001148.1, on the reverse strand, counting down.
GCAGGTGGATGACAAAACGGGGGCTGAGAGACGTTACAGGAGAAAGCGTGCTAAGAGCCACCAGGGATAGAGAGACGTGGAAGGTCATGATCGCCTACGTCCTGAAGGGGGAAGGTACATAAAAGAAGAAGAAGTCGTGGTGTGCAGTAATATTAATCTATGAACACCCCTGTGTAGATAAATTAAAAGAACATCTTTAGTTTCTTTTCTTTTACCATACGGTCAGTTTTAGTCCTATTAAAGTCTTCTTCTTCTATGTGTCTTGTCCTTTCAGGGCGTAGGTGATCATGACTTTCCACGTCTCCCTATCCTTGGTGGCTCTTAGCACGCTTTCTCCTGCTAAACCACGCAACCCGAGTTCTGCCATCCACTCGCTCAGTCTAGTCAAATACGTTACATGCTGTTTTTCGCTGTCTTTTCTTCCCTCTATCCAGCCTGTTAGTATCAGGTTCTCCAAGCCGTCTTCCTCATTGCATGTCGCAGGAACATTGGCTGTCTCTTCCTGATGCGCAGTATTAATTTTCTTTTCGTTTACATCCTTTCCAAAACCTCATCATTGCTCATATGCTCGATCCATGATATCCGCAGCATCCTTCTGTAGAGTCACATTTCAGTTGCTTAAAGTTTGTCCTTCATTTTCGATAATAATGTCCAGCATTCAATACCGTATTGAAGAACTGACATCACACAGCAATGCAGTACTCTCTTCCTTGTTTCCAGTGTAATACGTAATACACTGTAATACGTCCTTCTCCATGCCAATTTGTCCTCGGATCTATTTATCACACTACCCATATGCTGTTAGAACACTGCCCAGGTATTTAAACGTTTGTACTTGCTTGATTTAAGTATCCCCACCTGTATTTGGCTTTTTAGGCTGCTCTTTTTGCTGATGACCATGCATTCGGTTTTCATGCAGTTTATTTGTAGTCCTTTTTGTCACTGTCTTCAGCCACCTTCTGTACTTTCCTTTCTGTGTTTGCTATCAGCACTGTATCATCTAAATACCTTATGTTGTTCAATTTGTGACATCTGATGACGAATCATGGTATAATATCTAGAGTCCTCAGAATCGTCTCGCTGTATAAGTTAAATAGATCCGGTGAAAGGAGACATCCTTGTCTTACGCCCCTTTCTATCTTTGTATAACTGCTGAACGTTACCTGTCCGTTTTCTGTCAGTAGAGATCCCTGATTACTGTTATGTCTTTCCATATATGTCAAGGCTGCTGAGAATTTCCATCAATTATTTGTGGCGTATTTTGTCAAACGTCTTCGCATAATCAAGAAAACATAGGTACACGTCCTTCTTCATTTGTATTACCCTTTCGGAGAGCATTCTAATCACAAATATTGCATTCCTTGTTCCAGTGTCTTTGACGAACCTGCACTGTACTTGTCCTATCTCTGGCGTGATTTTGCTTCTCGCTGTGTTCATCAGAATTCGAACGATTGGTTTAGAGCAGCAGAGTGTAATGGATTTTTAAATTTTTTTCTTCAGATTAGGTCATTGGCAGTGGTGTATTATTGAATCTATTTTCGAGGCGTATGATGACATTTGGGGGAGGGCTTGAAAGATATTGCATCATCTCTCATTACATGACATTTTTATCCTACCGAGACTGCTGTTTTGACCGTCGATGAGTTGTCCTACCGCCATTTTCTGCGATGGACATTAATCCGATGAAGCGTAGGAAAATTATTAATCTCCTTGAACACACTGGTAAACTTTACAGAGAGATCACAGATGTTGTTTCAACTTTCTGTCGTGTCATTAATGCGAAGAAACAAAATGGATTCACCAGTCCAAAATGTAAAAGAGAATTTAGTCGGAAAAGAAAAACAAGGCCAAAAGACGGCGTATACGTGATCAGGGAAAGTGTGCAAGATCTTAGGAAAATATTTTTAGTTTTGTTTCAAGTAATTTGCACAAAGGTTTATATGCGTTTGTGTGTGTGTGTGTGTGTGTGTGTGTGTGTGTGTGTGTGTGTGAAACGGAGAAAGGTTTACACATTCAGTCAGTCAGTTAAGTACCATACGTGATTAACGCTGGGGCGATCATGTCTCAAAAGATACATGACTGACTGGACAGATGTTTATCGTACAGTAGGTTGACATTGCTTTCTGTGGTAGACTAGCTTACTAGTAATTAGTGGGGGATCAGTTTATTACTTTATAAGAATAGAATAGAAAACCGATCTCCCACTTTATGCCCAGTAGAAGTTTTAATTGTTTTCAACTATTATATTCAGTCAGTCAGTTAAGTGCCATATGTGATACAAGCTGGGGCGATCATGCCTCGAAAGATATTACTTTCTGTGGTAGGCTGGTTGCCAGTCAAGGCTATAAAACCCAACTTGTCCTGTTATTTAAACCACAACTGGGGAGAATTCAACTGGAATTCGAGATCGGCTCCACACCGGTATCCACTGCACCACAACGCACATATACATCAACTTAACTGAAAAGTCAAGGTAAATTATAGATAACATTATCTGGCACACGTGATTCACCACTTCATCAAGGGAATGTCACCTGCAATAAACCCCGATGGCAAGTTTGTAGGCATATCATCACTGATAGCAATGTCGCCCTCACGGCGCTGCCGTAGTATTCAAAACCCCTATTCAAACCCCCTATTCAAACCTCCTATTCAAACCCCCTACAGTTCAAATCTTACATACTTACTTTTCTGATACAATTGGCAACTGGGTGCCACAGTTAGATTGACCAAATGCAGACGACAATTCTACTCCTACAGCTTCTTCTCTCGCACTTCCCACCTGTGAAACTCTATTCCATATTCTTGCTTTCCTCACGGCTACAACCTCCAGGAATTTAAATGCATAGGCATTGTTTGCTTTCTGTTTGATAGACTCCTGCTTGTGATCTTCTTCTATGTGTCATGTCCTTTCAGGACATAGGTGATCATGGTCTTTCACGTTTCCCTATCTAAGAGCCTGGTAGCTCTTAGCATGCTTTCTCCTGTTACCTCACCCAAACCCTGATCTACCATCCACTTGCTTAGGCCTGTCAAGTATGCTTTCCCCTGTCTCTCTTTCCCTCTATCAACATGTGAGTATCAGTTAAGTGCCATACGTCATACACACTTTGGACGATCATGTCTCAAAAGATACATGACTACTGGGCTGAAGATTATCCCGCAGCAGGTTGCCATTGCTTTCTGTGGTAGACTAGGTGGCTAGTAATTGGTGGGGTCAGTTTATTACTTCATAACAATAGAAAACCGATCCCCCACTTTATACCCAGTAGAAGTTTTAATTGTATTTCAACTATTATATTCAGTCAGTCAGTTAAGTGCCATACGTGATACACACTGGGGCGATCATGCCTCAAAAGAGACGTGACTGACTTGGAAGAAGATTTTCACGCACTAGGTTACTTTCTGCTGTATACTGGGTGCAAATCTGTTTTGGCATGTAACCCATAACTTAAGGGAAGAGACGGATTAATATGTTTTTCCTGAGGGTATTTGCGCATAAGTGAATACAGGGAATTCAACTGGTATTTGAACTTGGCTCCCCGATTTCCCGTCTCGAGACTATATCTACTGGACCACAACATACATCCAAGTACTCTGAACATAAAAGCTTAACTGAAAACCTACTCCAGCGGAATGTGGAATTGGATAGATTTTCTTGGGGGGAATCAGTATATAATTTGGGGGGGACTTATATTAACAGTAACACCGGGGAACGAAGTAAAGGTACATTTGTCAAATGTATCTGTTTTAACTCTCACAAAAATATTTTTGGGAATTTTTTTTTTATCATTTCACCCGAAGCAAGGCGGTACCGCTACTGTTTGAGCAGGGGGTTACATAAGAGAGTTAAAGTTTTAGACTGGAGGAGAGCAAAGAGAAAAGTACTGGGGGTGTCAGATAAAGGGCAGAAGAAGGATGGGAATACAAGTGTGAAGACAGTTGAGAGGGTAGAATGAGAAAAGAAAAGAACAAGATACACGAGGTGATGGGGAAAGGACGAGAGAAGGATTGGAGTCAAGTGGATAAGAGATGGGAATTGACATTGCATTTAAATTCTTGGAGATTGTAGTCGTCAGGGAAGCAAGTTGACACTTATTTTGGGGAATACCAGTGCGAAGACAGTTGTGAGGGTAGAGTGAGAAAGGATAAGAACAAGATACACGAGGTGATGGGGAAAGGACGAGAGAAGGAATGGAGTCAAGTAGACAAAAGATGGAATTGACATTGCATTTAAATTCTTGGAGATTGTAGTCGTCAGGGAAGCAAGTTGGCCACTTATTTTGGGGAATACCAGTGCGAAGACAGTTGTGAGGGTAGAGTGAGAAAGGATAAGAACAAGATACACGAGGTGATGGGGAAAGGACGAGAGAAGGAATGGAGTCAAGTAGACAAAAGATGGAATTGACATTGCATTTAAATTCTTGGAGATTGTAGTCGTCAGGGAAGCAAGTTGGCCACTTATTTTGGGGAATACAAGTGTGAAGACAGTTGAGAGGGTAGAATGAGAAAAGAAAAGAACAAGATACACGAGGTGATGGGGAAAGGACGAGAGAAGGATTGGAGTCAAGTGGATAAGAGATGGGAATTGACATTGCATTTAAATTCTTGGAGATTGTAGTCGTCAGGGAAGCAAGTTGACACTTATTTTGGGGAATACCAGTGCGAAGACAGTTGTGAGGGTAGAGTGAGAAAGGATAAGAACAAGATACACGAGGTGATGGGGAAAGGACGAGAGAAGGAATGGAGTCAAGTAGACAAAAGATGGAATTGACATTGCATTTAAATTCTTGGAGATTGTAGTCGTCAGGGAAGCAAGTTGGCCACTTATTTTGGGGAATACCAGTGCGAAGACAGTTGTGAGGGTAGAGTGAGAAAGGAAAAGAACAAGATACACGAGGCGATGGGGAAAGGACGAGAGAAGGATTGGAGTCAAGTGGACAAGAGATTGGAATTGACATTGCATTTAAATTCTTGGAGATTGTAGTCGTCAGGGAAGCAAGTTGGCCACTTATTTTGGGGAATACCAGTGCGAAGACAGTTGTGAGGGTAGAGTGAGAAAGGATAAGAACAAGATACACGAGGTGATGGGGAAAGGACGAGAGAAGGAATGGAGTCAAGTAGACAAAAGATGGAATTGACATTGCATTTAAATTCTTGGAGATTGTAGTCGTCAGGGAAGCAAGTTGGCCACTTATTTTGGGGAATACCAGTGCGAAGACAGTTGTGAGGGTAGAGTGAGAAAGGAAAAGAACAAGATACACGAGGTGATGGGGAAAGGACGAGAGAAGGATTGGAGTCAAGTGGACAAGTGATGGGAATTGACATTGCTTTTAAATTCTTGGAGATTGTATTCGTCAGGGAAGCAATTTGGCCACTTATTTTGGGGAATACCAGTGCGAAGACAGTTGTGAGGCTAGAGTGAGAAAGGATAAGAACAAGATACACGAGGTGATGGGGAAAGGACGAGAGAATGATTGGAGTCAAGTGGACAAGAGATGGGAATTGTCATTGCATTTAAATTCTTGCAGATTTTATTCATCAGGGAATGTTAAAATAATCGAGAATTTAAATTGGATCAAAAGCACCCGTATGAAAACAAATTGAATAAAAAAAGAAAAAAAGCAAGTGGTGCACTTCAGGCAAAGAATTTAGCATTGGCAGGTATAATCTTAGCAAAATACAGGTTGTTCCCCTAAAAATGCACACGCACTTTAAATAATTGTAAAGTTAGTGTCTATTAAAATATATATAATTTTTCAAATTGAATAGAATCTACAAACATTATTTTATTGTTTTGTCTACAAACATTATTTTATTGTTTTGTCAATGCCTGATTTCAACCTGACGCCCGTTCTGGTCCAGGCACTGCTGGCAAGAGTGAAGCAATGGAATCGCAAACCTCACGAAACAATTCCTTTGGTATTTGTGTGCATTCTCCATTGCAGGATTGTTAGCGTAGACTTATCTTTTAGGTATCCCCATATAAAAATGTCGAGTGGTGTGAAGTCTCGTGAAGGCGTGGGGTATTCTACAAAACCCCTTCGTCCAATGTACCTATTTGTAAAGATCTCATCAAGGAAAGATCTAACTTCGCAATGGTAGTGATTTAGTACCTCATCTTCAAAGTCCTCGCTAATGCTTGGCATGGCAGACTGTTTCAACGTGTGGATGCATTTTTTTGAAACACCCTATATAATACACAGACATAGATATTGACAAGAATTGGTTATACATCAACTCTTTGAAAACTGTAATGTTGCGAATGAGAAATAAAGTTCTAGATGCGAATTACGAACAGAAAATATGGAAAACAACAAGCGCTATATTTATAACCAGCAGTATAGCCCGGCGTTGCTCGGGTGTAATGAAAGCTTTAAAACTAATCCATGGTCCTGGAGCTCAGACTCTTTGGACCATGAAAGACTAAAAAGCAATAGTTGTTTCCAGTTAAAGCGAAATCGTAGACTGAAAGAAAAATGAATGGATGTAAGTCAAATTTTCATTTCCTGCTATCGATATCAAATAAGTTATTTTCGTTGTAAACTGAATTTTGAAGTCTAAATAAGTCCTCTGAGTAAATGGTATCATGGCTGAGACTAAAAACTACAATTATACCTACTTAGAGCCAAACCCGAACCAAAAACTAAAATAAATGGGTTGAAAAATATACAGACATACAGACAGATAAACAGACACACACACAAACATCTTGCCTTTGATATATATATATATATATATATATATATATATATATATATATATATATATCGATTTTCTGCACTATTGTAAGAACTGCAACATTGAAACTTCTGAATATCGTTTCGTACGTCTTTGTCTATGAGTGTATCAAATTTGATTAAAATCGGACCACTCCTTCTATAACCCGATTTTTTCGATTATCGATTTTCGATATTTATCGGCGGTATCTCGACACAAAACATAGCTAAGAACACTCGCAGATGCTTATAGTACAATTGTGTAAATTTTTAAGAAAATCGGTTCAGGCGTTTCGGAGTCTATAGTTAACGGACACACACACACAGACACACAAACACACAAAGTTTCATTTATAAATAAGTTTAGATATTTGGAAAAGGTTTTAAAACATGACAGGAATATGAAACCAAAATCTGGCGATAGCAAAAGCTGCCTTCCAGAAGCTAAAAAAAAAAGAAATAAGTATTTAAAAAAAAAAAAAAAAGCTAACTGTGGTTAAATGCAACGTAATTCCAATATATGACAGAAAATATTGAATAATTTTCTCAGCTGAAGTAGACTTGAGATGATGTTTTACAAAAGGATGGTGTCTTTGAAGCATGTAATAAAAGAATACATTTTCGGAAAAATCGAAGCATTAAAAGGACACTTATATTTGAAATTATACACTACCGGCCATAATTATTAGGCCACCCGATTGTTTAAAAAAATGATTTATTTCATATTATTTTTAGTGTTTATTGCCAAGTGAAGAATTGTAAATTAAAATAGAATGGTTCTTTTGTTAATATTACTTTGCAAATTTTACAAGGCAAATAGCGGCAATTTACCCATCGCACCCTGTAGATTTAATCTATCTATCTATCTATCTATCTATCTATCTCTCTCTCTCTATATATATATTTATATATATATATATATATATATATATATATATATATATATGTACTCTACCGGCCATAATTATTAGGCCACCCCAGTGTTTTATAAAATGATGTATTTCATACTAGTTTTTAGTATTTAATACCAAGTGAATAATTGTAAATGAAAATAGAATGGTTCTTTTGTTAATACTACACAATAATATGTGCATCAAATGAATTTATAAATATTTAATAATTACCTATATTTCAGTTTTATCAATGAAAGAATAAAAAAAAAATTGGGTGATTCGGACGAGTTCATCTTTGCTTCCTTGACTTGTAAAATTTTGCAAAGTAATAATAACAAAAGAACCATTCTATTTTCATTTTGAATTATCCACTTGGCAATAAATACTAAAAAAATTCTGAAATACATCCTTTTTTTTTAAACTGGGGTTGCCTAATAATTATGCCCGTTAGTGTAGATATTCAAATTTCCGGTATACATAGAAAAAAGGCTGAGAAAATTTGACACTCCAAATGCATATTGTTATTAATAGGAACAGGCTGGAACAGATAGTAACCTAACATAACTTCTACTTAATTTTCTTCTAACTCCCATCCATATACTTACTTTCCTGACGGCTACAACCTCCAGGAATTTAAATGCAATGTCAATTCCCATCTTTATCCACTTAACTCCAGCCCTTTCTCCATCACCCCCGTGTATCTTGTTCTTTTCCTTTCTCTCTACCTTCGCAAGTGTCTTCACACCTGTGTTCACATCCTTTCTTGCCCTTTCTCTGACATCCCCTGTAACTGGTTCGTCTTTCTCTTCACTCTCCTCCTGTCTAAACTTTTACTCTCTTATGTAGCCCCCTGCGCATCAGTGGCGGTACCGCCTTGCTTGGAGTAACACGATAAAAAATGTCCAGTGTGCCTTCAGAACGGTGAAGATCATGGCTCTCCACATATTCTGTTCCTTGTATATCTTAATACCAATTGTCATGTTATTTATCTCATTCACTGCCCTGTTAACTATTTGCTTAAGTCCATCAGGTATGTCAAGCGTTGCTTTTTTCTGTCTCTCTCTTTCCCTCCATCCATCCTGAGAGTATCAGATTTTTCAAAACATTCATACTGACTGGGTTAAAGATTATTCCACAGTTGCCTTTACTTTCTGCGGTAGACTGGTTGCCAGCCAAGGCTATAGAACCCAATCTGTCCTGTTATATAACACATAGCTTGAGAAAAGAGACAGATTAATACCTTTCCCAAGGGTATTTGCGCGGAGACAGATATCTTCTTCTTCTTTTATGTACCGTATCCCTTCAGGACGTAAAGGATCATGGCCTTCCACGTCTCCCTATCCCTGGTGGCTCTTAGCACGTCTTCTCCTGTAACGTCTCTCAGCCTCAGTTCTGTCATGCATCTGATCAAATATGTTATCCGCTACTTTCCTCTGTTTCTTTTTCCCTCTATCTGGCCTGTTAGTATCATATTCTCTAAGAATCTCATACTCATTGCTTTTACCAACGGATGTGCGTTGTGGTCTAGTAGATTACGGCTCGGAACGAGAAATTGGAGAGCCGTGTTCTAATTTTTGTTGCATCTACATACGAGCGAATACCCTTGGTAAAGATATGAATCCGTCGCTTCTCCCTCCAGATATGGGTTAAATAACAGGACAGATTTAGATCTATAGCCTTGTTTGACAACAAGTCTACCATAAAAAGTAATGGCAACCTACTGCGTTTTAAGTTTTCAGTAATCTCAACATCAGAGCCAATATTAGAATCGAAGTCAATGGCCAACACATTACTTCCGGCATCGATTTTTCATCATTGTATTTAATACTGGCACCAAATATTATGGCATACACATTGCTTTCAACATCATTTGAAATGAAGCTGTCATCATTGGATTCAGAATTATTAACAATATATATGACGTCCACACTGCTTTCTGTATCGCTTGTAAAGGAATAACATATTTACTATCTAATTAATATTAACAGCTTAATATTTTGAATATGTCGGTATTTTATAGATAGTTGCTATCTATTAACCACTATCAGTATAGTCCGGCGTTGCTCGGGTCTAATGAAAGCTTTAAAACTAATCCATGGTCCTGGAGTTGGACGTTGGCACAAAAGACTAAAAAGCAATAGTTGTTTCCAGTTAAAGCGAAACCGTAGAATGAAAGAAAAATGAATGGATGTAAGTCAAATTTTCATTTCCTGCTATCGATTTATATATATATATATATATATATATATATATATATATATATATATATTCTCGATTTTCTGCACTAATGTAAGAACTGCAACCATAAAACTTCTGAATATCGTTTCTTATGTCTTTGTCTATGAGTGTATCAAATTTGATTAAAATAGGACCACTCCTTCTATAACCCGATTTTTTCGATTATCGATTTTCGATATTTATCGGGGGTACCGCGACACAAAACACACTACACACCTCCAGTATTCCCTGTGCATTTAGAACCATGGCGCAGTTTGCAGCGAAATTCATAATCTTGTCAAATAACTGAATACTTGATGCATCGCCAGGGCTACCAAGGGTGTTTTTGATGTGACACCAACACTAGATGGGTTGCCTCCAGGCCCCATCCTGTTATTTAACCCATAACTGGAGGAAAGTGACGGATTAATACCTTTCCCAAGGGTACCAGTGCTGAAGTGAATGCAGGGTACTCGGCTGGAATTCGAACTCGGCTCACCGATTTCTCTTTCCAAGCCGACATCCACAATGCACCACAACGCACATCCGTCACTGAACGCTCAGTGTAATACACTCAAACCAATTATACCACGTTATGCATCCTCTCTCTCATGCTCCTTTCTCCGTCCACTCCACTCTCATCAGTATTCTCATCCTTCTGTTACCCACTTCCTGACACCCCCTATAACTTGTCACTCTTTCTCATAACTTTCCTCCTATGTAACCCCCTGCAAAACAGTGGGAGTAAAATGCCTTACTTGGGGTGATATGATTATAAAAAAAATAATATTGTCTATATTTCTGTTGTTGCCTGTTGGGGCGAGGAAGAAAGACACTAAAACAGGAAGTTAGGTTGAACCAGTGTATCGGAATAACAGAACATATATACAAAATAAGAGTGCTATTAATCTGCAGAACTGTCAAGTTACACTGCATCTCAACTGCCTCCCTTAGGAAGCCACACAGGTCGGTATTTATGAAAGACGAAAAGTTCATTCCAATGTAGATAGGGCATCATAACACCCACTAAGAGTCAATGTAAAATGATTATATTGCAGTTCTTTGGATTTGGTTGAAAACGTTTGACTATAAGTGTCTTGGCCTGTTAGGGCCAGGAAGAAAGACACGAAAAGAAGAAGGTAGGTTGAACCAGTGTATTGGAATAACAGAACATATATACAAAATAAGAGTGTTATTAGTCTGCAGATAGAAGTGTACGTCCGTACTGTCAAGTTACACTGCGTCTCGACTGCCTCCTTTAGAAAGTTTCGCAGGTTAGTATTCATGAAAGAAGAAGAGTTCATGCCAGTGTAGATAGAGCACCATAACAACTTCTGAGACGAGGTAATATTTACGTTATTTTCACTTTCAGACTATTGTTCGCATCTCTATTGCTATGTTTACGACTTTTAGACCGTTGTATGCTTCGGGCTTCTTCAGGTTCTAGGAAATTCGAACCGATGCCTTTATTACGATCACTAGGATATAGAGGGAAAAAGAGGCAGGGGAAAGCAACGCATAACATATTTGAAGGACCTAATCAGGTGGATGACGGAATGAGGATTGCATGGTGTAACAGGAAGAAGGCGTGCTCAGAGCCACCGGGGATAGGGAAACGTGGAAAGCCATGATCCCCTACGTTCTGAAGGGACAGGGCACATAGAAGAAGAAGGGTATATTATTTTCATTACATGTGCGATGTTACTTCTGGTGAATATGTGGTTATCTCCCTTTAACTCACAACTCTTTGGGTCATGTCAATGTAACTAACCAATGTCCTTGTGGAGACATGGCCCAGTGGATACAGACGTTGGTGAGTGCCACTGACTTGACCCAGAGAGTTCAATACAAGACTATAGCAGAGGTGAACAAATGACTTAGCTAAAAACGCTATAATATCTCTATTATGCATAATGCAATCATACCAAATATATCACCTTGTGCAATAAGAATACCATAATCTAAAATTTTACCAAAGTTATAAAACAAGTACATATATACTGATATCCGAACAAGACTTAAAAATGAAACCCATTTATACCAGAAACCATACATCTTCAATGATGAATCAAAATACATAAAAAATGAAACAATTTTCATTAGTGGAAAACAAGAAATTAAAACAATGAAATTTCTTCCGAACGAAACTTCAATTTCCGACGCAAAGATAGCACGTGACATCAAGTTTAGTAATAAAAATAATAAATATGTAATATTCTCTGACTCTTTCTCAGTTGTAATAACATTATTAAAAAAAACAATTTCGACGACGTACTAACAGTAAAATTATTATGGAATCTTCACCCTGTCTGATTTCTGTTCTATGTAATATTTAAGCTCAGTTTTCTATCAAATTATTATTTAGAACTTTAGAATGCTAATATAGAGTCTGTACAAGCTTTTTGATTGTGTGAGACACTCGTCAGTCAGTTCAGTTTTATAAGTTGGTCGATCATGTTCTAAACGTGACAAGACTGAATGGGCATGGTTTTCTCGCAGTAAGTTGCCGTTACTTTCTGCGATACACTGGATCCCAACCAAGGCTACAGTACATAATATGTCCTGCTATTTAACCCATAGCTGGAGGGAGAAGTAAAGTAAAGCAATGGTTTGTCGTTTTCTTTTTCACAGAGCATATTGGGTTTACCTTATATCTTTTTAGAAAATTTTAAAAGGCAAAACCTACAAGACAGCTGGTTGTTTGAATACGAAGTTATCTTTCTTCTAGACTGGCTGACAACTAAGGTTAAAACTCCAAGTTTTTTCTGATATTTGTCCATAGCTGGGGGAAGAGATTAAATCAGGCTTTTCCAAATCAAGTGAATACAATGCACTCCAATGTAGTTTAGAATCGGCTCTATGTTTCTTCAATCGAAGCGACCATCGGCTATCTATTACTGCGTAAGTGACTCCAATAATTCTTGGAAGAGAATTGGTGTGTTTGCAGCTGTGTAACTGTTGTTAAAATCGAGCAGATGACAATTTTTTAGCTGATGGTAATGGTAATTTGGTCTCCATCATGGATAAAGTAATCGTTGTTATTTAATCTACAAACAAACCACGCGCCATCTTTAAAATGACTATTGGTAGCCTTACGCTTTTCTATCTACTTACTATGTCCCCCAATAACGGAATGATTCTTACACTATCTCGAGATCGTCTGGCACTTATTGTATAAAAATAGCAGACATTCGTTTTTGTGATTCCGAGTTAACAAAACTGGAAAAACTGGTGAACGCAGTTTTTCTACTGAACTTAAACTGTTTCTGAGATCAATTACTCACGCCATTTTCTTCAATTTCATCCGCATTGACTGTTTCTTTTTTCGTAACTGAAAGGCTTACATGAGTTTTGCTTCTCAAAGAGCAAAAAGGATGGTGCCTATAACAAATTCCACCCGAATCACAAAATAACTTCAATATGTGCAACATTAAGAAGCGATGCTAGTACTATGAAATCCTGCATGCATTAACAACAGTCAGTCAAGTGTCAAACGTGATACACGCTTTGGGCGATCATGTCTCGAAGGAAAGATGACTGACTGAGCAGAAGATTATCCCGCTTTAGGTTGCCATTGCTTTCTGCGGTAAATTTGTTGCTGACCTGTAATCTATCTGGAATGAAGAAGTCTTTTTCTTCTTCTATTTTTTTATTTATTTGTTTCTCTTTTTGTCATTTAATTGTAATTTCCGCTCCCTTATTTTTTCCTTCTTTTTTGTCTTTTTTCAACTTCCGCTTTTTTTATTTATTTTTTTATTTCTTTCTTTTTGAGTGTTTTCACTTTAAGCTTTTCTTTCTTTCTTTTTTCTTTCTTTCTTCTTTCTTTCTTTCTTCTATTTTGGTTCTTAAATATTTCTTTATTTAAGCATCACAGTCTCTTTCTTTCTTTCTTCCTTTCTTTCTTTCTTTCTTCTATTTTTGTTCTTAAATATTTCTTTATTTAAGCAACACAGTCTCTTTCTTTCTTTCTTTCTTTCTTTCTTTCTTTCTTTTTCTATTTTTGTTCTTAAATATTTCTTTATTTAAGCATCACAGTCTCTTTCTTTCTTTCTTTCTTCTATTTTTGTTCTTAAATATTTCTTTATTTAAGCATCACAGTCTCTTTCTTTCTTTCTTTCTTCTATTTTTGTTCTTAAATATTTCTTTATTTAAGCAACACAGTCTCTTTCTTTCTTTCTTTCTTTCTTTCTTTCTTCTATTTTTGTTCTTAAATATTTCTTTATTTAAGCATCACAGTCTCTTTCTTTCTTTCTTTCTTTCTTTTTATTCTTTCTTTCTTCTACTGTATTTCCTCATCTGCTGCATCATTTTTATCGTACCACATTTTCTTTCTTTGTTTCTTTGTTTCTTTCTTTTTTTCTTTCTTTTCTGTTTTTTTTTTTTAATTTCTCCCTTTCATGTTTTATTTATTTCTGGCTAGCTTGAACCTTCATTTTTAATTTTTCTTTCTCTGTTTTTCATTTCCTGTTCTTGTTTTTTCTTTTTTTTCTGTCATTTTTTTTTTATTTGTTTCTGTTTTATCATTTAATTGTTATAATTTCCGCTTTCTTATTTTTTCCTTCATTTTTGTCTATTTTCAACTTTCGCTTTTTTATTCTGTTTTCTTTCTTTCTTTTTGGGAGATTTCACTTTCAGGTTTTTTTTTATCTGTTTCTCTGTTTCTTTCTTTCTTTCTTTCTTTCTATGTTTGTTTGTTTGTTTCTTTGTTTGTTTGTTTCTTTCTTTTCTCCTTTTTAACTTTCCGCGTTTCATCTTCTTCATTTTTCGTATCACTCTCGCCATTTCTTCTTGAATATTTTTTGCTTTCCTATTTCTTTCTTTCTTTCTTTCTTTCTTTCTTATACATTTGTATTTTCCCCTCTATTCTCTCATATGTCATTTTTTAATATTCATTTTTTATTAACTTTTTCCAGCTTGAACTTTCATTATCTTTTTGAAACTACATGCTATCGACGTTCTTCTTCATCCTCCATTTTTCCACGCCATCAATTCATAATAAATACACGAAATACAAAAGAACTCGAGCAGATATTTCCTTCACTTTAAATAGTTTTAATAACTATTTACAACAATTCGATGGCTTTTTAAAACACATTTAATCTAAAGACAATTTTTTTAAAAAATGGATTCTAAAAATGTAGTTATTTATTAATCGGCTGAGAAAATTGAAATAGAATGTTTTCACTACATTGAATTCGGTAACTTCAGTTTTTATCAAATGATTTGTTTGTGGTAAACACTGACAGGGCAATTTTTTGGAATTATTAGCTTATGGATCAGGTGCATTTTGCAGGCCCTTCAAATATTCATACAAATTTTGCCCAATAAATAACAAAATATTTGGAATAACGCTGCGTTCTCTCTGTCTAACTAGACAAACAAGATGATACCTATTGCTCATGTGTGAGAAGACACTTTCTCGATGTTGTTAATCAATGAGCATAAAGACTTGAAATGTTATTATAGCAAACCTTTGTACCTGAAATAGACACCTAATTCTTATTTTTACTTTACAATGGGAGTATTACTTCTATCCAGACAGTGTTTACGAGAAATCTTAATAAAGAAAATCTGACTTTTGATTGCGATATAACTTGTACCCCCACCCCGGTAGGATAAACCTCTATTTTACTACTCGGTTAAAAGGGGCGTAAATAAGAAATTATTTTACATTTCGTTTTAGAATATTCATTTTTGTTGACTGGGGTTGCGTTGTCTATAGGAATTATATCGGTATCCCAATCAGTCTGTACGCGGAAAGTCTAGAGGACAGCATCTACTTCCAGAGAACGATCACCTATTATTATTAATGCGTCATTTTTCATTATAAATCGATTTCTGCTTTGGTCGCACTACCTACCAAGTTTGCAGAGAGACCTAAGGCAGGTCGTAGTGTGCTGTTACAGCTCCATTTCATGTTTTTTCATATCTCCCTAGCATACTTAGCGTTACATAGACAAAGTTCGCCTTAGTGTGTGGGCTGTACTTAACAAGACAATCTTTTGTAAGCTGGGGTTTCCAGGAATTCTTTCAATGAGTTTTTTTTCCATTTCTTTATCATTCCAAGTGCACCCACTATTACTCGTATGATACTTGTTTTTAATTTCCACATTTTTTCTATTTCAATTTCTACGTCTTTATATTTTGACAGCTTTTCGAATTCCTTGGTTGCTATGTTGCCATCCGCTGGACAAGTCAGTCAGTCAAGTGCCATACTTGATACACACTAGGGCGATCATGTCTCGAAAGAGACATGACTGACTGGGCAGAAGATTATCCAACAGTAGGTTTCCATTGCTTTCTGCGGTAGACTGGTTGCCTGCGGTAGACTGGTTGCCGACCAAGGCTATACTATAGAACCCAATCTGTCCTGATATTTAACCCATAACTGGAAGGAAGAGACGGATTAATATCTTTACCAAGGGTATTTGCGCGTAAGTGAATACAATGGATTCAACTGGAATTCGAACTCGGCTCCTTGGCTTCTCGTTCCGAGCCGATATTCACTGTACCACAACGCACATCTGGACAAGGCATATCAATTAATAGGCAAGTTTTTTTTTTCTGTTTTTTAACGAATGGTTAGAATGGTGACATCTTCTATTTCTCCTACGTGATGTTCATACCAGTGTTTGTTTACATATTTTTCATAGTGTTTGCACATTGTCCAGTGTAAATATTATTATTATTATTATTATTATTATTTCAGGTAGGGTTAGGGTTATAGCGCCATTTAATTATTTGTTTTCTTCCCACTACAACATGGGGCAAAGTTCTTCTCAGTGTGTGGGCTGTACTTATGAAATAATGATAATTATTATTATTTATTATTATCGTATTTCGATTTCTGCTATGGTTACACTGCCTACCAATTCTGCGGGAAGACCGAAGGCAGGTATTGGTGTATTGTTATGACGTCATTTCATGATTTGTTTTACTACCTCTCATAACATAATCGGCGTTACAGACAAAGTTCTTTTTCGCGTATATGGTGTACTTATTAGGACAATTTTCTGTATATGTCTTAAGCTTGGATTTCCTGGCATTCTTTTCAATGTGTTGGGTTTTTTTTCCAAAGAGTCATGAATATGAAATATGTTGCGTCTCATTTTTTAAACTGCTAATATGCATATTTAAAGAAAATTTCCATTATGCCGACTTCGAAGTATCGACAACACATACGAATGCGCTCATCAGGGTTTTTTTTTCAGATATTTTTCAATATTTATGTGTTTATATACTATTGTGGAACTGGTGTTATTTTTGTAAGTCACTGAGTGTGATTTTTCTTTTTCAGTTGAATGTCATGTTATCGGTTTATCTTCTCTTTCATATTTCATTTTCCTTTTTTTATTTCTTCAATTGTCTTCCGCTTTTCTGCTGATCTTTAAGGGGTGCTGCATTTTCGGGGTTTTATTATTTTGTGGCGTGTTAACTTTTGGATTGAGGGATGAATGTTTCTTTTTTATGTTTGAATGTGTGTCTACGCGAATGTGTATGTACATATTCGTGTGTTCTCGCGCTTGACTGTATTCATTGCGTCAGGACTGTTTTACGTACGTGTACTCACACAGAAGCCTACATCGCCACATCCTTGTGGGCGCTAATGGTGTTTTTGTTTTTAATGTAAATTGATGCAATTTTGGCAGATAGATCGGTTGATTATATTTTTTGCACTTCAATGTGTGCGGATGTTTTTTTTTGTTTTTCTTTAATTTTCACTTTTTCTTTTTAATATGTTGTTAGTAGCAGTATAGTCCGGCGTTGCTCGGGTGTAATGAAAGCTTTAAAATTAATCCATGGTCCTGGAGCTCAGACTCAGTCTAAAGAATATTTGAAGTAATAAAATAACTGCGACAATTTACAAATCGCCCGTAATATATATATATATATATATATATATATATATATATATATATACTAGCAGTATAGCCCGGCGTTGCTCGGGTGTAATGAAAGCTTTAAAACTAATCCATGTCCTGGAGCTCAGACTCTTTGAACGTTGGCACGAAAGACTAAAAAGCAATAACTGTTTCCAATTAAAGCGAAACCGTAGACTGAAAGAAAAATGAATGGATGTAAGTCAAATTTTGATTTCCTGGTATCGATATCAAATAAGTTTCTTTCGTCGTAAACTGAATTTTGAAGGCTAATTAAGTCCTCTGAGTAAATGGTATCATAGCTGAGACTAAGAAATACGATTATACCTACTTAGAGCCAAACCCGAAACAAAAACTAAAATAAAAGGGCTGAAAAAATACAAACATACAGGCTGATAAACCGACGCACACGCAAACATCTTGCCTTATATATATATATATATATATATATATATTATCGATTTTCTGCACTATTGTAAGAACTGCAACCTTGAAACTTCTGAATATCGTTTCTTATGTCTTTGTTTATGAGCGTATCAAATTTGATTAAAATCGGAAAACTCCTTCTATAACCCAATTTTTTCGATTATCAATTTCCGATATTTATCGCGGGTGCCTAGTTGCAAAACCGAGATAAGAACACTCGCAGACGCGCTAATAGTACAACGGTGTAAATTTTCAAGAAAATCGGTTCAGCCGTTTCGGTGTCTATAGGTAATGAACACACACACGCATATACACACACAGACAAAGTTCCATTCATAAATAAGTTTAGATTTAGATTATTGGTGTTATTATATTATCATATATACACACGTGTGTGTATAAGCTCGGTCCTGTGCATTTTCCTACGTGTATTTTTTCTTTCTCTTGAGAGGAACCGTTTATATATTGTGGTAGGTATATGAGTTAGCAATATGATTTTCTGTAGCGTGTCTAGTGTGAAGAGTGGATATAAATTATATATATATATATATATATATACTAGCAGTATAGCCTGGCGTTGCTCGGGTGTAATGAACGCTTTAAAACTAATCCATGGTCCTGGACGTCAAACTCTTTGGACGTTGTCACGAAAGACTAAAAAGCAATAGTTGTCCAGTTAAAGCGAAACCGTAGACTGAAAGAAAAATGAATGTATGTAAGTCAAATGTTTTGTATAAAGGACATAGAGACATACAGACAGATAAACAGACGCACACACACAAACATCTAGCCTTTTATATATATATATATATATATATATATATATATATATTTTCTGCACTATTGTAAGAAGTGCAACCATAAAACTTCTGAATATCGTTTCTTATGTCTTTGTCCATGAGTGTATCAAATTTGATTAAAATCGGACCACTTCTTCTTTAACCCGATTTTTTCTATTATCAATTTTCGGTATTTATCGGGGGTACCTCGACACAAAACCTAGCTAAGAACACTCGCAGACGCTTATAGTACCACTATGTAAATTTTCAAGAAAATCGGTTCAGCCGTTTCGGAGTCTATAGTTAACGGACACATACACACACAGACAAAGTTCCATTTATAAATAAGTTTAGATTATTGGTTTTATTATATTATCATAATTGGAGTAGATAGACTAAACTATTGCCCGGTTCACACTCCACCCACGTCTATTGTACAGGTGTAGAGGCTCATCCCTTGTTCCCTATTTAGGATGTGGTTTCCAGTTTTCTCTTTCCAATCTTTTACTCTTTTCCATTCTTTTACTCTTTTTTTTTTCAATTGCAGTAGATAGACTAAACTATCGCCCGGTTCACACTCCACCCACGTCTATTGAACAGGTGTAGAGGCTCATCCCTTGTTCCCTGTTTAGGATGTGGTTTTCGGTTTTCTCTTTTCCAAATCTTTTCACTCTTACGTAAGCCCCCTGCACATCAGTGGCGTTACCGCCTTGCTCGGGGTGATATGATTAAAAAAAATATATATACACGTGTGTGTATAAGCTCGATCCTGTGCATTTTCCTATGTGTATTTTTTCTTTCTCTTGAGAGGAAGTGTTTATATATTGTGGTAGGTATATGAGTTAGCAATATGTTTTTCTGTTGCGTGTCTAGTGGGAAGATTGGATATAATTTTGATCTATCTATATATATATATATATATATATATATATTGTGGTAATGATTTCTAATTCACTTTCGCTTGGTATTGGAGGGTTTTTATATTGTGGTAGGAGTGTGGGTTAATTATACGTGTTTTCTTTTGTTTGAGAAGATAATGGATCTTCACAAAATTAAAGTAACAAATATACAAAGAGGACACTTGAGCAACACAAATATGTTTAATACGTTAATGACTCCTTAGAATATTATCGTATTCACAAAAGAAGATCAACACAAATAGATTTCCGGTTGTTACCGCTATTTAATATGATAATGGTTCTTCTCAAAGTTACAGTATTAACAGCAACGATAAAAGATAAAGAGAAAATTTGATTTGTACCACTTATAGATGTTCAATATTTTAATGGCCAATTAGAATGTTATATTATTCACAAGTGCAAAAATATGAAAATACTGGATTTGAACTGCTCAGAAACGTTAAAATCTTCAAATACCTGGAAAGTGTTTTGACATAGAAAGTGCGACCTGTAGATCCAAAGACACATTGGCATAACCAAAGACGTATTTCAGAAGCTACGCAGAGTTCTGAAAGACAGGAAAATCTCATTAGAAACAAAAAAGAGAGTGCTGGATTGCTAGGTGATATCTATCCTTCTGTATGGAAGATGAATGTTGGCCGATTTCATCAAAGATGAAGGAGAGGCTTCAGGCAGCAGAAATGTGGTTTTACAGAAGGATGTTGAGGATGACCATGCACAGAGCACGTGTGCAACGATGAGGTGTTGGAAAGAATGCAAACGAGAAGAAAACTGACACTAAATATCAGGAAGAGGTAAATGATGTTCCTAGGACATGTAATAAGAAAGAAGAGCCTGAAGTACTTGATACTCATAGGTCGGATAAATGGAAGGAGAGACAGGGGAAAGCAGCGCGAGACGTACTTATTAGGTCTGAGCAAATGGTTGACAGAGCGGGGCTTAGAAGAGATACTAAGAGAAAAATTACTGCGAGCGACAAGAGACAGCGGCAAGTGGATATCCATGATCGATTACGCCCTGAAGGGACACGGTACATAAACAAGAAGAAGAAGAAGAAGTATTCACAAAAGCAAATGTATACAAAGAGGAGGTTTTAGGTTCTCAACACTGTTGGATATACTAATGGATTTTTTAAAGGTAATGTATTAACAGCAACAATTACAGGAAGAGAAGATTTGAGCCGCTTAAAAATTATCAATATCATAATGACCAATTAGAACATTATAGTGTTCACAAAAGCAATTATATATAAAGACGGGGTTTTAAGTAACTCCAAAATATGTTCAATATACTGAAGACACAAGCATTAACAGCAACGAATCCAAAAAGATAATAATATTAAATATGTTTATGATTCAATAGAATGTTAAAGTATTCACAAAATTATATATATATGTGTATGTGTGTCTGTATGTGTGTGAAATGTGTGTGTATATAAATATAAATATGTATATATGTATAGATATATATATATGCAATTTGTTATATATATCATATTATTTGTATATATATATATATATATATATATATATATATATATATATATATATATATATATATTACATTTGTAAACGAGTTATTACGTGACCTATGTTTCTACCTGAGTGGTGTCTTCAGGCGATTTTCAGTAACTGATTTTACTGTTTACAGATTTTTAAAAAGATTTTTTAACAACGCTCACGTAATGGTGTTTTTTTAAACTTTCACGTGGCAGGTAATTTGTAATTTTTGTAAGGTTTGGCTGTTTTTACTATATGACACGTTATGCCTGAGTCTTTTTCATATTTTGATTTCAATTTCCTCGCGTGGCTATCCAGTTTTGTACAGTTGTTTAAGTTTTCTATTTTGAATTTAGACATATGATTGAACCATCTGGTCTTAAAAGTATCTTTGGTTGATCCCAAATATATTTTATTTTTTCCATTTAAGTCACGTACTTTTGGCTTGTAAATGACTTCTTTTGTATTGCAAAGTCCTTGAAATGGACATTTATTTTTGCCCCTGCAGTTGCATTCTTTATTAGTGGTCTTGTTTTGTACAATGATATCTAAATTTATGGCGTTTTTTTTTTATGAAACAATCTAAATTACTAGTACAACTATAATTTAGATTGACTGTGTCTCTGTTGAAAATTTTGTTTAGTTCTGATCTTTTTGGAAAGTGTCTATCAATCAGTTTAAAAAATATTTTTCCTATTTTGGTCTTTACTTCTAAATTAAATAGTGAGTTGAACCAGATAATGTTTCGTTTTCTATTATCGTTTTTTGTTTTTTGTTTGTCTGTTTGGTTGAGAATTATATCGTAAACTGTTATATTATATTGTAAAAAAAATGGTAAACAATAAAATCAGTTATTGAAAATCGCCTGAAAACACCACTTATGGTAGAAACCTAGGTCGCGTAATAACTCGTTAACAAATGGGAAATATTCAAACGTTCTACAATATAATTGTATTGAACACTTTTTAGTACATATGTGCACTGGTCTAATTATATTATGGCCAAAAACTAAGTAATAAAACAATCAATATATATATATATATATATATATGAATATATATATATGGTTCAAGAGTGGTTCAAAATTTTGCATATAGCTGGTTCCAATAATCATTTAAAGATGTTGGAATCAGTCTGTATATCTCTACGTAAACATTCTCTTTGCACCTGAAGAAGGCCGGAGCGTACAACGGTCGAAACGTTGTACAAATGGCAACAAAGATGAGAACATAAGTCAAATCAATCTTCCGACCACTCAAATTAATCTTCTACCCAGTCGTAGGGTTTAAATTAAATTAATTTATTTATAACTTTAATCATTTTTAATTTTCAATTCATATTACATAGTATTAACAACGTGTTATATTTTTACGATTATAATCACAGTACATTCTGGGTGCTGCCGATCTTGAATGACGTTTGGCTTCTTACATACTCAACCTCGTTGTCATACTCATGTCGAAAGTTCAATTGATGTTTCGATTTCAATGGCTACATTGCCCAAGTACCTTGCATTGTACAACGATGTGGTATGGTATTACGAGGAGTGTCTCGCAGGTCTGTAAATATGTGATTTTTTTGCTTGCTTAATGAGTATGTTGTGGTGCAGTGGATATCGGCTCGGAATAAGAAAACGGTGAGCCTAGTTCGAATTCCAGTTGAATTTGTTGCATTAACATATGCGCGGTTTAACTTTAAGAAAGTTATTAATCCGTCTCTTCTCCTTCCAGCTACGGGTTAAATAGCAGAACATGCTGGGTTCTGTCGGCTTAGTCGACAACTAGTCTAAAGTAATGGCAACCTACTGCGGGAAAATCTGCCCAGCCAAATGCAGCCAACAATTCTACTCCAACAGCTTCTTTTCTCGCACTTTCCACCTGTGGAACTCTCTTCTATATTGCTTTCCTGACGGCTACAACCTCCAGGAATTTAAATCCCTTAACTACTTGACTCCAGTTCTTTCTACATCACCCTGTATATCTTTTCCTTTCTCTTTTCCTTTGCAAATGTCATCATACGTAGGTTCCCATCCGTTAGTTGCTTCCTTCTCTGATACCCACTGTAACTGGTTCGTCTTTCTCTTTACTCTCCTCTTATCTAATCTTTCTTTCTTATGTAGCCCCCTGCGAATCAGTAGCGTTACCGTCTTTCTTGGTGGGGAAACGATTTTAAAAAATCATCCACAAATGGTAAAACTACAAAAATATACGAAAGCAAATTACAGCAACACTCAGCTCATTAGGATTTATAAAATCCGATATAAAATAGTAGAATTTCTGGTTATAACATTAAATTTAATCAACAACGCGTACAAACTATACTATCTAATCTTTTTCTCTCATGTAGCCCCATGCTCATCTAGCGTTACCGCTTTGCTTGAGGCGAAACGATTTAAAAAAATGGTCCCTTTTGAGACATGATCGCCTAAGCGTGTCTCAAGTATAGCACTTAACTGATTGTATGTCTGGTTATCTTCTTTCTTATTTCTCTTTTAGTTTCCGTCTTTCTTCCGTTACAGCAATAATTCCCTTAAATTTCATTGGTCCGTATCCAATGATAAATGGAAAATATGCAAAAGAAGATAAGCTTAAAATAATATTTATTGAGCAGATACTTTCAGCAAGTCTTTTGAAGTAAAACTAATAAAAATTCATCTGAAAATCTGAAAAATCCCACCAGATTTCGATATCGGATATATTAAGCTTTCTTAATTAGATCCATTCAAAGATCGAGAGTGTTGATCAGCAGAAAGTCAAATCATAAACGAATTCGAATGATTCAGTAAGAAAGCAGAAGAAAAAAATCCATCAAAGCCAACGGATATAATTCCGTATAAGTTAGAAATATGACATCTTTTTTTAGATTACGATACCCAATCAGACTAACCTATACATCTGGCTATGTATATTACATTATCAAAAACACATCTAATTAAAAAGTATGATGTATACATAGTGGAATAATATTCTTATTGCGAGATCAGATTAAAGATCATATGAAATAAATCCAGAATATCAAAAGGTCCAATTTACTGCGGGATAATCTTCTGCCTAGTCAGTCATGTCTCTTTCGAGACATGATCGCCCAAGCGTGTATCACGTATGGCACTCAACTGTTTAATACACAGAATTAGAAAGAGAGAACTGAAATGTCGTAGATATGAACATAGTAGAAAGGAGGGCTTGGAGAATCTTATACACACAGGGCATATCAGAGATATAAGAAGGTAGTGAAACACTGTGTATCCGTATAGCAAAATTGGGGAACAGGAGGTTTGGCAAAGAGATAAATTTTGCTAAAGACTAAAAAGAGTAGAAGATTGTATAGCACCATAATAATTCAAGTTTCGAAAGAGGTAGAAGACGCCGAGTTAACGCTGAAATATAACATGAATATGGATTAAACTGTTGCTTATTTTTACAGCCACGTTGCAACGTATGTTACTCATCACCTCGACATGTAGAAACGTCTAAATTGAAATGAATTATATTCTGATTTGAGGATTTTTTTCGATCGATAAACAGATTATAGAATCCTCGATGAAATAGTTATGTATTTCAAGGAAGTGCACGACTCCATTTTGAGTTATTTTTGTTGAATGTTTTTCGTCTTCCCAATTCTATTTTAAGTAAGAATTTGCTTTTCAAATCTCTTTATATCTTTGATATTTATCAAGTATTGAAGGGTCATATGCGTATGTTTCTATTCCTATCAGGTGTTTATCTTAATTTGAAAATACCTACAGCTCTCTGCTTAGCATCTATCTATCTATCTATCTATCTATCTATCTATCTATCTATCTATCTATCTATCTATCGTCTCTTCTTTCTCTCTCTCTGTTATAGTGTCTGTTTGTCTATACTTCTACGTATATATGTATGCGATATTTTTTTATCGTTTCACCCAAAGCCATGCGGAAACCCCACTGATGCGCAGAGGGCCACATAAGGATAAAAGATTAAATAGGAGGAGAGTAAAGATAAAGACGAACCAGTTACAGGAGGTGTCAGAGAAGGGAGCAATAACGATGGGAATACAGGTGTGATGACAGTTGGAAAGGTAGAGAGAAAGGAAAAGATATACAGGGTGATGTAGAAAGAACTGGGGTCAAGGAGTACTGCTGCCATATATGTTCAGGTGCCCTCGCTGTTCATGTCTGAGTTCTTGACGGGCTCCAAAGGAGAATCATTAATGTAATAGGTACCGACTTGGCGGCTCGACTACAGCCACTTTCCCATCGACGAGAAGTTGTTTCTCTTTGTCTGTTCTATAAATACTTCCATGGCTTCTGCTTCAACGAACTTAAGTCACTGGTGCCTCCGCAACAGGTGTTTACTCGTGCAACCAGACTGGCAACTGGGTCTCACCCATTTACAGTCAGATCAACCAAACGCAACGACAATTCTACTCCTACAGCTTCTTTTCTCGCACTTCCCGCCTGTGGAACTCGTTTCCTTATTCTTGCTTTCCTGACCGCCAGGTATTTAAATGCAAAGTCAATACTTAACTACTTGACCCTAGTTCTTTCCACACTGTCCTGTAGATCCTTTCCTTTCTCTCCACCTTTGCAACTGTCATTCCCATCCTTGTCTTGCTCCTTTCTTTGACACCTACTGTAACTGGTTCGTCCTTCTTTTCACTCTCCTCTATTTACTCTTATGTATCCCCCTGCACATCAGTAACATTACCGATTTGCTGGGGTGATATGATTCAAACAAACAGCGGTTAAGAGATGGGTATTGACATTGCATTTAAATTCCTGGAGGTTGTAGCCGTCAGGAAAGCAAGAATATGAAAGGGAATTCCACAGGCGGGAAGTGCGAGAAAAGAAGCTGATGGAGTAGAATTGCCGGCTGCATTTGGTTGATTTAACTGTAAAAGGCTGGGACCCTGTTGCTAGTCTGGTTGCACGAGTAAACTCACTTAAGTTCGTCGGAGCAGAAGCCATGAAAATATTTGTAGCACAGACAGGGGGAAGCCACATCCCGTCGGTGAGAAAGTGGCTGGAGTCGCACCACCAAGTCGATACCTATCACATTACTGATTCTCCTTTGGAGACTGTCGAGAACTCTGAGATGAACAGCGGGGACGCTTGACAATATATGACAGTAGTATTCCATTCATCTCCTTTACCGTGTGCGTCTCTATCTATCTATCTATCTATCTATCTATCTATCTATCTATATATATATATATATATATATATATATATATATATATATATGCCTGATGCTTAAAGAACAAGATCAGTTGGGAAGATGTAAATTACTTGCCACCATCCCTCTGACGTGTCATCCATATCAAGCCTTTCAAAACACCTGGCAAGCGAAAGAACACAGTGCTCAATCTTTGTCAATGGCAGTACCATTGCTACAGATAGAACTGACCCCAAGGACGAAAAACCATCCGCTCATTATACGAACCATGATATCTTTAACAAACTTGACCATTGGGACAACGACACTTCAATGAAAGTATTATCCAAGCCCTCCACTGCTTATTATAGTTTGAATAAATTTCTATGACCGATTCAGATGGCCCTTTGAATCGCCAACCAGGTGAGTGATGCCTCATCACTAGTAAAATATTTCAACCCAGGTGACCCAAACCATATGGAGAGAGCCTCTTGCTTCGTAAAACAGAGCTCGAGTATAAAATCATCTTGAACGGACCGTATCCCTAACAGATAATATAATTCCCCACGGGGACAATGATTGGAATGTCGGAGAGGCCATCCGTTGCCCGTACGAGGTGCTTTAGGGAAATCCGACATTTACAGTAAAAGGAGCCTCAGAGTAAACGACGGACCTACTCCACGCACAAGTGAACACTTCTCAGGGGTGGAAAGTTCTTACGGGTGTTTTCTTTTTAGAATTCGCCTTCACACTCAGATTTGCTGTCACATTAGCGATGCGTAGCGTATGTTGACGAATCTCATCGTTGTATAACTAGATCGCCTTCAGAAGATTGGAGATAACAGCTCTCCCGGAACTTCTCGGGGGACATGCCTCCCGCAAGAAGGAAACAAAAGCCCTACTAATCTAACTAGACTGAGTCGATAATTATAACCAGCAGCAAACGATTCAGGATTTAATTTATCCCACTATATATTCACAACCACAGTCTCCGTCAATTTTCGCTGTAAAATTAGTAGTAGCTGATTCTGGAAATCTCACTCAGGAAATAATGATGCGTTCAATTTGTAATATATTACATTGAACGGCGATCAACAGTCGGGTGTAATTGGCAGATACATCCGGTTATAGATAAAGTAAACACATGGTAACTAGAAAAACAAACACGCTGGTGAAAGCCGTGAATAATGGTAAACAAGCACTGCCAATAAAAACAAGCATTACGTAGTTAAAGAGTCTTGGCTGTGTGGGTTTGCGTGTGAGTTTTAACATATATAAAGTCTACAATTTTGGCTGAAGTAGCTCCCGCTGGCTACTTACTCCCAACAGCTCCTTCGTGTGTGTGAACCGGCTGCTCTCCTGCAGAACACAAGCGTCATCGTCGTATAATAAGAATATAAGTTTATCGAGTTTTACGTTTTGATTTAAGCATTGTGTATATAATGTGTATGTGTAGTTATTAGAAGGCTAATCACAATGCGTTTATTATAATAAATGAAGGTAAAGAAGTTGTTGGGTATTACCTATTTATTATTCATTAATATTTTAAGATTAAAATCTCATCTTCAGAATGTTCAGAGAGCCTGAATTTATGTCAGTCTGCTGTGTGTGTGTGTGTGTGTGTGTTTATGGTTTTCGTGGTTCCTGTAAGTGAACGCCAGATATATGTCACGTGTTTTTTAAATTCACGGATAAATATTAAAATGTAGAAGATAAATCTTGTTCTTTTCTTTTTCTTTTGCTTTCTGTGTGTGTTTCAATTTGTTCTATTTAAATCTTATGCAGAATTAATGAAGGTAATCCAGAGAATGTTTGTGGCTTGATAAGTTGAGGCATGCCGGGAAGTTGATGTTCCTTATAGTGTTGGGTGTTGTGTTGCTTTTAAGACAACGTTCATTGAAGTGGATTTAGCATCTGATCTTTGCACGTTTCTCGGCCTGTTTAAATAGCTTCCAAATTTATCCTGATTAAGGTGTAGTGATAGTAGAGTTTTACTATTTGCTTGAATCATTGTGTATATAAGATGTACGTGTAGTTATTAGATGGCTATCACAATGCGTTTATTAGAATAAATGAAGGTAAAAAAGTTCTTGGGTATTACCTATTCATTATTATAAACGCATTGTGATAGCCTTCTAATAACTATCCATAAACCATATAAGATTATATTTACATATATACGTCTACCTCGTTGTTTACCAGCGGTAGTATATAAAATACAAGATTTGGTAATAGCCTTCTAATAACTACCCATACACCATATAAGATTACAGTTATATATATACGTCTTCGTCGTTGTTTACCAGCGGTAGTTTATAAAATACAAGATTTGGTGATAGCCTTCTAATAACTACCCATACACCATATAAGATTACAGTTATATATATACGTCTTCCTCGTTGTTTATTAGCGGTAGTTTATAAAATACAAGATTTGGTGATAGCCTTCTAATAACTACCCATAAACCATATAAGATTACAGTTATATATATACGTCTTCGTCGTTGTTTACCAGCGGTAGTTTATAAAATACAAGATTTGGTGATAGCCTTCTAATAACTACCCATAAACCATATAAGATTACAGTTATATATATACGTCTTCGTCGTTGTTTACCAGCGGTAGGTTTATTTAAAATAAAATACAAGATTTGGTAATAGCCTTCTAATAACTACCCATACACCATATAAGATTACAGTTATATATATACGTCTTCGTCGTTGTTTACCAGCGGTAGTATATAAAATACAAGATTTGGTGATAGCCTTCTAATAACTACCCATACACCATATAAGATTACAGTTATATATATACGTCTTCGTCGTTGTTTACCAGCGGTAGTTTATAAAATACAAGATTTGGTGATAGCCTTCTAATAACTACCCATACACCATATAAGATTACAGTTATATATATACGTCTTCGTCGTTGTTTACCACCGGTAGTATATAAAATACAAGATTTGGTGATAGCCTTCTAATAACTACCCATAAACCATATAAGATTACAGTTATATATATACGTCTTCGTCGTTGTTTACCAGCGGTAGTTTATAAAATACAAGATTTGGTGATAGCCTTCTAATAACTACCCATACACCATATAAGATTACAGTTATATATATACGTCTTCCTCGTTGTTTATTAGCGGTAGTATATAAAATACAATAGAGACTAGCAGTGATGGTTTGACTGTTGTCTAAAAGTTCATAATCCCTTAAATACCCTACCATACGCTCAACATGATCTTTTTGGAATGGAGTCCTGCTCTCAGTTGCTGAACTGGTCTTTCTCCTTAATTTATCCACCATCGCCGACTTTTAACCTTATGGTAGAGAATCCATTTCTCATCACCTGTGACAAGCCTACACAAAAATGGTGTCTGAAGGTGTCGTGAAAGCAACTATTCGCAACAAGAAGTACGTTGTATTTGTACTGGAACCTCTGTAAAATTCATATGCCAAACGTGTTCTTTAGATGGAAAGAACATGGGTGAGAATATTGCAGAAAAGTATGAATGATACTTTGTTATGTCGTGAGTA
Source organism: Ascarosepion bandense (assembly GCA_037127315.1). Lineage (NCBI taxonomy): Eukaryota > Metazoa > Mollusca > Cephalopoda > Sepiida > Sepiidae > Ascarosepion > Ascarosepion bandense. The sequence goes on along the minus strand of JBBBDQ010001148.1, from coordinate 2,012,041 downwards.
AGAATAAATAACTCAACAACAGGAATAGGTTAATTGTTGCATTCCGTGAAAATAGTATTTACAAAGGTTATTAGTATCCAATACAAGAATTGAGGTTAATCGTCACAACCGTCGTAAGACGTAGTATGAGCAATGGTTACTTCCGGGCCGTCACCGGAAGTCTACAACTGACCTGTCGATCGGCTGCTCGGCACACTCTCTCTCTACGTAGATGCGACTATTACTTTACATAGTAATGGAATAGTCCATTATAGCCGGATAGGCGCGGGCGTCCCAACATACTTTAATAAATTAAAAGAAAAAGTTATAAGTTAATCATGGTGATATATTTAAGTCATAAATTACAATGATTTAAAATATCTCTTTTACAAACCGGTAAAAAAATTTGCATCGATCCGATAGATTGAAAACAAACCTGGTTAATATATAAACACTAGACAGTATAACAGATGTCACCAATGAAAGGTAAGTGACTTTTGGTTATACCTTGTGAGTATTCGGTTCTTTTGCATCTAATGGAAAAGTTGCTAGGTAAAAAAAGGGAGAAAATGAAAAACTTAAAATGAAAATGGATATTTTCCGATTGCGGTCAGTCTTACCGTAATGTTGAGAAATGTGGCTTGTTCAGAGACGAACTCATTATGCGGGGATGTAGTACGCCTGACAGTGAGCGCATAAGAAGGGGTTGACGGGAGGTATGAAGTCGTTGCAAAAACAAAGAAATACGCACGACCTCTTCCAGTTATTGATTATATACTGACATCACTCGGGTCGGTTAGATACTTTCGAAGCTTGATTACTGGTAAGTTAAACGCTACAACGGTGACAGGGAGAAAATGCATTCACTTGCCACATGGGGTTCGTTTGTTTTTTTTTTTTTAATCCTTTCACCTTAAGCAACGCATTCCACTGCCACTATTGCGCAGGGAGTTACATAAAGGAAAGTGATGAGAAAGAGTGGTTAGATATAGGAAATGTCAGAAGGAGGATGATAGACGGGTAAGGATGTAGATGGGAAGCGTGTTTGAGAGAATGGATGCGAGTTAGTGTGTTAGGAGGTGTCTATTGACCTTACTCTTAAACTCCTGGAGAGTGTAGCTGTCGGGGAAGCTAGTATGTGGAAGGGAATTCGACAGACGGAAAGTGTGAGAAAAGAAGCTATTGGAGTAGAAATTGCGATTACATCTTACCTGTTTCACTGTAAAAGGGTATAACCTAGTTGCTAATCTAGTATCTCGTGCAAATTCGTAGCTAGGGGGGGGCACCAGTAATCTAAGTTCATCGGAGCTGAAGCCGTGAAAGTATTTATAGTAGAGGCACAGGGAAGCCACGTAACGCCGGTGAGAGAGTGACTGCAGCCGGTCTGCCAAGTCGGTATCGATCACATTACAGATTCTCCGTTGTATTTTGTCAAGAACTCCGAGGAGAATAGCAGGGGAACCCGACCAGATGTGGCAGATGCTATTGGGTCTTTCAAACGCCCCTTGTCTCTTCCAGTTGATATATCAATTGTTTTACGGAGACAAGAAGATTTTAATCTGGCATACGGAGATGATCTTTTGATATTTTCGAATACAATAGAAGACTACTTAAAGAAACAAATTTTCGCTGTAGCATTGGCAGCAGCTGATTCTGAAAATTTCACTCAGCAAATAATACTAGGTTATCCCAAAAGTTCGTAAACACTTGCGAAATGGGTCTATCTGGTCCAGCACAATCGAGACAAGGGAAAGAAACACCGTCGGTTCCAAAACAAGATCGATTCGGCAAGAATGTCATGTTGTGCGTTTGGTGGAACTTTGAAGGAATCGTGCATTTTGAGTTGGTTCCGAATGGTCGTCCCATCACTTCCAAATTTTACTGTCAGTAACTTGAGCGGGTTTACGAAAAGTTGCAGCAAAAGTACCCGGCTCTGATCAACCGAAAGCGCGCTTTGATGCTGCAGGACAATGCCAAGCCACACACCGTCAGGAAGACCAAAGACAAGTTTGAAGAGCTGGACGGCATTGAGGTTGTGCCACATCCAGCCTACAGTGCTGACTGTGCTCCATCAGATTACGGCCTTTTCCCCTCAATGCAACACTTTCTGAAAGGCCGCCGATTCGACTCATTTGATGAAGTCGAAGAAGCGTGTCAAGAATTCTCTCATTCGAAGCCAGCTGAATGGTACTTTGACCAGATCCGAAAGCTTTCAGATCGATGGCAGAAAGTTTTGGAAAATGATGGTCTTTTTGTTGTTTTTGCGAGTAAAATTTCAATTTTTTGCAAGTGTTTACGAACTTTTGGGACAACCCAATAATAATAATAATAAGTGTCCGGATTATTTTGTCGAGGCATTTAAATTTATTGTAGGCTTTTGAAATTGTATGTTGTTATATATATACATTTGATGAGATGATTGACCCATTTTTTATTATTTCAGGTTGACGTTTTTTGAAAATCCAGTAGATCCAGCTTTCATCACAGGTCCCCAGGGACTCAAGAACTTCATGATCTGAATTAATAAGCTCGACCATATCCCTGATGTCACCATGACGTCTTTCCTTCTGTCCTTTATTGAGCACCTTTGGAACAAACCTCGCGCAAATCTTCCGCAGCTTCAGTTGCTCATGAATGATTGTGTGTACAGTTCCGACACTGACATCAAACTTTGTACCTATTGTCTCTATAGACACACGACATTCCTCGTCCATAAAATTACAGATTTGCCCCACCAACTCTAGTGTTTGGACTTCCCTACTCTTCCCACACCTTTTTATCGTCCCACACAGACTCTCTGCTTTCCTTGAATTTTCTTGTGCTACTCAAAAACCGATAATCGGTCCATGCAGGAGGGTCCGTAAGGAGTCTGAAGAATTCAATATGTTTCTGTGGCGTTCTTTCTAGGTTTAGCACAAAACATTGCAAATTCTTCTTCCAAAGTGTCCTCTCGCCAGGACTGCATTTTCAGAAAATGTCAGCTGTGACTACCAGGGTTTAGTATGGTGTGTTTCAAGTCCTGCTGCAGCTTCTCCTTTCAACTTGAAATGTTAAAAATGGGTCTGTCATCTCATAAGCTGTACAGTAATAATATAATACAATTTCAAGGGCCTACAACAATTTCAAATGACTCTATAAAAAATCCGGAAACTTATTGAAGGCACCTCGTACTTCGAACGTCTCCGCCTGTTAATATTATTTACTATTTATTCATTTATTTTAACTCGATACCAGTAGATAGGTTTTCTTATCGTCCTGCTCACTCTTCCCAGATATTTTAAACAAGAAAAGTAGTTTATCCCTTTGTCTCCTGTTTAGGATTGTGTTTCTGGTTCCTTCTAAAGTCTACTTCAGTCTATTTATTTATAATAAATTTATAACGTCTAGGCCGAAACACTAAAATTTTATTTGCTATTTGTTTATCTTTAGTCAACAGAAGTAGATAAATTATTCACTTCAAATGTTTCCGTCTAGTAAACTCTGAAATGGTACTTACTATTTATTTTTCGGAGATAGGTTCACACTCTTCCTGGTCTTTTGAACTGTTGGGGGGTTTAAGCCATGTTTATATTTTAGGATTGGGTTTCCAGTTCCTTCCCATGTCTTTTCATTATATGTCACTTCCGGTAGCTCCTTGCGTTTCACGGGCATCATCGTTTTGCTGATTAAAATTTATCCGTTCCCCTTAAAACGTCTTCGCGATGAAGAACAGATATAAAGCAACAGGATGCGATTTGTCACAAGAATGTCGAAAATAACCTGGTCGGTACACGTGACAATTGAAAAAGTTTTAATTAAAAAAAAAGACAAGTATAATTCCATTTAAGAACACATAAACAAAAAATAGAGCTTTCAGAATTCAATGTTTCTTTTTCTACATGCCATGTCCCTTCAGGACGAACGCGATCATGGCCTTCCATATCTACCTATACCTAGTGGCTCTTAAGCTTTTTCTTGTTACCTCTCCCAAACCCTGTTCATTTTCTCAAACCCACGAAGTATATTATGTGTTGCTTTCCTCTGTTTCTGCTTCCCTCTATCTGACCTGTGAGTATCAAATTCTTCAAGCCTTCCTTCCTTATTACATGTCCCAGGAACTTCAGCTGTCTTTTCCTGGTGTTAAGTATTAGTTTCCTTTTCGTTTGCATCTCTTTCAAGACCTCATCGTTGCTCACATATTCGGTCCATTGTATCTTCAGCATCCTTCTGTAAAACCACATTTCGGTTGCTTCATGTTTCTCTTTCATCTTTGAGGAGATTGTTCAGCATTCACTGGCATATTGAAGAACAGACACCACATAGCAATCCAGTACTCTATTCTTTGTTTCCAGTTAAATTTTCCTGTCTCTCAAAACTCTATTCAGCTTCTGGAATATATCCTTGGGCTTTTAGATCTCAGGAATATAAATGTATAGAAACTGATGTGACCACAAAGTGAGGGGTTAGTTTATATATTGATTGTAATATATAATTTTATATCCAGCATGCTTTTGTAGAACCACATTTCGGTTGCTTTTATTGCGCAGGGGGGCTACATAAGAGTAAAGGATTAAATAGGAGGAGAGTAAAGAGAAAGACGAACCAGTTACAGGGGGTGTCAGAGAAAGAAGCAAGAGAAGGACAGGAATATAGGTGTGATGAAGGTAGAGAGAAAGGAAAATATATACAGGTTGATGTAGAAAGAACTGGAGTCAAGTAGTTAAGAGATGGACATTGACCTTGCATTTAAATTCCTGGAGGTTGTAGCCGCCAGGAAAGTAAGAATATGAAAAAGATTTCCACAGGCGGGAAGTGCGAGAAAAAAATCTGCTGGAGTAGGGACTTAAGTTCGTCAGAGCAGAAGCCATGAAAATATTTATAGAACAGACAGAGGGAAGCCACATACCATCGGTGAGAATGTGGCTGTAGTCTCTCTGCATTTCGTTCTTTCAAATAGTTTTGTTCGGTTTTTCAAAGGCTATAATCAAATCATATGTGCGGATAATTCGGTTGCGAGAACTAATCTGATAGACTCCTATACGCCAAAAAACACAGGAGAGACAGCGATATAAAATTATATCATTAAAAAAATGTTTGCCGTCTCAAATGATAAAAACTTATTTTCATATTAAATAACCCAACACGTGATATGTCACTTAATCAGTTTCCCATATCTTGGCAGTAATGAGAAATTGACATTAGCCTTTAGGAAATTAGCAAAGAAATAATATAAAATTAACAGTTCATTATTAATTTATTTTATATTAATTGCAAGCTTAACTAAAGTTATAAGGTCAGCATCATTTTCTTTGTTTTAATTATATTATGGCTTAATACGCATTTTGCTAAGTTTGTGAAAGACGCATTTCTCTATTCTCAAGGTGTTTGGGCCTTTTGTCTCACACTTTTTATCTGTTACTAACCTTCCCGGAAAGCTACATTTCTGGTGCATTCCTTAATTTAAAATCCTTGATATATGGCTGACATGTTGGGCTATCCCTTTTGGTGATGGTTTTGCTTCTTAAAGTTAATAGCTAATTCCAGATTTTGGCCTTTTTTTTTTATATTTTGTAAAAGGGTCACAGTTTTCTTTCTGAGTCGGCCTTCAGTACACTTTTCCCATCATATGAGACTAAGATTATATCCGTTGATAATATATCCTGGAATGTTTTCTACTTACGTTAATATCGTTGCCCGAAATAAATAAAACCGACAGATAACATTATCTTTTTATTAAACAAAATGTTAAATTAAAAAGAAATGAGAAGCGTTCAGAAGCCTCAAAATAAATAAAAAATATTTGCAAAATGGGAAAAAATGAATGTTACAAAAATTGAGTGAAAAGATAAGGGTTACAAATAATGAGGCTTAATTAACATGAGTGCAAAGATAAAAAGTTTATTCATTGGTTGGTTGGTTGGTTGATTGTTCTTGGTTAGTGATATTTTAACCTCTATGGTTCATCTTTGAATGACAAAATCTAAATATTTTGTAAGCATTTTTATTTTATTTTTAGGAGACAATAATGGTTTGGTGATTCTGTGGCGCCTGTCCACAGTGTTCAAAGTAGGATGATTTTTGCCAACATCCTGGAACAGTTTTGTGTCGGGTAGGGACCAAAAATCATCTCTCAGTTGCGTCTCTGTCCTCGAAGAGTGCCGTTTAGTTGTTGCTCCGTCATCAAGTAGATGCCCGATCCTAGGAAATAGTGTCCCTCGACCGCAGCACCCCACTGCACCAGAGGTGGGGGACCAGGTGCTCATCACAGGGGCCAGTTCAACCGGCGGTTGTGGGTGTTGTGGGACCCCCCTTTTTCTATGATAATGACTCGACTTGAGTATACATATATTCCTGCCATAGTGAGATCCGTGAGTGTTATCGACTGATACGTAAGTTACCGAGAGATACCGAAGTTACACAGAGAATACCGTGTTAGCAGTCAAAATAGTTCTGAGCTCCACTCAGCCAGAATAATATTACACAGATATACTATTTCCAGCACAGTTTCATTTCAAAGACTTGTATATATATATTCCTTACTAATCGTGTTCCTTGGATTACTAAACTGCGTTCCAGTTTGTATCTTTACGTTTAATATAACCTATTTTTCTATCTCAGATATCTGTTTTGTTGTTCATTATTTTGTGTGGTTCCTCACCTGGAATTCACAACAGAGTGTATTGGGTCATTTTTGTTTCTTCTCCCGTCTGTGCGCAGTCAGGCTCCTCACGTTAAAAAAAGACGTTCTGTCACATCTAGTTCCAGTGGGGGAGTAGGGTAAATATATACCCTCAGGCGATATCAATGTCAATTGATATCTTGTTAAATGGAAACCTCTGAAATTGTTTTTCAGACTGTTATTGTCTTGATTATTATCAATTAAGTTGAGTAGACCTCACAAGAACCATGTCGAACGATCCTAACGAAAAAGGTCACTGCTTGACTACAGAACTAGGGTAGTTGTTAAATTACTTTCTAGACGAAGGAGACAAAGCAAAGAATGCCCTTTCTATAAAAGAGCTGTCACTAGCGCCGAAAGCAGACTGACCCACAGTGAGCTGACAGAAAGGAACGAGATACCGCTCGCCGTGACGTGAAATGGATGACTTGCCTGTTAGACTGTTCGACACCCCATAGTTTCCTTGATGTCTCATTCGTCTACACCAGCAAAAATCTTGCTGCTACAATTGGTTCGTAGTTTTATTTTGTAAGTGAAGATATGGTCAAAGTTTTATTTTTAAACTCTATCTGTTGGACTGGAAGAGGCTTACATACCGAGAACAATCCCGGTGTCTGGTCTGAAACACAGTGCTACATTTACACGCTCAAAGCCATTTTCCGTCATTGTTCTAAGAAGGGGGTTGTATACCGCTGACATTTTATTTATACAGGGTGTCCATAATGTTCCTGTGCACCTTAACAAATTTATAACGTTTTTTGTATTTACGATAGAAATAATTTCTAAAAAGAATTAGAAAGAAGTATAACTATATTTTTTAAGGTTTTATTGAAATTTTATCTAAGTTTCAACATGTTCGGCATCATTAACATTACAAAGGGTAATATAATTTTTTAGTTCACGGAAAACATTTGCCAACTGATTTACAGTAATGCCTGAAATCACATTAGTTATTTTAGCTTTCGAATCTTCTAATGAACTGGGTTTCGTTGCATACACAATTGCTTTCACATGAAAAAAATTTAATGGAGTCAAATCTGGGTAATGTGGAGGCCAATAAAATGACCCACCTCTTCCGATCCATCTGTTTGGAAATTCCTGATTTTAGAAACTGTCTAACACGCGAAGTAGCAAGGAGCTCCATCTTGTTGAAACACGGTATTATCTTTCAAGTTTAATTGTTCAAGCTTTTTTTTTACAGATTATTTCTATCACAAATACAAATAAAGTTACAATTTTTTAAAATGAACACGGATTTTATGGACACTCTGTATTTGAACATGTTTGGCAGAATGCATAAGATACATATGAAAGTCTCGATTTTACAAACTGCTACGAAACCTCGAGTTATGTACATAAATATGTACATAACTCGAGGTTTCGGGTTTCGTAGCAATTTGAAGTGTTGGACAAAATTACCTCTGGCACAACGTTTAGTTTCGTTTTCTTCTATAATTATTTATAATTGGTCCTTACGCTGAGGTATCTGAAGTGCTTAGTATTTTATAATTCCACGTCCTGTATTTTTACAATTAATTTTATGTGAATTCTGCGTACCGGGTTCAATTCCCACTAGTGTTTCGTTTACTTCACATTAATGTCCTCGGATTCAGGTGCCATCACTGTTTTCATTCCAATTCAAGATCATAGTTTCCATTTTATAACGGTTTATCTTCAGACTTATTTCTTGGAACACTTGATAGACGGAGCTGATGTTCTTTTCAAAGCACCACCGATATGCTTGGAATTCATTGCTTCGTTGGCTACGGCCTATCAACAATTTTCAGGTTATTTGAAATCGGAAATAATTTTAGATTTTAAGAATTTGTTAGATTTTAATGGTTTCATGATAAATGTCTTACGAATAAAACCATAGCTTAAGAGAGTGGGGAAAATTCAGATGTATATCTCCAGCCTCTTTCTCACCGATAGGATGTAGCTTCACTCTGTGTCTTCTACAAATACGTTCATGGCTTCTGCTCGGACAAGTGTAGCTCACTGTTGCCCCCTCTATAAGAATTTACTCAAGCAACCAGACTAGCAACAAAGTCACACACTTTTACAGTTAAAGCTACCAAATGTATATCTTTTATTTGTACCTAAGTCATCTCGGAGTTCTCGATGGAATCCAGATGAGAATCTGCAATGTAATCGGTCCAGACCTGGCAACTCGACACCGGCCTCTTTCTCACCGACAGAATGTGGCTTCACTCTGTGTCTTCTGCAAATATGTGCATGGCTTCTGCTTGGACGAGCTTAGCTCACTGGTGTCCCCTCTACAAGAATTTACTCGAGCAACCACACTGGCAATAAAGTTCCCACTCTTTTAGAAGAACAACAACTAAATTTAGCCACTCCTCAGTTTCTTTTCTTGCCTGGTGAACTCTCTTTCGTATACTTGCTTCCCTGATGGCTACAATCTCGAAGAGTTTAAATGCAACGTCAATTGCCATCTCTTATCCTCTTGACTCCAGTCCTTCTCTTGTCCTTTCCCAACAACCCTTGTATCTTGTTCTTCTCCCTTTTCACTCTAATCTCACAATTCTCTTCACACCAGTATTTCTATCCTTCTCTTGCCCTTTTTTTCTGACGCCCCCTGTCACCGCTTCCTCTTTCTCTTCAATATAAACTTTTACTCTCCTCTTATGTAGCCCCCTGAGCACCAGTAGCGGCACTGCCATACTTGGGGGTGAAACGATAAAAAATGTTAATATAACGAAACCGAGTGAAAATGGAACTATGCCCGGAAGATTAAAAAATCCATGCTTAGATCCATTACATCATCGGTTTATCCCAGCTTACAGCACATAGTATTGCCATGCGGTCATCAGATTACTGACCAGGCCTGACGTTGCTTAACTTCGGTGATACGTGAATCGATGTGTTTATAAGTGCATAATGCCACCTGCATATCCAAGCTTACGGCACCTGGTATTCTCAAGTGATGATTTATTAGGTACTGACCAGAAATGACGTTGCTTAACTTCAGTGTTCTTACAAGACCCGATTTTTCAACATGATGCGACCCTAATCACATAACGCCATCTGCGCATCCAGGTTTACAGCATCTATTATTCCTGTGTATTCAATTATCTAGTGACTGACGAATGGAACAATCTAGCAAATCTAGATCAACTCATCTCACTAACATTCTATCCAGGTATCTATCCACCTGGGTGGATGGCTATTTAAATGCACATATCCACATATTCTCCCGAGGAAGATCGACCCGATATCTATCGCTGCTCATGTCAACTAGGCTACGATCGTTCGGCCTCTTGCTAGCTCCCCACCCCTACCTAGCTCAAAGTCCATGATGGCATTCCAGTCTCTCACTAGGCTTGAACAATCTACTAGGAACGGCCCTAACTTTAAGAAAAAACGAGACACTATCCGTTTGTTCGTTGTGCGCATAAACCACAATGATCCGAAACTAATTACTGCTCACGGCAATATCGTATCCGTTCAGCCTGTCCCCCGCACCGATATGAACAAGATCTAACCTCCCAGTGTACGTTTAACCAAAAAAAAAAACATCTCTGGCATGCAGATTCCCGTATTCTAAAATAGACAACAAAGTCGCTAGACACCACACAAGCATCAAGTTAGCAAACAAAGTGTCTTTCCTGGAACGCGTGGCTGCGTTCCAGGAAAGACATCTATCCCGAAGGATGAGGGACCACGAAGTAGGCGGGCAGCCTTACCTCGATCACTCAAACCTTTCGCATTCAAGCAGCTAACTTGATAGACGTTTTTTGAGTAGGACCACGTATACACAGAGTGAACGGTAATTTGTGGGGGCCGGACCCAGACAGAATGTCTCAGACTTCCAGTACCATTCTCGGACTTAATACGTCCGACTAAGACAATACCACCGACCTCCATAGAGTAAGTTGGCTTTAGAGCACTGTAAAAAGAGGGGTGAAAAATTATTGGAACTCTCATTACACAGAGCTGTGCCATTTTTTAAAGTTAGGGTGACTGTATATTAGTTATCCTGATATTGGGCCAGGTGATCCCACAATTTCAGGGTTTCGCCGGTGTTGCATATAAGTGAGATCACTCCGAGGGTATTTGGAAAATTCTGGGGTCCTCGACCGACTTTCCGTCGACTGAATTCATTCCAAATAGAGGCCTCAAGAGAGCCTTCTTCGAGGAAAGGTCCCTCTAAAAGACCTCCCGGGCTGCTTCACACATAGTTTTTTTTATCTATTTTTCTTGTGCAGGGCTAGGAGTTCTTGTTGGTGAAGAAGGGAGGCTTTTATCTTCTCATGTGTCTGATTGTAGGCTTTCATAAAGCAGGGTAGATAGAGTCTTTAGGCTAACCAGGACGATTTTCGCTTTTATATCTTTTTTTTTAGCACTTTTTTCCCCTCTTATTCTTCTTTCCCCCTCTTTGACGAAGAGAAACGTGGCGAAGGCGTTTCCTTGCAATCTATGGCGAGTTTCGTTTCAGTAGACATTGTCGATTCCCGTTGCTACTTATTCTGTTGTTACTTTTTGGATGGGAGATGATTTTTTCGAGTGTTGGCGCCCTTTTTGGAGGAATTTTCTTGCTGAGGAGAAGGGGTAGCTGCTTTCTTGTCTCTCTTCACTACCTCACTTCATTCACTTTTGCTGGTTGGTTAACTCATCATCTTTACAACAAGGGTCGTCTCTATTGTCTTGCCATACACCGATTCTACCTGTGCTGCGTTCTCAACGTTGCCGCCACCAGATTCCTTGGGGCACATTTTTAATAAGTGCTCTACCGACACCTGACGTCCAGCCATGTTGTCGTTTTCCTTCGACGACCACAAAAAGTTTACATCCTGTACACAGCAGTATGTCAGAGATACTTGAAAAATTATATCTGTCTAACGTTACGTGAAAACAAAAATCTTCGATAGGTACCCTCAACTGGCCACACGAGGTACCTCATCCACAGAGGCAAAATGTGCAAAGATTCCGCCCACATGGTTACACGTTATGTCCAAAGGCTAACTGTGTACAACAATTCGTGTACGCCGTGTATTCGTGTACCCATGTATTCCGTTTGAGGTTTCAGGCAATTTGTAGATAAGATACTATCTGCTCGTAACTTCAGCTCCTCTCCTGTTCCAGGTGATATTAGGTTGTCCCAAAAGTTTGTAAACACTTGCAAAAAATTGAAATTTTACTCGCCAAGTAATCTAAGGTTACCAGAAAACACTTGTAAAAAATTGAAATTTTACTCGCAAAACAACAACAATTATTGCTCAAAATAAAGACCATCATTTTTCAAGACTTTCTGCCATAGATTTGCAAGCTTTCGAATCTGGTCAAAGTACCATTCAGTCGGTTTCGAATCAAAGAATTCTTGACACGCTTTCTTGACTTCATCAAACGAGTCGAATCGGCGGCCTTTCAGAAAGTGTTGCATTGAGCGGAAAAGGCCGTAATCTGATGGAGCACAGTCAGGACTGTAAGCTGTATGTGGCACAACCTCAACGCCGTCCAGCTCTTCAAACTTGTCTTTGGTCTTCCTGGCGGTGTGTGGCTTGGCATTTTCCTGCTGCATCAAAGCGCGCTTTCGGTTGATCAGAGCCGGGTACATTTGCTTCAACTTTTCGTAGATCCGCTCAAGTTGCTGACAGTAAATTTCGGTACTGATGGCACGACTATTCGGAACCAACTCAAAATGCACATAATTCCTTCAAAGTTCCACCACACGCACAAGATGACTTTCTTGCCGAATCGATCTTGTTTTGGAACCGACGGTGTTTCTTTCTCTTTCTGAACCTATCGCTTGTCTCGATTGTGCTGGACCAGATAGACCCATTTCGCAAGTGTTTATGAACTTTTGGGACAACCCAATGTATTTCACAATGCTCTCGACCGCCTCAGTAAAATCTTCGGAATGATTTTCAGGCTTATGATCACATCTTCCATATTCTCTCTGCTAACGCCGATAAGTTAACAGGTTTTGACGTCCGATGTCAATAAAAAGATTGTTCTGGCTGATATAACATGTAAGGCCTCTGGAATAGTAACAAGTTCATCTCCATTTATAAACTCTTTGTATTCTCGGTCCATTTGGTGATAATATGCAGATTCTTTTTTCACTCATGGCTTTGACCAAACCGACGGCGATGGAGTCACGGCCGATGTAATAATTGGCTGGGGAGACTTAGCTATGGTAGTCGTTACCACCCTACAACACGCAAAAAATCAAAATAACCTCCTTCTCGTGTTCAATATATGCATAAGAATATTTATTTGTATATAAATATACAAAATGTGACACATGGCCGAAAAGGGGGGTAAAGGGTGGTCATTCGTAGTTATCCTATACATAGCTAGTTATATTCATGACCCTGTCCAATGTATTCATGCGTATTGGGACATACTCATTAATGAATATTTATTACTGTTTTATACAGTAAATTTGGTACAAGGTCGAAAGTGGGGTGGTTTGAGGTTGGTACTCTCTAACGGATGTGCGTTGTGGTACAGTGGATATCGGCTCGGAACGAAAAATCGGGGAGCCGAGTTCGAATTCTAGTTGAATCCATTGTATTCACTTACGCGCAAATACCCTTGGGAAAGGTATTAATCCGTCTCTTCCTTCCAGTTATGGGTTAAATAGCAGGACAGACTGGGTTCTGTAGCCTTGGTCGGCAACCGGTCTACCGCAGAAAGCAATGGCAACCTACTGCGGGATAATCTTCTGCCCAGTCAGTCATGTCTCTTTCGAGACATGATCGCCCAAGCGTGTATCACGTATGGCACTTAACTGACTGACTGACTCTCTAACTATCCTATGCCTAGCTAATCAGATTCACGGCCCATTCACACGTTATAATTTCTTCGTTCACCACAAGAACCCATCCATCACCTCCCAGTCTTTCACACATATCCATTAATGTTCATAGATATATATATATATATATATCACCTTATTTAATTGAACTAGATTAAATAAAAGATACACTTCTTTGATTTCATAAGAAAGTTCTCTACAATTTTCTGCCTCAGACGGAAACACTTTAGTGCGAATTTCACTAAGAAAATATAATTTAGAAAAACGTTATCATATTCGCTGGTAAATAATCTAATCTCTTTAAAACAATGTGAATTTGATTTTCTTCAGATTGAAATATGTATTCATGAAATCAAGTCCACTCGTAATCAAATTTATTAAACTTCTGTTCGTCTTTCATATTTTTAATTTATCAAATCTGTTTTAGTTTCTAAACGGAAATTTTCCTCGCGTTTAATCCTGAAATAGTTTACTTTAATTACACTTAATTTAAAGAAATAATCTGTTAATCGAAAATTTACCAAAATAAGTTCTAAGATGAAAGATCTTAGAACTCATTTTGGTAAATTTTCGTTTTAGGACCCGAAAGCCTTTACCCCTTCAAATCTTTCCAAAACATCCCTATTTCCGTGCAAATGTATATGCTGAACGCATATCGATAATTGTTTATTGAAGAAACCTACATTTTTCATTTTATCGAGAAGAAAAATATGGAACTTCTTGTCGCTGTTTATCTCACCCACTAACCACGGTTAGAAAATGTTATTGACTGCAGACTGAATTCAAACGTAGTTTTACGATTTTTCGGTTTTTTACTTCCATTTTGTGATTAATGCGCGGAAAATGAGTTCCGAAACACAATAAATCGCTGAGGAATTGCTGCCAGAGGGAGTAAATAGAACGAATTCAGTATCCTACGCCTCAAGTCATTCAGCGGTTAATCAGATATGAGAACAGTGGTAAGGAGTGAGATATAGTCCAATTTATTTCTGGTCGATAACATGAAAAAAGGTAAGTTTCTTCTATAAACAATTATCGATTTGAGTTCAGCATATACTTTTGCACGGAAATAGGGATGTTTTGGAAATATTTGAAGGGGTAAAGGCCTTTCGGGTCCTAAAACGAAAATTTACCCTAATTTTAATTAGAAAAATTAATTTTGATAATATTTTATGTTTACCTTTTAACAGATTTTCTCAGGAAGACATTTCTCAGTATGTTATTGGACTGAGAAATTTACTTACAGATTGTCTTTTTGAAAATTTGTCTATCCTTAATTATCATTTGCAAAACTGGAAGCAGCGGAAATGTGCTTCTACAGAAGGATGCTGCGGATATCATGGACTGAGCATGCAAGTAACGATGAGGTGTTGGAAAGAATGGCAACCAAAAGGAAATTAATACTGAGCATCAGGAAGAGACAACTGAAGTTCCTGGGACACGCAATGAGGAAGGAGAGCCTGATACTGACTGGCCAGATAGAAGGAAAGAGAGACAGAGGAAGACAGCGGATAACATATTTGCAGGGCCTGATCAGGTGGATGACGGAACGGGGGTTGCCAGGAGTAATAGGAGCAAACATACTAAGAGCCACAAGGTATAGGGAGACGTGGAGAACCATGATCACCTACGTCCTGAAGGGAAAATCAATAAAAGCGAAATCAATAAAAGTCCGAACACCAAAAAGCAACTGAAGTCAAGAATTATAGCAACATTCACCAACTTAAAGAAGGAGACTGTCCAACGGCAATTTTATTGGAAGACTTTGCTCTTTAGTATTTCAGGATATTTTTTTGTGAAATTTTGGTAAATATATGTGTTAAAATGAGATTTCAGTGGTATTTTCGTTTTGAGGCAATTTAGACGACAATTTATCCATCGCACGCCGTATATGATGTCATTATTCATCACAACAAATATATTCATGATATGATTTAATCTTTCATTACCAAACTGTTTTCTATCCAAAGTTATTTTTTTTTAATTTTTAAATTAAAAACTCTTAAAAAATTAATTAAAATCATCTTTTTCTATGTTCCTTCTTCTTTCGGGACGTAGGCGATCATGGCCTTCCTCGTTTCCTTATCCCTGGTGGCCCTTAGCACGCTTTCTCCTGTAAACCTCGTTCTATCATCCACCTGCTTAGGCTCTTCAAATATGTTATTCTCTGCTTTCCTCTGTCTCTTTTTCCTTTTACTTGGCCTGTTAGTATCAGATTCTCCAAACATACCTTCCTCATTGCATATCCCAGGAACTTCAGTTGTCTCTTCCTCATGCTCAATATTAATTTCCTTTTCGTTTCCATTCTTTCCGACACCTCATTATTGCTCACATGCTCGGTCCATGATATCCGCAGCATCTTTCTGTAAAACCACATTTCAGCTGCTTCAAGTTTTTCCTTCATATTTGATGATATTGTCCAATATTCACTGTCATATTGAAGAACTGACACCACATAGCAATCCAGTACTCTCTTCTTTGTTTCTAGCGAAATTTTCCTGTTTCTTAATATTTACCTCAGCTTCTGGAACGCTTCCTTCGCCATGCCAATTCGCCTTCGGATCTCTGTGTCGCACTTTCCGTCTCCTGTTAGAACGCTTCCCAGGTATTTCAATTTTTGTACCTGCTTTTTTGATATCGCAAAATTTGGAAAGAATATATATATACTCAATTTGATAAAGTGTTATTGCGACACGCTTCGTCATGATGGCGCTGATACCTAGAAAACTTTATGGCGAAAAGCTGGCATTATCAATAGTTATAATCATGACAAATGTATTTATATTTAACACATTTAATGAAAAAATGCTTTTCAATTCGGTGTGTAAGTAAATGTTTAACCAAAACAAAGAAAGACAATGCCCATTCAAAGGTAGGCACCAAAGATTCATTGGGGAATAGTCAAGGGAGTTACGTATATCATACGTAAAAAAATTGATATGCTTCATCAGTTAAGAATTAACATTTTACATTGACGCAGATGTTTTGCGTTTTAATTATCAATATATTTTAATAGAAATAAAATGTCATATTCGGAATATCAACACTAATATTAATTGTTAGATTCTCGACAAATATATTTTTCTATTCAGTCAGTCAGTTAAGTGCCATACTTGATACACGTTTTAAGCGATCATGTCTCTTTCGAAACATGACTGACTGGACGGAAGATTATCCCGAAGTAAGTTGTCATTACTTTCTGCGGTAGACTGGTTGCCAACCAAGGCTATAGAGCACAATCTGTCCTGTTATTTAACCCATAACTGGATGGAAGAGACGGATAAATAACTTTCCCAAAGGTATTTACGCGTGATTGCAAGGAATTCAGCTGGAATTTATTATTTAATAAATAAACGTAATGAAATACATGTCATAAGTAGACATTGCAAAATGTTCACCTTAGCATACGGATGAAAAAAATTTTTTTTTCATTAACATGCTTATACCCAATAATTCACTTAAGGAAAATAATAATTGACGAGATATTAAAATAAAATAAGTAAATTAGTATATAAAGCTTTTATAAATAAATAGATATCAAAAAGATGGAAGAATAATAGTAGGAAGTAAATTAGAATAAAAATAAAAATAAAAATAAAAATGTTATTTATAAATTGAAGGTTTTGAAAAAATAGAATCAAATACGTACTGATAAAAAGAGTAAATTTACTCAAATGCCCCTTAAGTTTGAACAAAAATATAAATTCTTCCCTCTTCATCTTTTTCTTGTTGTCTATGAGAAGAGGTCAAAATATGGAGAAAGCAGAAAAGACATTTTTGGTACTAGAATAGATACATCAAAGATAATACGATGTAGTGAAAAGCAAGAAAAAGAAAAAGAAAATTAGGTAAGAGTAGTTGAAAATTGTTCCTTTTTGTTAAGCCCAGACGTCGAGTGACTTTATGTATATTCATCTATATTTCACCAATTCCTACCAAATTTTAGATCTGTTTCTCTATGAGCTGTTATCATCGGCTCTTTTCTCTTAGTTCTTTCTTTCTCTCCTGTCTTCCTACGCTCTTTATTTCCTATGTATATCCCTTTCCTTTTTCTTTTTACCCCCTTTTACGATTTCCTTATTTGTTTTCCCTTCTTTCCTCTTTACCTCGTACAATTTTCCAAAAAGAGATTTTTTAATGTTTTTTTTTAAATAACGTTTTTTTTTTTAATCATATCACCCCAAGCAAGGCGATAACGCCACTGATGCGCAGGGGGCTACGTAAGGGTAAAAAGAATGGAAAAGAGAAAGCCGGAAGCCACATCCTAAACAGGGAACAAGGGATGAGCCTCTTCACCTGTTCAATAGACGTGGGTAGAGTGTGAACCGGGCCATGGTTTAGTCTATCTACTCCAATTGAAAAAAAAATAAAGAGAGAAAAGAGTGAAAAAGGTTGGAAAAGAGAAAACCGGAAACCGCATCCTGAACAGAAAACAAGGGATTAGCCTCTTCATCTGTTCAATAGATGTGGGTGGAGTGTGAACCGGGCGATAGTTTAGTCTCTCTACTCCAATTGAAAAAAAAATAAAAAAAGAAAAGAGTGAAAAAAAACTGGAAAAGAGAAAACCGGAAACCGCATCCTAAACAGGAAACAGCCTCTTCACGTGTTCAATAGATGTGGGTGGAGTGTGAACCGGGCGATAATACAATATTTATAATTATGAAAAAAGGGTTGGTTGATTTTTCTCTTTACTGTTTTACTGCTCCTGTAAGTCTGTTTAGTGTTTAATTAAGTACAAAATATTACTGTCTTTTTCTTGTTTTAGAATGAATTTAATTATGACAAACTTAAAATAAAATTAAAAAGTTAACAGTCAGTTAATAAATCTTAAAATTTCTACGAAGTATGACTTATCACTGCTTTGAAATTTAAAATAATAATAATAATAATAATAATAATAATAGATCATGAAATAATACGAAGAAAGATTCACTGAAAAATCCCTGAAAATAAGACCATATAATAATAATAGCAATAAAAATAATAATAAGATTAAATGAAACATCGATGAAAATTGTAAAATTAAATACTTATTTGATTTTTGATTAATTTAAGGAAAGCAGTAACATTATTTATCTGAGAATTTTAAGAAAAAAGATTATTGTGAACATTTGTTTGCATAAAATTGTACACACACACACACACACACACACACACACACACACACACATATATATATATATATATATATATATATATATATATAAACTATTCAAAATAATAACTAAATAAATTCTGCAAGTATCTAAGTTTTAAATTTATACTAAGATAAACTTTAAGAAAAACTATTAACAAACAGAACCTACTTCCGTTACAATCCGTCGCACTAAGGCGTTGGATAAGAGGGGGGAAAAAAAAGAAATCCGCGGAATAAAGACAAGACATACGATACTCCGCAGTAAAGAAAAAAAAACCCAAACGGAACCAACCACAAAAAAAAGAAAGAAAAAGTGCTCGATACAAAGTACAAACGAAATGCAAAATACAAACGAAATGCAAAAGTAGAGCAAAGATACACAAAGAATCTCAAGCTAGCCAAAACCTACCGCGGTTTCACACTACGGCTCGTCAGGGCAGTATACCTGGTGAAGCGGAAATTATACTTCTTGTCCTGACGAGCCGTAGTGTGAAACCGCGGTAGGTTTTGGCTAGCTTGAGATTCTTTGTATATATATATATATATATATATATATATATATATTTAATCATTTCACCCAAGCAAGGCATTCCACTGCCACTATTGCGCTTGGGGCTACATAGGGGAAGGTAAATAGACAGAGTTGTTAGATATAGGAAATGTCAGAAGGAGGGTGATAGTTAGTTGGGAGGATGGGAAGAGTGTTTGAAAGATTGGAAGCGAGTTATTGTGTTAGGAGGTGTCTATTGACCTTACATTTAAACTCCTGGAGATTGTAGCCGTCGGGGAAGCAGTTATGTGGAAGTGAACTCCACAGTCGGGAAGTACGAGAAAAGAAACTGTTGGAGTAGAAGTTAGGGTTGCATTTTATCGGTTTCACTGTAAAAGGGTGGGATCTAGTTGCTAATCTAGTATCTCGTGCAAATTCGAACCTAGGGGGCACCAGTGATCTAAGTTCATCGGAGCAGAAGCCGTGAAAGTATTTATAGAAGAGACACAGCGAAGCCACGTCGCGCCGGTGAGAGAGAGACTGCAGGCGGTCTGCCAAGTTGGTATCTATTACATTACAGACCCTCCTCTGAACCTTATCGAGAAGCCCGAGGAGAAAAGCAGGGGCACCCGACCAGATATGGCAGCAGTATTCAATGCACGGGCGGATGGTAGATTTATATATGTGCAGGATAGATTTAGACGGAAAAAACTTTCGGGCCCTGAACAGAGAACCGACATTCATAGCAGCGGATTTAGCAATGGATTCGATATAGTCATTCCACTTGAGGTCCGCTGAAAGTGTGAGACCAAGGGAGGCAAGCCTGGGCCATGCTAATGGGACGTAGGTGCGGTTGTCTATGATGGTTAATTCATAGTGGCTTCGTTTTAGAAGCATTAAAATTTACTAGCCATTTCTTACCCCAGACCACTCCAGATTGGAAGTCCTTTTCAAGCTCGGCTGCAAGGTTAGCTTTGTCGCCCACACCAGATTTTTGATCGAGGCGAGAGTAAACTGTGGTGTCATCTGCGTACATACCTACTTGGGATATTATGGTATCGGGGTGATCATTAATGTAGATCAGAAAGAGCGTAGGACCTAGGAGAGAGCCTTGAGGGACACCCGCGTTCGTATGGTAGCTCTGGGAGGCATATCCGTTTAATACCACTTTCAATGTGCGGTTAGAGAGGAATGACTGGATTAGTTCGAACATTTGTCCAGCTATACCATAGCTCCGCAGTTTACATAGAAGGCCAGCATGCCAAACTCTGTCGAACGCTTTAGAGATATCCAAGGCAACGTTTAGGGCTTCGCCATTCCTGTCGAGTGCCTGGTGTATATATTCGGTGATGGTCGTTAGCATATCGGCAGTATACCTGGTGAAGCGGAAATTATACTTCTTGTCCAAGAGGAGCCTGTGTGCTGTGAGGTGCTGAACGAGCTCGGCGTTGATAATGGCCTCGAACACTTTGCCAAAAATCGGAAGAAAGCTGATAGGGCGGTAATTTGCAGGGTCCGAGGGTTCTCCAGAGTTTTAGACTATAGGAAATACAGAGGAAGATTTCCAACGGGCAGAAAAGCAGGAAGCAGAGAAGCAGAGGTTGTAGAGCCTAGAAAGGACAGAGGAGAGTTCAGGGATTCCGTCCCCTCCGCTCGCTTTGTGGGGGTCAAGTTTTGAGATTATCTTAGAGACAAGCGAGGGTGTAATGTGGACGTCATTCAGTTGTGCCTCGGTTCTAGGTGAGAAGTCGGGTGTAAAAACCCCAGACGAGTCCAGACTCGAATTGTTCAAGAATGTGCGGGCAAAGCATTCATCCTTGTCTTTTTTATTAGAATTTATAATATTAAGTCGTTTTAATTTAATCTGGCAACAAAAAGGAAATTGATGCTGAGCATCAGGAAGAGACAACTGAAGTTCCTGGGACATGCAATGAGGAAGGAGAGCCTGGAGAACCTGATACTGACTGGCCAGATTGAAGGAAAGAGAGACAGAGGAAGGCAGCGGATAACATATTTGCAGGGTCTGATCAGGTGGATGACGGAACGGGGGTTGCCAGGAGCAACAGGAGCATCAGGAAGAGACAACTGAAGTTCCTGGGACATGCAATGAGGAAGGAGAGCCTAGAGAACCTGGAGAACCTGATACTAACTGGACAGATAGAAGGAAGGAGAGACAGAGGAAGGCAGCGGATAACATATTCGCAGGGTCTGATCAGGTGGATGACGGAACGGGGGTTGCCAGGAGCATCAGGAAGAGACAACTGAAGTTCCTGGGACATGCAATGAGGAAGGAGAGCCTGGAGAACCTGATACTGACTGGACAGATAGAAGGAAGGAGAGACAGAGGAAGGCAGCGGATAACATTTTTGCAGGGTCTGATCAGGTGGATGACGGAACGGGGGTTGCCAGGAGCAACAGGAGCATCAGGAAGAGACAACTGAAGTTCCTGGGACATGCAATGAGGAAGGAGAGCCTGGAGAACCTGATACTGACTGGACAGATAGAAGGAAGGAGAGACAGAGGAAGGCAGCGGATAACATATTTGCAGGGTCTGATCAGGTGGATGACGGAACGGGGGTTGCCAGGAGCATCAGGAAGAGACAACTGAAGTTCCTGGGACATGCAATGAGGAAGGAGAGCCTGGAGAACCTGATACTGACTGGACAGATAGAAGGAAGGAGAGACAGAGGAAGGCAGCGGATAACATATTTGCAGGGTCTGATCAGGTGGATGACGGAACGGGGGTTGCCAGGAGCAACAGGAGCATCAGGAAGAGAAAACTGAAGTTCCTGGGACATGCAATGAGGAAGGAGAGCCTGGAGAACCTGATACTGACTGGCCAGATAGAAGGAAGGAGAGACAGAGGAAGGCAGCGGATAACATATTTGCAGGGTCTGATCAGGTGGATGACGGAACGGGGGTTGCCAGGAGCAACAGGAGCATCAGGAAGAGACAACTGAAGTTCCTGGGACATGCAATGAGGAAGGAGAGCCTGGAGAACCTGGAGAACCTGATACTAACTGGACAGATAGAAGGAAGGAGAGACAGAGGAAGGCAGCGGATAACATATTTGCAGGGTCTGATCAGGTGGATGACGGAACGGGGGTTGCCAGGAGCAACAGGAGCATCAGGAAGAGACAACTGAAGTTCCTGGGACATGCAATGAGGAACGAGAGCCTGGAGAACCTGATACTGACTGGACAGATAGAAGGAAGGAGAGACAGAGGAAGGCAGCGGATAACATATTTGCAGGGTCTGATCAGGTGGATGACGGAACGGGGGTTGCCAGGAGCAACAGGAGCAAACATACTAAGAGCCACAAGGGATAGGGAGACGTGGAGAGCCATGATCGTCTACGTCCTGAAAGGACAGGGCACATAGATGAAGAAGAAGAATTTAATCTATATATTTATCATCCTTTTTTTTTTTTTTGAGTTTGTGATTTCAGTTGAAAGTGCCATGAAATTAGAATTCGATATTGTACCTTAATGTTACACATTATTTCCGTTTAAATCTGAATTTTCATGTTTAGTATAATTTTCATTGTTCTGATCATTTTTGTCTCGTTGTGAATTTGTTAGATTACTTTATATATACCTTTTTTTCTGGAGTATTTCTGTTTTCTTTTTGGCAATATTTTATTTCCTTTTTCTTTTCCTTTCTAGATTTCTTCTCTTTACATTCTTCTGTTTTTTCTTCTTTCTTTTTTAAACCTATTAACTCGTAGGAAAAATTTTCAAAGACGGAAATTCATGTGATGTTTCTTAATATTTTAAATGGAGCGTTTATTACCGCCATTACTAACTACCTTATAAGACATAAACAATGCATTGAATATCGAAACAAAATGTACAGTTTTCTACATATCCTAATGCAAATGTGAATAATAATTTTATACACAAACACCTCCGTTCGGAAGATCAATCGATTATACGACAATGATTTACATTTTTCGGTTTCGCCAGGCGATTCCTATACAAATCCCATCACAAAACCGAAAAGTCCGAAACCATGGTAGCGTATTCGTCTGATCTTCCCAAATCAAATATATAAATTATCTACATATTTCCTTCATATATACATTGAGCACTTCTTAATATAAGCGTTTACTTTTCTAAATAAGATTTTATCTAAATCTCGCCTATTGCTATTTAGCGCATATATATATATATATATATATATATATATATATATATATATATATCTGTCTGCGGATGACTATAGTATATATATATATATATATATATATATATACTATAGTCATCCGCAGACAGATCTGCTTCGCTGTATTACAGCTGATCAGTACGTCTTAGACTTTCGCCTCCTAACCCAGGATTGAAAGCCGACCGAATCAGCGTCAGGTGGTGATTCTACCCCTAGGCTTTTTAGCGCGTATAAAGACGCCCACTAGCTAGAGGGCTCCAATTCATTATCAAATTTTTAATCATCTCACCCAAGCAAGGCATTCCACTGCCACTATTGCGCATGGGGCTACATAGGGGACGGTAAAGCGAAAGAGTGGTTAGACATAGGAAATGTCAGAAGGAAGGTGATAGATGGGTAAGGATACCGAGGATGAGGGTTGGGCAGATGGGAAGAGTTTTTGAAAGAATGGGAGCGAGTTAGTGTGTTAGGAGGTGTCTATACATTTAAACTCCTGGAGATTGTAGCCGTCGAGGAAGCAATCATGTGGTAGGGAATTCCACAGTCGGGAAGTGCGAGAAAAGAAACTGTTGGAGTAGAAGTTAGGGTTGCATTTTATCGGTTTCACTGTAAAAGGGTGGGATCTAGTTGCTAATCTAGTATCTCGTGCAAATTCGTATCTAGGGGGCACCAGTGATCTAAGTTCATCGGAGCAGAAGCCGTGAAAGTATTTATAGAAGAGACACAGGGAAGCCACGTCGCGCCGGTGAGAGAGAGACTGCAGGCGGTCTGCCAAGTCGGTATATATCAGATTACAGACCCTCCTCTGTACCTTATTGAGAAGTCCGAGGAGAATAGCAGGGGCACCCGACCAGATCTGGCAGCAGTATTCAATGCACGGGCGGATGGTAGATTTATATATGTGCAGGATAGATTTAGACGGAAAAAAACTTCCGGGCCCTGAACAGAGGACCGACATTCCTAGCAGCGGATTTAGCAATGGAATCGATACAGTCATTCCACTTGAGGTCCGCTGAATGCGTGAGACCAAGGAGGCGTAGTTTTACTCTCTGGGAGGCAAGCCTGGTACATGCTAATGGGAGGTAGGTGCGATTGTCTATGATGGTTAATTGAGAGTAGCTTCGTTTTAGAAGCATTAAAATTTACTAGCCATTTCTTACCCCAGTCCACTACGGATTGAAGGTCTTTTTCAATCTCGGCTGCGAGGTTAGCTTTGTCGCCCACACCAGATTGTTGGTCCAGGCGAGAGTAAACTGTGGTGTCATCGGCGTACATACCTACTCGGAATCTGATCGAATCAGGGAGATCATTAATGTATATCAGAAAGAGCTTAGGACCTAAGATAGAGCGTTGAGGGTCACCTGCGTTCGTATGGTAGTTCTGGGAGACATGTCCGTTTAATACCACCTTCATTGTGCGGTTAGAGAGGAATGACTGGATTAGTTCAAACAAATGTTCAGTTATACCATAGCTCCGCAATTTGCATAGAAGGCCAGCATGCCAAACTCTGTCGAACGTCTTAGATATATCCAATGCAACGGCTCGGGCTTCGCCATTCCTGTCGAGTGCCTGGTATATGTACTCGGTGATGGTCGTTAGCATATCAGCAGTAGACCTGGTGAAGCGAAAATCATATTACTTGTCTGAGAGGAACCTGTGTGCTGTCAGATGCTGAACCACCCCGGCGTTGATAATGCCTTCGAACACTTTGCCAAAGATCGGAAGAAGACTGATAAGGCGGTAGTTTGCGGGCTCTGAGGGTTCTCCAGTGTTTTTAAATATAGGAAATACAGAGAAAGATTTCCAACAGGCAGGAAAGCAGGAAGCAGAGAGGCAGAGGTTGTAGAGCTTAGAAAGGACAGAGTCGAGTTCAGGGGCACATTTCTTTAAGACTATGGTTGGGATTCCGTCCCCACCGCTCGCTTTGTGGGGGTCAAGTTTTGAGATTATCTTACAGACAAGCGAGGGTGTAATGCGGACATCATTCAGTTGTGCCTCGGTTCTAGGTGAGAAGTCAGGTGTAAAAACTCCAGACGAGTCCAGACTCGAATTGTTCAAGAATCTGCGGGCAAAGCATTCAGCCTTGTCTGCTGGGGAGGTGAGGACCTCAAATTTGTTGATTAGTGGGGGTATTGTGGACTTGCTCTTGTTAAGCACGCTTTTACAGAGTCGCCGGTTGTCTTTGGCGCCGAACTTATTGGATGCTATGCGTTGCTTCATTCTGGAAGCAAACAAGATCTTAGCTTCGTTAAGTATCTTTTTACACTTATTACGAGCTGAAGTGAAAAGGCGCCTGTTTTGGTCCGACGATAGAGTCGGAAGAAATGATTCTGGTGGGCAATGGCAGCCGAGCAAGCGGGCGAGAACCATAGAGACGAATGAGATTTCAGCTGGAATATTCTGGCAGGAATGAAGGCATCGATGCCAGCCCTAACCCAGGAGGAGACCTCGGATGCACGTTCTTCGATGGGAACACTAAGAACGTTGTTCCATGGGATGTCACAGAGGATGTCTCGGAACGAATCCCAGTCTGCCCTTTGATAGCAGTATGATATTCTACTTGTCTGGGTTTCTTGGGTCGGGTGGGAGTGGAATGAAATGTTGACGGACACTACAGTGTGGTCAGAATTTCCGAGTGGGCAGAATTGTCTGGTAGTGCAAGAGTCTGGGATGGAAGTGAAGCAGAGGTCTAGTAGTGAGTCCCTTCCGTTAGGTTTGTCGGAGAAACGCGTGGGGAAGTCCACCACTTGCGTAAGGGATTGAGTAATTGAAAAGTCCATGGTGCGACAGTTTACTCCAGCCACTTGGTGTGGTGGGCGTTAAAGTCACCAAACACGAATATATGGGCAGAGGGATGGGAAGAAATGGCTTTGTCGATATTGTCAGAGATGCTGTCAAGTAACGAACAGTCAGGAGAAAAAGAAGAGCGGTAGAGAAAGAAGAGATAGCTAATCGAGCTGAGAAGTGAGAGGCGGAAGCACATGAAAGAATGATCTGGGGATTCAAGAGATGACACCCTAGCTACCATCATTATTAACTACCCAGTTGAATTCCTTGCATTCACTTACGCGCAAATACCCTTGGGAGAGGTATCAATCCGTCTCTTCCCTCCAGGTATGGGTGAAATAGCAGGACATTGGGTTCTATTGTGTGGGGAAGAAAAGTTAGCCATAGCTTCGTTTGAACCCACATATTGTTTGTTAAATTCCAAATCTGAGATTTTAAATAAATGTAAGCATAGGAAACCTCAGCTCTTAAATTAGGATATAAGTTTTTCTATTCTTAACTTTAAGATGTGTAGGTTGTTCTTACTAGGTTATTCCTTTTTTTCTTTTTAATAAAATGCTGTTACCCCCCACTTGGTGTTTGTTGCCTTCTTTTTCGTTCACGTGGGTTTCTGAATTCCATTTATCTTGTCGCCATCTTTTATCCTCTTTAGCCAACTTCCCTGAAGATCCGGTTAGGTGAAACCTTGGTACAGGGGCCCAACAATATTTTTCGGACACTTTAGTATTCGACTTTCCGAGTACCATAGAGTGGCGAAATTCCTTCAATAGAATAGCATAAAGATGTAAAAAAATACCTGTAATAAAAATGAAAGAAAATCGATTAGGTAAGGAAAAATATTTGTTTTTCATCATTTTTTACAAAACACACGCGACATTATTTTTCGGACATCGTTGAAAAACTGTTAATAGTCTGTAATATCACCTTTCTTCTCAATAACTTTTATCCATCTCTCTTCATAATGATCAAACATATGCACAATAACATCTCTACGTGTTTCTATTAGTTGCTTTTTGGCATCTAGTATCCATTCCCATAGTTGAGCCTCTTTCGTTATCTCAGGTTCATCATAGACAAGTTGCGCAAGCATTTCCCAAACATTTTCTATTAAATTTAGATCTGGGCTTTTTGCAGGCCATTCCAAAGAAGTCATATTCACTTTAGTCATCCATTCTTTCATGAGTTTTGACACATGGATGCTGCAATTGTCTTGCTGTAGAACGAAATCATTCCTTATCTCTCTTCTTATCCTTGGTAGAGCTTTCTCGTCCAGCCGCTGTTTGTAGCTTTCGCTGTTCTGTCGTCCTTTCAGCCACTCCAACCATATATTTCCATTAGCAAAGATCATACCCCAAACCATAACTCCTCCTCCTCCCATCAGTCGTTTGTTCAGTACAGCAGGCTCACCCCTTCTCGACCAAGTACACCATCCATCGGGCCCATCAAACTTAAAACGCTTCTCATCAGTAAATATAACCTTCTTAAAGTCAACATGCTTTGTTAACCACCTTTTAGCACACTCCAGTCTTGCTCCTTTGTGTTTCTTTGTTAGTGTAATTTTTTTCTTAGCCTTTGCATACTTCAAACCAATCCTATGCAGCGTTCTTTGTACTGTTCGGACGTTTACATCCAATTCACATTTCTCTTTCACTTTTCTTGCTGTAACTTTTTCTCCAGATGTCAAAAGCCGTGTCACAGCACTCTTCATTCTCCTTTCAGTCCTCTTTCCAATTGATCTTTTCCGTCCTCTCTTCTTTTTCCGCTCGGAGTTTGTCTTCAGCATGTATTCGACTGTTGATTTCGACAGCTTCAAATCCATGGCGATCCTTCTGATGCTGAGGCCATCATCCCGCTCCTTCCGTGCCAAACAAACGACTTCTTTTGAATGCATTTTACCTCATTAAACTTAATTGTTTTGCCAGTAAAATAGAACAGATAATTGATTCTAATGATGACAGCTAAGTGTACAAGCAGAAAATTTGCATACAGCAACATATACATGAACTTAGCTCTTAATAAAATAGGATTTTTTGTCATGTCCGAAAAATAGTGTCGCGCAAGTTTTCGCAAAAATCACAAAAAACTAAAATTATCAAAGCCAAACTAAACTAAACTAAAAATGATTACACTAGTAGTGGATTTTCACTCCTCAACTACGTACTTACAATCTCAAACATTTTTGGCACTAGTAACCACCTTGAAGTACTTTTTTCAAAGTTCCCGAAAAATATTGTCAGGCCCCTGTAGATTCGTTGGCTCTTCAGGTTACTTTCTTTGTTTGTTCTACTTCTGTATTGAGCGCTTTTTGTTTTAGGTTACTCGTCTCGGGCTTTTTTCTTTGGACTACGTACTTTGACGGATGTTCAAGTGCTTAGCGACAAGTTTACATTTATATATATAATTTTAAACAGAGAAAAGGGTTAAACGTCTATTCTTATTCCAAAGATCGTGGATGATCGTCACCATTTAATGTAAATTGACATGTAAATGATTATAATAATTACATATATATGAATCCGTAATATTGAACATACTTCTCCTTCATACAGTCAGTTAAAGGTCCTACATGATACACACTTGGGCGATCGTGACTCGAAAGATACATGACTGACAGGGTTGAAGATTTTCCCGCAGTAGGTTATGATTTATCTCCGCGTTAGACTGGTTGCCAACGAAGGCTATAGAACCCAATCAGTCCTGCTATTTAACATATATATATATATATACAGGTGTTTACCCGTGCAACCAGACTGGCAACTGGGTCCCACCCATTCACTCTCTCGCACTTCCCGCCTGTGGAACTCACTCCCGTATTCTTGCTTTCCTGACGGCTACGACCTCCAGAAATTTAAAAGCAAAGTTAATACTCACCTACTAACCACTGGACTCTAGCTCTCTCTCCTCCCCTGTATAATCTTCACTTTCTCTCCGCCCATGTATCTGTCATTGCACCTGCTTTCTCAGCTTTCTATTGTTCCTTTCTAACTAGCTTGTACTCCTCACTCTTTTCTAATTAATCTTTCTACATTTATGTAACCCCCTGCACATCAGTGGCGTTTCTGCCTTGCTCGGGGTGAAATGATTAAAAAAAAAAAAATATATATATATATATTGTATCTTGGAATGAAAAAATACACTGTGAAATGTAGATAAAGTACTTTATTAGCAGAGCGGTACAACCAAAAGTTATATACAATATTTACATTCTCTTGCAGTAGCAGATGTTACTTCAGGAAGTCCGTGATAATGACAACTCCCCGTGATAAACGCACATTGTATTTTATACATCCGGGTGACCGGATGTCTCATGGTACGAGCCACGACACAATATATATCTAAATCTAAACTTATTTATAAATGGAACTTTGTCTGTGTGTGTGTGTGTGTGTGTGTGTATGTGAAGAAGTTCGATTTCTTTCTGGTTGTTAAACTCAATAAAGCTAGGTCTCTTCAATAAACAATTATCAATTTGAGTTCAGCATATACATTTGCACGGAAATAAGAATGTTTTGGAAAAATGTGAAGGGGTAAAGGCCTTCGAGGAATAAATAAAAAAATTACCAACTAATGTTAGTAAATAATTCGTCAATATTACCAGATCCAGATACAATAACTATTCGTGCAGTTTGTCTTTTCCTTCTTCTAACAGGCGTGTTCATTCAGAACATAGACAATCGTATTTCTTCTTCATTTCATGTCCTTTGTAGCTTTAAGAATTATTTTTAACTTTTTTCATCATCACCATTCTGCGGCCTCGGCCGAGATTCAAAATCTTGTCAGTAGCTGAATACTTGATACTTCGCTAGAGCTACCAAGGGTGTTTTTATCGCGACACCATAACTAGATGGATTGCCTACCACGGCTTATGAGAGGCCCATTCAACCTCATTGAGAGAAGGATATCCCGCGCCAGTTTACCAACCTGGTATTTTTCGGTTTTTCTTTTCTAATCTTCTCACTGTTTTTTCAATTGGAGTAGATAGACTAAACTATCGCCCGGTTCACACTCCACCCACGTCTATTGAACAGGTGAAGAGGCTTATCCCTTGTTTCCTGTTTAGGATGCGGTTTCCGGTTTTTCTCTTTTCTAATCTTCTCACTGTTTTTTCAATTGGAGTAGATAGACTAAACTATCGCCCGGTTCACACTCCATCCACGTCTATTGAACAGGTGAAGAGGCTTATCCCTTGTTTCCTGTTTAGGATGCGGTTTCCGGTTTTTCTCTTTTCTAATCTTCTCACTCTTATGTAGCCCCCTGCACATCAGTGGCGTTACCGCCTTGCTTGGGGTGATATGATTAAAAAAAAAAAAAATCACGCGGTTAAAAAAAGATATTATACTTAAATTACTGCTTGTAGAAAACAGTAATTTTTGAAAGGATTTTTTTCATATTATAACGTCGGTAGCAACGCCTGTTCCTCTTTGGTCATTAAAGATATTATACATAAACTATTGCTTGTATAAAACAGTAATTTTTAACCTTTTTACTATCCTCTTCTCTGACTATTCAGTCAGTCAGTAAAACAACATACGAGATACACTCTGGAGCGATCATGTCTCGGAAAAGACATGACTGACTGGGCAGAGAATTATCCCGCAGTAGGTTGCCATTACTTTCTGCGTTAAACATGTTGCCAATCAAAGCTACAGAACTCAATCTGTCCTGCTAATTATCCCATAACTAGAGGGAAGAGACAGGTTAATACCTTTCCCAAGGATATTTGTGAGTAAGCGATATCCACTGCACCACAACGCACATTTTGAATGTGCGTTGCGGTGCAATAGATAACGACTCGGAACGACAAATCCAGGAGCCGAGTTCGAATTCCAGTTGAATTCCTTGCATTCACTTGCGCATAAATACCCTTGGGAAAGGTATTAATCCGTCTTTTCCCTCCAATTATGGGTTAAATAATAAGAGAGATTGGGTTCTATAACCTTTGTCAGCAACCAGTCTACTGCAGAAAGCAATGACAACCTACTGCGGGATAATTTTCTGCCCAGTCAGTCATGTCTCTTTCGAGACATGATCGCCCAAAGCGTGTATCATGTATGACACTTAACTGACTGACTCTGACCAATATATGTCACCATTTACGCATCTATGTTACTTGCTTTTATTGACATTGATATCGCCTAAGGGTATATATTTAACCTACTCCCCCACTGGAGCTAGATGTGACAGAAGGTCTTTTTTTTTAATGTGGAGAGCCCGACCGCGCACAGACGGGCGAAGGATCAAAAATACATTCTGTTGTGGATTCCAGGTGAGAAACCGCACAGAATAATGAACAACAATACAGATATTTGATATAGAAAAATAGGTTATATTAAATGTAAAGATACAAACTGGAACGTAGGTTAATAATCCAGGAATACGATGAGTAAGAAATATATATAAGTCTTCGAAGTGAAGCCATGCTGTATTTAGTATATCCGTGTATTACTATTCTGGCTGAGTGGAGTTCAGAGCTACTATGAAGAAAAATAGGTTATATTAAACGTAAAGATACAAACTGGAACGTAGGTTAATAATCCAGGAATACGATGAGTAAGAAATATATATATATATACAAGTCTTTGAAGTGAAGCCGTGCTGTAATATGTATATCCGTGTATTACTATTCTGGCTGAGTGGAGCTCAGAGCTACTATGATTCCTGACGCGGTATTCTCTGTGTAACTTCGGTATCGCTCGGTAACTTACAGACTTCTTAAGGTATTCGTACTGTTCTCTCGAATCTGATACCGTTCTAACGTATCTCACTATTGCAGGAGTATATGTATACTCAAGTCGAGTCGTTTATCATAGAAAAAGGGGAGATCTCACAACAGTATTGTCACCACCTTACTGTAGAATACCATTCATGTTACATAAGTTTGAATTACATCTGTGTCCTGGAGAATCGTCACAGGGCGGTTAAACGGAAAGAGAGACAGGCAAAAGCAAAGCCTGACATACTTGAGTAAAGGGATTGCAGAGCGTGGTTTGGGAGAAATATTGCTATATGATGTCTGTTCTTCAATATAGCAGTGAATGCTGGACAGTGTCATCAAAGATGAAGAAAAAACTTGCAGCAGCTGATATGTGGTTCTACAGAAGGATGCTGCGGATATCATGGATCGAGCATGTAAGCAATGATGAGGCTTTAGAAAAGATGGAAACGAAAAGGAAATTTATACTGAACATCAGCTGAAGTTCTTGGAACATGTGATGAGAAAGGAGGGCTTGGAAAATCTAATACTCACAGGTCAGATAGAGGGAAAGATAGACAGGGGAAAGTAGCGGATAATATATTAGAAGGGCCTGAGCAGGTGGATGGCAGAGCGTGGTTTGGGTGGTGTAACAAGTGAAACCAGGAATAGAGAGACGTGGAAGGCAATGATCGCCTACGTCCTGAAGGGAAATAGTACATAGAAGATCAAAAGAACGTGTTAATAGCGATAAGGTTTAGGGGGTGTGGGGTGCACGATCGCTTACATTCTGAAAGTACACGGCACATGAAAGAAGATACATTTCCTGATAGTACACAGGTGTTGAGCACACTTGTCTTATTTCTTTGCTTAGCTTTTAGGAGGCATATTTTGCAATTTCAATGCATCTTCGGATTTCAGTGCCATATTTTCTGTTGTAGGTTAAAACTCTTCAAAAGTTATTTAAATTGTGTTTAAATTTCCTAGCTGTTTAAATTATTGCTTAATTCTGGCATTTGTTGACATCCCCAACATTTAAATATCAGAAGGTTGGATGTTGAAATGTAAACAGATAAAATATCTTGTGTGTACATTAAAGTAAAGATTTATTAACAGAATAACAAAATTGTAAGAAGAAAAAAATAAGTGAAATTTCGTTAACTGAATACTATAACATATTTGTGAAAAGAAAAATGTTCATAGAGAAAATGCATGCAGTTTTGTCGTTAAAATTGTTTAAAGAAAAATGTAAGTATTTAAAATGTCCACAGAAGTTTAGAGTTCATGGTCTGATAGTAGTAAATAGCAAAGTGCCCCGTGTGTATACGGAGAGTAGTCGAATATGAAGTCTTCTGTTCCTTTGTGTGTAATAAGTGAATTGTGATTGTCATGTTCCTTCCTCTTTGTGGTAGGTTGGTGACAGAGTGAAAGAGAAGGTAAAACAAATAAATAAATTGTACTTAACGCTTCCTGTTATCGTTGTGGTTGTTGCTGCTCTCTTTAGCGGTGTGATGCGAAAATGAAGAAAAGGAAAACTGGAAGAAGAGGTCGAATGAACCTGTGACGTGCCCTACGTCCGGGTCGGCTTCTTAAAATTTATTTTGCTACATTGCAACAGGGTCTGTCAGCTATCTGCTACCATGTCGAACTGCCTTGAACGGTCACGGAATGTCCTAAAGTAGTTAAATCTGGTCCTGTAACCGACTCCCAGAGACATTTTCTTCTTTGGGAGTGAAAAAAGGTTTGACTGACGTGGTAATATGAACTTTCTATTTCTTATTTAATTAGGATCCAGAATTTTGCTTTTCACACTGGCTTGTGAAATTTGCCTTAGTTGGGTTTTTAATCGTTTGAATCCGATTATGCGGGTGAGCAATTTTACTTTGTGTTTTTTAGTTAGTTGATGGATGATATAGGATCAGTCAGTTAAGTGCCATACGTGATACACGCTTGGGCGATCATGTCTCGAAAGAGACATGACTGACTGGGCAGAAGGTTATCCCGCAGTAGGTTGCCATTGCTTTCTGCGGTAGACTGGTTGCCGACCAAGGCTATAGAACCCAGTCTGTCCTGCTATTTAACCCATAACTGGAGGGAAGAGACGGATTAATACCTTTCCCAAGGGTATTTGAGCGAGAGTATGTATCCAATACTGTCATTTGCAGCTAACACACCACACCTCTGGCTATCAAGAATATATTCTGTTTACTTACATTTTACGGTTCGTCTTTTCTTCTTTGTTTTTTATACTACTCTCCCTAGTAGTTTTATTCTTTTTTTTTTGTCTTGTGTTAATATTGTGTATTCGGCATAATCTTCTTCAGTAGGTTCCTACTAATAAAAATTCTATTCAGAGAATATTCAACTTCAACTTCAAATACGACAGATACATAAAACAATAATTAAATAATAAGACTGATAAATTTTTATCTTCGGAATTAAGAAAATAAATGAAAAAAAAACGAATAAAATATTACTGTGTCAGGTCAGGAAGTTTTTCTCATCAGAATCCATTTTGCATATTTATAAATCTATCATTCGTTTGTGCATTGAATACCGTTGATATATCAGGTCGGGTGCTCCTG
This sequence comes from Ascarosepion bandense, assembly GCA_037127315.1. Classification (NCBI taxonomy): domain Eukaryota; kingdom Metazoa; phylum Mollusca; class Cephalopoda; order Sepiida; family Sepiidae; genus Ascarosepion; species Ascarosepion bandense. Next base: position 1,977,768 of record JBBBDQ010001148.1, on the reverse strand, counting down.
TTATTCATCACGAGGTTCTCGTCAGAATCCATCTTGCACATTTATAAATCTACCATTCGTTCATGCATTGAATACTGTTGCCATATCTAGTCAGGTGCTTCTGCTATTCCTTTCGGGGTTCTCGTCAGAATCCATCTTGCACATTTATAAATCTACCATTCGTTCATGCATTGAATACTGTTGCCATATCTGGTCGGGTGCTCCTGCATTTCATCTCTTGGTTCTCGTTAGAATCCATCTTGCACATTTATAAATCTAACATTCGTTCATGCATTGAATACTGTTGCCATATCTGGTCGGGTGCTCCTGCTATTCATTTTCGGCGTTCTCGTCAGAATCCATCTTGCACATTTATAAATCTACCATTCGTTCATGCATTGAATACTGTTGCCATATCTAGTCAGGTGCTCCTGCAATTCCTTTCGGGGTTCTCGTCAGAATCCATCTTGCACATTTATAAATCTACCATTCGTTCATGCATTGAATACTGTTGCCATATCTGGTCGGGTGCTCCTGCTATTCATTTCGGCGTTCTCGTCAGAATCCATCTTGCACATTTATAAATCTACCATTCGTTCATGCATTGAATACTGTTGCCATATCTAGTCAGGTGCTCCTGCTATTCATCTCGAGGTTCTCGTCAGAATCCATCTTGCACATTTATAAATCTACCATTCGTTCATGCATTGAATACTGTTGCCATATCTAGTCAGGTGCTCCTGCTATTCATCTCGAGGTTCTCATTAGAATCCATCTTGCACATTTATAAATCTACCATTCGTTCATGCATTGAATACTGTTGCCATATCTAGTCAGGTGCTGCTGCTATTCATCTCGAGGTTCTCATTAGAATCCATCTTGCACATTTATAAATCTACCATTCGTTCATGCATTGAATACTGTTGCCATATCTAGTCAGGTGCTCCTGCTATTCATCTCGAGGTTCTCATTAGAATCCATCTTGCACATTTATAAATCTACCATTCGTTCATGCATTGAATACTGTTGCCATATCTAGTCAGGTGCTGCTGCTATTCATCTCGAGGTTCTCATTAGAATCCATCTTGCACATTTATAAATCTACCATTCGTTCATGCATTGAATACTGTTGCCATATCTAGTCAGGTGCTCCTGCTATTCATCTCGAGGTTCTCGTCAGAATCCATCTTGCACATTTATAAATCTACCATTCGTTCATGCATTGAATACTGTTGCCATATCTAGTCAGGTGCTCCTGCTATTCATCTCGAGGTTCTCGTCAGAATCCATCTTGCACATTTATAAATCTACCATTCGTTCATGCATTGAATACTGTTGCCATATCTAGCCAGGTGCTCCTGCTATTCATTTCGTGGTTCTCGTCAGAATCCATCTTGCACATTTATAAATCTACCATTCGTTCATGCATTGAATACTGTTGCCATATCTAGTCAGGTGCTCCTGCTATTCATTTCGTGGTTCTCGTCAGAATCCATCTTGCACATTTATAAATCTACCATCGTTCATGTATTGAATACTGTTGCCATATCTGGTCGGGTGCTCTTGGTGTTCATCACGAGGTTGTCGACAATTATTATCTTTTTATTTTAATCATTTCACCCCAAGCAAGGCATTCCACTGCCACTATTGCGCAATGAGTTATATAGGGAAAACTAAAGAGAAAGAGAGGTTAAATATAGGAAATGCCAGAAGGAGGGCGATAGACGGGTGGGGATACCGAGGATGAGGCTTAGGTAGGTGGGAAGAGTGTTTGAGAGAATGGATGCGAGCTAGTGTGTTAGGTGTCTATTGATCTTACATTTAAACTCCTGGGGATTGTAGCTGTCGGAGAAGCAATCAAGTGGAAGGGAATTCCACAGTCGGGAATGCGAGAAAAGTTGCTGTTGGTGTAGAAATTGCAGTTACATTTTATCGGTTTCACTGTAAAAGGGTGGGACCTAGTTGCTAATCTAGTATCTCGTGCAAATTAATACCTAAGGGGGCACCAGTGATCTAAGTTCATCGGAGCAGAAACCGTGAAAGTATTTATAGAAGAGACACAGGGAAGCCACGTCACGCCGGTGAGAGAGAGACTGCAGCCGGTCTAAAATTATTATGTAAGTTTGAATGCCTAAAAAAAACAAGATGCTCGCCTTTAACCATCATAGAGAAACTTTCATGCCTCCCAACATAATGGATGACGCTAGTCTCCTAGAGACCAAGACAGTGCACCTCATTGTCCTTGGTCTCTCAAATGACGTAAAATGGAATGACTTCATTAAATCCATAGCTGGATCTACTGCTAGGAAAATTTGTTCACTGTGTCAGGCCAGGAAGTTTTTCTCGTCAGTATCCATCATAATTAAAAATTTACCATTCGTCTGTGCATTGAATATCATTGCCATATCTGGTCGGATTCTCCTCCTATTCATAACGAGGTTCTCGATAAATTGCTATCTAAAATTGTTATTTGAATTTGCAATCCTCCAAAACCAAGTTCCTCTCCTTTAAGCATCGCAGAGAAACTTTCCTGCCTCTCAATAGAATGGATGACGCTAGTCTCCTAGAGACCAGCACAGTGCCCCTCATTGTCCTCGGTCTCTCATATGACCTCAAATGGAATGACTTCATTGAATCCATAGCTGGATCTACTGCTAAGACGTTTTTGTCACAGGCGAGCCAGGAAGTTTTTCCAGTTAGAATTCATTTATAAATCTACCATTCGTACATTGAATAACGTTGCAATATCTGGTCAGATGTTACTGTTATTCATCTTTAGGTTCTCAACAGAAACCAAAGAAGGATTTGCGATGTAATCGATCCTCACTTGACAGCCCGCTGTTAATTTCTTTCTCACCAACGTGATGTGCTTTCCATCTGTCTTTTCCACAATATATTCATAGCAACTGCCCTGACGAGATTTTTTCCCTAGTTACACATGTTTTTTTACGGGAGCTACTACTTGGCATCAATCTCCTTGTTCTTCTTTAGATGGGTGACCGCTTGGGAATACCAGGTGCTGCAAGCGTATAGTGACGGATGTGCGTTGTGGTGCAGTGGATATCGGCTCGGAAAAAGAAATCGGTGAGCCGAGTTCGAATTCCAGTTGAATACCATGCATTCACTTAAGCACTGGCACCCTCAGGCAAGGTATTAATCCGTTCCTTCCCTCCAGTTATGGGTTAAATAACAAGGGTAGAACTTGGGGACTCTGCTTTTAAAAAAAAACAAATCCCAAAGAATCTTGATACTTGAAAAAAAAAGTATTACTAGACACAAAAACTTATATAAAACAACAATAAATTGTTGAAAGAAAAAGGTATTACCAGCAATAAATAAAATTTACTTGGCAATAAATGACCCGCCGAGGTTGATATGCCATAAAACAAAACAACTAAACAAAACCTTAATCTTCTTCTGTATATGCTGTTTCATTCATCAGGTAGGCCATCTTGATTTTCCACTATATCCTGGCTTTCATATGTCTTGATATATGTTGCGTTTTAGTTTTTTCTTCCTAAACCCTGTTTTGCCATCCATATACTCAATATTTGCGTTGTGTTGCAATGGATATCGGCTTGGAACTCTTGGAGAAATCGAAGATACCCTTGGGGAAGGTATTAATCAGTCGCTTCTCACTCCAGCTATGGGTTAAATAGAAGGTCAGATTTGGTTCTTTAGCCTTGGTCGGCAATCAAATTACTATATAAAGTAATGTCAACCTGCTGCAAGAAAATTCTTTGCTCAGTCAGTCATGTATTTTTTTAAACATGATCACCCAAGAGAGTATAACATATGACACTTAACTGACTAACGTTATGGATTGTTTTTTTCTGTCCACCTCAATATGTTGAGTGAGTATCAGATTTTCCAATCCATCTCTCTTCATGTGTACTATAAATTTCAACTGTCTCTGCTTGATGTCAGTTATAAGTTTCTATTTTACTTCCACTTTCACTAAAACCTTATCGTTGTTCATATGTTCAGTTCATGTATCCTCAGTATCTTTCTGTAGAACCACATTTTTGTTGCTTCAAGTTACTTCTTCTTTGTGGTGATTGTACAGCTTTCACGATCATATAATAAGAGTTCAATACTATTCTATTTGGATTATCTTATTGAGCCTTCAGATTTAGTTATCGCACATTCTATTATCTGTTGAAACAAATCCTACATATTTAAATATCTAAACTTATAAATGGAACTTTGTCTCTGTGTGTATATGTGTCTGTGTGTGTGTTCCGTTACTTATAGACTCCGAAACTGCTGAAACGATTTTCTTGAAAATTTGCACAGTTGTAATATAAGCGTCTGCGAGTATTCTTAGCTAGGTTTTGTGTCGAGGTACCCCCGATAAATATCGAAAATTGATAATCGAAAAAATCGGGTTATAGAAGGAGTGGTCCGATTTTAATCAAATTTCTTACACTCATAGACAAAGACATAAGAAACGATATTCAGAAGTTTCAAGGTTGCAGTTCTCACAATAGTGCAGAAAATCGATAATATAGACATAATATATATAATCAACTTTAAAACAGGAAATAACATATTACATTGCATTTGACTACATAGTTTTGTTGTCATTTCGCGCTATCACGCGGTGTGACGTCATAAAACCGCTTCGCAAATTTAAGAACTTCGTTTATTATTTTTGGTAACTATTGCCGTTGCTAAGCGGAGTTTTATGTCAACACAATATAAAATCGTCATTGATGGTGGATGTTATAATATTTCAGTTTAAACAACCTCTCTGACGATGGCTCATGTGAGCCGAAAGCTTAGAAGAAAATCAATAAATAATTATCCAAATGTTGGAGAATTTTTGTCTTTATTTTTAACTGAAATTAAAGCAAAAATACGACGTTTAGAACGGCTCATGATTAAACATAATAGATATTCATTGTCTCTTATATTTAACAGCATATATTTAGAAAATTACTTGCTGCCTCGATATACTATATATATATATATATATAACAGCTTCTTTTCTCGCGCTTCCTGCCTGTGGAATTCCCTTCTACGTGTCTGCTTCCCCGACAGCTACAGTTTCCAGGAGTTTAAATGTAAGGTCAGTAGACACCTCCTAACACACTAACTTGCATCTATTCTCTCAAACACTCTCACCATCTAACCAACCCTCATTCTCGGTATCCTTACACGTCTATCACCCTCCTTCTGACATTTCCTATAACTAACCATCCTTTCTCATCACGTCTCCAAACCTATGTAACCCCCTGCGCAATAGTGGCAGTGGAATGCCTTGCTCGAGGTGAAACGATTAAAACAAAAAAAAGGCAAGATGTGTGTGTGTGTGTGTGTGTGTGTGTGTGTGTGTGTGTGTGTGTGTGTGTGTGTGTGTGTGTGTGTTTATATGCCTGTATGTCTGTATTTTTTCAGCCCTTTGATTTTAGTTTTTGCTTCGGGTTTGGCTTCAAAATTCAGTTTACGACGAAAAAACTTATTTGATATCAGGAAATCGATATCAGGAAATCAAAATTTGACTTATATTCATTCATTTTTCTTTCAGTCTACGGTTTCACTTTAACTGGAAACAACTATTGCATTTTAGTCTTTCATGCCAACGTCCAAAGTGTCTGATCTCCAGGACCATAGATTAGTTTTAAAGTTTTCATTACACCCGAGCAACGCCGGACTATACTGCTAGTTTTGTTTAAGTTTAGTATATGCAACTTGTATTTTGGACTCATCCCTTTGCAAATATAAAATTTTGAGGTTTTTGCTACGTGTCTTCTATCAACAGCGTGTCATCTACATATCTTATATTGTTCAGGTTGTGGCCGCCATTAATGACTCCTAAGAGGTCTTCTCATTTTCTCAATATTATCCTACTGTATATGTTGAATATGCCAGGTGAGAAGACACCTTCTCCTCTTACAGTTCTTATTTATTTGTTTATCGCAATCAGTCAAGTGCCCCACGTGATACACGCTCATGCGATCATGTTTCAAAAGAGACATGACTGACTGGGCGGAAGTTTTTGCCACTGTAGGTTTCCATGAATTTTCGCTAACCAAGTCTATAGAACCCAATCTACCCTGCTATTTATCTCATAGCTGAATGGAAAAGCGACGGATTAATATCTTTCCCAATGGTATTTGCGCGTAAGTGAATGCAAGGTATTCAACTGGAATTCGAACACGGCTCACCGATTTCTCGTTCCGAGCTGATATCAACTGCAGCACAACGTGCATCCCTACTAAACTTATGTTCTATCCGTATGCATGCGGTTCATCTCAGTACAGATTCTCGATTATTTCCCTAATAGGTAAAAGTTACCTCACATTTTATTATGGGACCTACCCTTTTTGGATTATAATGAACTCTTTCTATTATTATGAATACCAGGAGAGTATGCCTCTCGGGGTGGAGCTGCTCGCTGGCCTTCGGGCTGTGGTCACCAAATTAAGACCGAATAAGACCAGTTTAAGACCCGTTTAGACCGGTTTTGAACCTATCCACCGCAGTAGGTAGGTAAGGTTTTGACCAGTACCTGGGCGTACGCGCTCAGTTTCGCCACGTTAAAAAAAGACCTTGTGTCACATCTCTCTCAAGTCGGGGAGAAGGGTAAATATTGGAGTTGTCTCCGGCCTTCGGGCTGGGGTCACCAAATTATACCGAATAAGACCAGTTTAGACCGGTTTCTTCTGTACTTATTCTGGGTCTACAACACATTTCTAACTTTTTTTTGTGACGTACTTTATCGAATTACAATTGCATATGAGGTTTCATTTGTGTTGTTTCTTCTGTTAGTATTCCGAGCCGGAATATTGTGCTCCTTGTTCCGGTTTTTAACAATCCCGCACATTTCTTGTCCTATATCCGATCCGGTCTGATTCTGCTGAACGTTTTATACATTAGAATTCGTATTATAAGTTTTCTTATACGGCTCATTAGACGGATTGTCTGATTGAGTTCACAATTGTTAGGCAGTGCCATGAAAATAAATGTGCTCAGGTCTTCCGGTGTATCACCGCTGTTTTATTTCTGCAATCTTATGTAGGACGAATGCCGTATCTCTTAAGCTGACAGCACGTCTATTGCGATTCCTCTTGATCTTGTTCATTTCCTTCTGTTCAATTTGGACAGTAAAGATTCTACTTCATATTTTAATAATACCCGTCCGTCAATATTTCTGTGCTTGTTTTCTTTTATTGTGACAGTGTTATCTGATATATTTGTTCTATCGCTGAAGTATTTATATTTTTCTAATATCAGAGCTCCATCCTTGCATTTTATGAAGCCTGTAGCAGAAGAAAGTAACAAGAAAAAACTAGAAAACTGAATGCATGACCATCAGTAAAAAGAGCAGCCCAAAATGCCAAATACAGGTCGGGGATACTAGAATCAAGCAGGCACACAAATTTAAATACATTGGAAGCGTTATAACAGAAGACGGAAAGTGCAACACTGAGATCCGAAGGCGAATTGGCATGGCGAAGGAAGCATTCCAGAAGTTGAGTAAGGTATTAAGAAACAGGACAATTTCGCTAGAAACTATGAAGAGAGTACTGGATTGCTACGTGATGTCCGTCCTTCAATATGGCAGTGAATGCTGGACAATACCATCAAAGATGAAGGAAAAGCTTGAAGCAACTGAAATGTGGTTCTACAGAAGGATGCTGCGAATCTCATGGATCGAGCATGTGAGCAATGATGAGGTCTTGGAAATAATGGAAACAAAAAGGAAATTAATACTGAGCATCAGGAAGAGACAGCTGAAGTTCCTGGGACACGCAATGATGAAAGAGGGTTTGGAGAATCTGATACTAACAGGTCAGCTAGAGGAAAAAAAGAGACAGAGGAAAGCAACAGATAACATATTTGAAGGACCTAATCAGGTGGATGACAGAACAAGGATTGCACGGTGTAACAGGAGAAGGCGTGCTCAGGGTTACCAAGGATAGGGAAACGTGGAAAGTCATGATCGTCTACATCCTGAAGGGACAGGACACATAGAAAAAGAAGAAGATGAGAATTTCTCTTGTCATGTTTGTTTATTAATTGTTTATTTGTTTTCATTTTGCAATATTTGGTTGCGACTGAAAGATTACATAGCTTGACAGAAACTTGAATTTAAAATAACTTGTTTTCGCTTTTCTATACGCTTTTTTTTACCGGCGGTGGTGACGAACGAGAGGCAGATCTTTGAATGCAGATTAATTCATCAGTTTTTTTTTTTATTTAGTTGTAGCAGGATAAGTCACGATAGCTCGGATAAGTTACATCAAGCAGAGATTAATCTAATCTTGTTACAGCCGATTTTTACGGCATTTCTTGTAAAGTTGTTGTTAACAAATGTTCCAAACAAAGAATCCATGAAAATCCCAGCTTGGGAGAAAATGTCTTGATAAGTACAGCCCACATTCTAAGAAGAACTTTGTCTATATAACGCTAATGATGTTATGGAAGATAGAGAATCGAATTAAATATAGCCGTAAGAACACGCAACAACCTGTCTTAGGTTTTAAGCAAAGTTGGTAAATAGTGTGACCATAGCAGAAATGGAATTATAATGAAAATGACATTATAATTATACACTACTCATAGTAAAAAGAAAAACACAGGAAATATACATTAAAAAAAATACCGACAATTACATACGAATATGTATTCATACTAGTTCAAAATTCATAACCAAATCGGCTGCTAAGAAAGTGGGTTCTCTTTGGAGGGCCAGAAAGTATTTCCCGTTTGAAACAATCTTGCACATATATAAATCTACCATCCGCCCGTGCATTGAATACTGCTGCCATATCTGGTCGGGTGCTCTTGCTATCCACTTAGGTGTCCTTGACAAAATCCAACGGAGAATCTGTAATGTAATTGATCCCGACTTAGCAGCTCAGATACGGTCACTTCCTCACCGGCGCAATGTGGCTTCCCTGAGTCTCTTCTATAAATACTTTCACGGCTTCTCCTCCGTTGAACCTAACTCACTGGTTCCTCCTATATATGAATTTACTCGAGTCACAAAATTACCCTTTTACTGTGAACCCAATAAAATGCAAACACAAATTCTACTCCAACAGTTTCTTTTCTCGCACATTCTGCCTGTGGAATTCCCTTCCGTTTACTTACTTCCCCGACAGTTAAAATCTCCAAGAATTTAAATGTAAAGTCAATACTCATCTTCTATCTAACTAACCTGCATCCTCTCTCTCTCTCTCTCTCTCTCTCTCTCTCTCATGCTCCTTTCTCCGTCCACTCCACTCTCATCAGTATTCTCATCCTTCTCTTGCCCACTTCCTGACACCCCTTATAACCCTCTGCACAACAGTGGCAGTAAAATGCCTTACTTGGGGCGATATGATTATAAAAAAAATCTGTTTTGCTTCAAGGATTTTGGTGAACTTCGACTCAATTTCGGGACACATTTTATTCTCTTAGTTTCCTAGAGCTAGAAGAACCATTCCTGGTTAAAGGACACAGACCCAATCAAATAGGGAACTAAACGATTTCAGCGACCACTTCAAGGAAGGAATAATTTGAAAGCTTGTCTCGCTTTATCAATAATGACTAAAAATGGATTCCAATCTTAGCTGGTGCTGCATATTTTCGTCATCGTTCCACATCTAAGCTACGATTAGAAAATCTTTTGCACACGTCAACGTTATGTAATAGCAAGCAGAACTGATTGATTAGTGAGTTCGATCCTCACTTGGTGCCACATATTTTCGAACTTGTTCAACATCTGGGCTACGCTTTGAAAGTCAATATGGCATTTAAGATTTTCAGACAAAATTAGTACAAAAGGAATTGATTTAAGAAAACAAGAAAATGTAAACCTAGGAGTTATTTTGACAAGACTGTTTTTTTTTGTCTTACGTCATATTTGATTTTATTCTCTAACAGACTTGCAGGAGAGTTCCATAAGATTTGTTGATTACCACTACAAACTCGATCACCGAAGTTAAGCAACATTGAACCTAGTCAGTACTTAGATGGGTGACAGCTTGGGAATACCAGGTGCTGTAAGCGTTTAGTGACGGATGTGCGTTGTGGTGCAGTGGATATCGGCTCGGAAAGAGAAATCGGTGAGATTGGTTCGAATTCCAGTTGAATACCCTGCATTCATTTAAGCACTGGTACCTTTGGGAATAAGTATTAATCCGTCTCTTCCCTACATTTATTGGTTAAATAACAGGGTGGGACTTTGAGACCCTACCCTTAAAAATAAAATCCCAATGAATCTTGATACTCGAAAAGAAAATGTATTACTAGACACAAAATTTACATAAATAAAACAACAATAGATTGTTGAAAGAAAAAGGTATTACCAGCAATAAATAAATAACAATTTAGTTGGCAATAAATGACCCGCCGAGGTTGATATGTCAACAACCACTACAAACGTTTCGTTTTTCATGGCAAAACAAGCAAAGTTTTTACGAATTTTCTATGTAAATTTATACATTTTATGCTTATTTTTTAATATAACTTGAAGACATACTGTCGAAATATTGTTCAACATTGTCAAACACTGTTTAGTTTCTTTTCTTCCTTAAATCTTGCTCTACTCTATGTATTGAAAAATATTGGAAGCGTTAGCCAATCATTTCTTTTAAATAATAAAATACTAATAACACTTAGGTAATAACATCCAATAAGCAGAAAGATAAAAAAAAACAAAATAATTATTAAATATAATGACAATAATAATCATAATAGCAATAATGACAACACAGTGGTATGGTTTATCTCCCCTTAACTGCAAGAAAACAGAATGCACGGTCATCAGCAAAAAGAGTAACCCAAAATGCCAGATAACAAGTGGGTGATACTAGAATCAACCAGGTACAAAAATTTAAATACCTAGAAAGTGATCTAACAGGAGATAAAATTTGCGACACAGAGATCCGAAGGCAAATTAGCATGGTAAATGGTGCGTTCCAGAAGCTGAGTAAAGTATTAAGACACAGGAAACTTTCACTAGAAACAATGAAGAGAGTAATAGATTACTATGGGATGTCAGTTCTTCAATATGGCAGTGAATGTTGGACAATATCAACAAAGATAAAAGGAAAACTTGAAGCAGCTGAAATGTGGTTTTACAGAAGGATGCTACGGATATTGTGAATCGAGCATCTAAACAATGATGAGGTGTTGGAAAGAATGGAAACGAAAAATAATTATTAAGCATCAAGACGAGACACCTGAAGTTCGTGCGACATGCAATGAAGAAGGAGGGCTTGGAGAACCTGATATTAACAGGTCAGATAGAGAAAAGGAGAGCCAAAGAAAAGCAGCGGAAAACATATTTGAAGGGCCTGTGCGAGTGGATGACAGAACGGGAGTTGCGAGATATAAGGAGAAAGCATGCTAAGAGCAATTAGGGTTAGAGAGACGTGGAAGGCCATGATCGCCTACGTCCTGAAAAAACAAGAAGAAGGAGAAGAATACGTACTTATATAAGTCGAATCGGACACTCCATTCTAGATTGAATAGAGATTCAGATACGATATATTTTGTTCGTTTCCTTACTATAATTTATTCAACTTAGAATCTACATGAGACATTGCATGGGACCATAAAAATTCGATGTTGACCTTGATCATACCACAGCTGCTGGGCATGGAGCCATTGGATTTTAACATTCCAAAACTTCATCGAAACCCATAAATTGAAGCACTCTCATCAAAAGATGTACAAGACAATGCTGATAACGAACTATTCGCCTCCTCTGTCTGAACTGCGACTCCCACCCGTTGAAAAAAAAGCCTACATATTTTAGAGGCTTTTTCAAGTAATAAACATTTGAGCGCTAATATTATACGAAGCTGTTTTGATAAATTCCTCTTAGTAACTAATCAACTACCAGAAAATTTCAAGAAGTACAAGATCCCCATCATATTAAGCACGTTTTAGTTGCATATTTTCGCGTTATTTCAAATACGTTCATTGCCAAAACAGCCGTTATTTTCTCATTAAAAAACAATGATTGCACAAGGACAGAAAATTTCTGCATAATGTTATGTTTAAGAAACTGTTATATATATATAAAAAAATTGTATATATATAAATATTGTATATATTTGTATATATACCTACGCATCGTTCAGTCAGCAATGAATTTGAGCTCTCTCGACTAGTGGCGTATGTTTACATTGTATATAACACGCTAAAGTACATCGTCCTCTATCCAGTGTCAATAGCTCAGAGGCAGAATTGCCAACTGATGTCGATGATCGGATTTCAATCCTGACTAGAAGCAATCGAATGTCTAACCATACTGATGAGCGGGGATACAGAGAAACAGATCTGTCTGCGGATGACTAAATACTATATATATATATATATATATATATATACGAAAATCATCCGCTGACAGATCTGTTTCGCTGTATCACAGCTGATCAGTACGGTTTAGGCTCCGTTCGCTTCCTAACCCAGGATTGAAAATATATATATATATTTTTTCATTTATAAACGAGTAATTTTGCTACCTTGGTTTCCACCATGAGTGGTTTCTTCAGGCGATTTTTAATAAATTTTTGTTATTAAAAATCGCCTGAGAAAACCACTCATGGTGAAAACCAAGGTAGCAAAATGACTCGTTTATAACGGAAAAATAATCAAAAGTTCTACAATATAATTGTACAGAACACTTTTAATACAAATGTGTACTGGTCTAACCCTATTAGGACCAAACATTAAGTATTAAACAATCAATATATATATATATATATATATATATACACTATAGTCATCCGCAGACAGATCTGTTTCGCTATATTACAGCTCATCAGTACGGCTTCGAATCCGGTCGCTTCCTAACCCAGGATTGAAACCAAACCGAATCGGCGTCAGTCAGCGATTCTAACCCCAGGGCAACGAGCGTCCGGTAGAAGAAGGCAGGCTTTTTAGCGCGTATAAGCACGCCCAATAGCTAGGGTGCTCCAATTCATTCTCGAATGAGCGATACGTAAGTCTTCAAGTTGTATATATATATATATATATATATATATATATATATATACAACATGAAGATGATAGATTTTCTTTTGATAAAGATATTTACCTTTGTCAAACACTGAGTTTTCTTTAGCTTATCTTTTTTAAATCACTCTCTTTTTTAATTTTCGAAAAAATTTTGGAACAGTTACATATTCATGTTTTTTAATAATAATGTCGTGCAATAAAGTTTCAGAATCCTTAACTTGACCCAAGCTAATATTAAGGGAATGGTGGTCAAAACGTGAAAGCTTCTCCCTTGTCACCGCGCCCATCATTCTACGGCTGATGGCAATCATCTCTATATATTCAGATCCGAAGAAGACAGAGGATTAGTTCAAATGAAACTCTTTCACAAAACCTCAACAATCAGTCTTCAATGATATCATGAAACTTTAATTTAAACTGAATGACGATCTGTGTTAAAGAACGTAAAATAAACCAGAAACATTCTTCTTCTTCTATATGCCTTGTTCTTTTAAGACAATTTCTGATCTCTGGTTGAGACCTCGAAGGAAAAGTGTATACAACAAAAATCAAAAGAAGTAATAATAATAATAATAACTTGGCAAGCCATTTAGGGTAAGGAAAACTCGGAACAACAACCCGCGAATCAAGGTACTATTCGTGCCGAGGAGTGAATGGCTGTGTTATGAGGACAGGAACAAGCCCCTACAGCCTTCGGAATTCTGTTAGTACAAGACCGTTACCCAACATGTCTGGCAAATTTGAGTGGACTTTTAAATCCGTGCATCACTCATGGGAATAATATGAGAATTAAGAATAGAAACAACAATTCCAGTATTGCTCTTCAGTTGGATAAAGAGGGAGACTGTCTTTCAGGGAAAGGAACTCTGTTAGTACAAGACCGTTAACCAACATGCCTGGCATTTTTGAGTGGACTTTTAAATCCGTGCATCACTCATGGGAATAATATGAGAATTAAGAATAGAAACAACAATTCCAGTATTGGTCTTCAGTTGGATAAACAGGGAGACTGTCTTTCAGGGGAAGGAACTCTGTTAGTACAAGACCGTTAACCAACATGCCTGGCATTTTTGAGTGGACTTTTAAATCCGTGCATCACTCATGGGAATAATATGAGAATTAAGAATAGAAACAACAATTCCAGTATTGGTCTTCAGTTGGATAAACAGGGAGACTGTCTTTCAGGGGAAGGAACTCTGTTAGTACAAGACCGTTAACCAACATGCCTGGCATTTTTGAGTGGACTTTTAAATCCGTGCATCACTCATGGGAATAATATGAGAATTAAGAATAGAAACAACAATTCCAGTATTGCTCTTCCATTGGATAAAGAGGGAGACTATCTTTCAGGTGTGGAAACTACCTAAGATCGTAAAATCAGCTATAGGAACAAACTCGTACACAATGAATAAATCTTGAGATCCCCACATACGGGATAATCTTAATGATGACCCTACAAAATCCCCAGCTAGATCCATAACCGTACATTTAAAGAAAGGAAAAATAAGATTGTCTCGTGAGGAGTACTGTGACGATGTATGCATCGTAGAGACGGGAGAAAGAACTCCCTCTGCCCCCTCCCTATAAATGTATATGAAAATAACTCTCTCCATAAACCTGTAATCTATTTGAAGGCAAACAGATTAACAGCGAGAAAGAAACGCAAAAGAACAAAGAGAGAGAGGGGAAGAGAAAGAAAAGACCTCATTTGATTTGCTGAAAGAATTTAACCGCCAAAGACGCTCTCTTTGAAATTAGAATTTGGAAAATTAGTTGCGGCTTTAATGTTTAATTGAGAAGACATAAGAAACGTTAACACCAAAATACTCCGAGGAAAGACAACCTCGTTAAAAATAAAAGATGCAATCCAGATGAAGAAAGGAAAAAGGGAAATATATGAGAATGGGAAAATTGTCTTCGAAGGAGATGACCGGACAAACAAAATTATAATCTATCTTCAAAATTCCGAAGTAAGTGTTTTCTTCGGTACTGGTCATTGTCACACACTTCCTTTAATTCTGTTAACTCAAGAATCATTCCAAAAACAAAAATACCTTATTTTATTTTATTTTTTATTTTTTGAGGAACATGAACATTCTTGGTTGTATTGGAAACTTAAAAGAGAAAAAAAGAAAGAAAGAAGAAAGAGGTTTAATGAAGGTAAATCCAATATGAAATTGGATAAAAAAATTGAGATATTAGAATATCTATATTAGGGATGTGTAATCCAATGATTGGTAGTGGGAGAAGCAGACAAAGTCACACGGGCTTACTCATTGTAGGAAAGTCGTCAACAATTTTTTTTTTTTTTAGTGAAAGAAACTTTGCTTGTTGGTATCACCTCGCGTAGTTGTCACTATTAACGTTGTGGTGGAGAAATGAATTTCTCTTCCCCCCGCTATTTTTTTTTTTTTGGTCCCAGAAAACTTGAGTGTATATATCACGTCGGGGTTACCATTATGGAATGTTATGGCTATTACGGCTGAGTCGGTTCTTTTGCCTAAACATCCAAAACTTGTTGAATGGCTTTCACCGCTGAAATAAATAGGCAAAGAGAAAAGGAAAAATCCAGAGACACTAGAGGGACAGTTTGGACGCTGATTTTATTTTTGGTTCCAACGACCTCTTGTTGGGGAAATTCCTTCCCGAACAGTTGGGCACGTCTTTACCATGTTGGTCTTTACCAACAGAGAAAGAGATAGAATTTATTTTTGGCGCCAAGAAGCCTCTCTTTTTGCACATGCGTAAATTGTTTTTCCTGTCATAGGACTCCTGGGAGATTTTTATGTTTTTTTTGTACTTTTATTTTATTTTGTATTTTTATTTTATTTCGTAGTTTTTATTTTATTTTTATTTTATTTAGTGTTTTTTATTTTATTTCGTCTTTTTATTTAATTCTTACAGACCTTCAGAGATCTTCTAAAACTTTCTGTTGTTTGTTTTTAATTTTTTGTTTTATCGCCAGCGTTTTTTTAAGCTTCCGTTGTTATGGCAATAAAAGAAAAAAAGAATGTTTTACCAAAATAACCAGCCGTTCAGCTTTTTGATTTAAATTGAATTTTCATCTGCATCTCGCTGATATCGAATTTAACCTCCATTCAATTGAGTGAAGAATCATATAAGATTAATTTATTATTTTCCATTTTTGGATCATCGCTCATAAATCGTCTACTGAGTTAAAACCACGTAAACCGTAGAGATTTAGTAGTTTCTGTAACTACGCTAGGGCATTTCCGCAGCCGATCAGTAGGCTATTAAACTACCCCCGTTTCTCTAGACTAGTAAAGTGTCACAGTACAAAGCCGTTATGACTACTTCCCATGAAGCGGTACTCAAAACTCAGAAAAACAATACTCGGCAAACATATGATATTTTGCGAGAAAGTTGGACAAACAATTAGAAAGTACATTGATAAAAGTAAACTAGCCAATGTAAGAAGATTTATCATCCTAAATAATCGCTTGTCAGAGAGTAAAATTAAATAAATAAAAAAAATTGCAATCAGAAGAGACGAATCAACAAAACATGAAAGATAACCGAAATCAGAGAAAAAAAGTAGTAACATCACACAGTTCATAATGAAGAAATCGTGATACACACAAATCACTGTCAAGATAATGCTGAAAGTTTAGAAGTGTTGGAAAGGTGTCATCTGAGTCGGTCACAAGACGGCAATAAAACAAGTTCAAAACAAATTGAACAGAATTATTTTACAGAAAATAAGAATAGTATACAAGAAACCAAGGAAGAAATCAAGAGCCATATAAGTCAGTTACAAAATAATGCAATAGAGAAACGCGAACAGCTCCCTAAATTACAACGAACACAGCTTGCCCTCGAAACTGTTAAGCTCTACAATTAATGCACATGACATTAATTCAGGATAAAGAAGACGCACATATAAATCTCAAGGAAGCAATATATGCATCAACAATAGCTAACAAGAGGAATAAATGTAAGAACTAAGAAAGGCAGAAGAGTCGAAAGAAAACACAATATTAGAAATGAAAATGAAGTCCTATGAATTAAAAAAAAATAAAACAAATAATACAACTGAAGGCTCAAAGAATAAGACGCTATGAGAAAAAATCAAAACTCTACAGACAGAACAATACCTATCAAGCCGATACAAAAAACTTTTACAAGGAAATATGTAAAAAAAAAATAAAGTGACAGTCACTCCCAAAACGGAAGAGGTTATACCATTCTGGGAAAAATATGGGTTTTGCCTAAAGAACAGAGCAAAGAATTAAACTGGATTGCGCAAGAGATAGAACGAATGAAAAATAAACCCGAACAGACATGCACAACACACACACAACTGGAAATCTCCAGGAGTAGATAAAATTCCTAACTTTTGGCTATATTATTTAAATACAGCATACAAAAACTAGCCAATGAACTTCAAGAAATGGTTAACGATCCCACTAAAATTCCTGCATGGATGACCAAAAAAATTACATTTCTTCTATCCAAAAATGGTGACACAAGTATCCCGAAAAGCTACAGACCAATTACTTGTCTTCCCACAACATACAAACTACTGACATCAATTTCAACAAAACAGACATATTTCTTCTAGGAAAGACATGGCATACCATCGCCTGAACAAAAGGGTGCAAATGTGGCTGTTACGGGTGTAAAGACCAATTACTTATCCATAGGATGATCTTGGAAAACTGTTTCAATGCAAAGAAAAATCTTAGTACTGTCTGGATAGATTATCGTAAGCCATTCGATAGTGTACCACATTCCTAGATCTTAAAGTCTTTAAATATGTACAAGGTATCACACGTTATCATCAATTTCTTCAAACAATACATGGCCATATAGAAAACACTTTACCTCAATCATATAAATGTACTCTATAAATCTGGTGCAATAAACATCAACAGAGGAATATTTCAAGGTGACTCTTTGTCCCCCTTTCTACTTTGCATATCACTAATAGCATTAACCAGCCAACTTAACACGACAGAATATGGTTATAAAATAGCTCAAAAGAAAATAAACCATCTATTTTACATAGATGACTTAAAAATGACAATGAGCTGGAAGGTCTTCTGGAAGCTGTAAAATGCTTCAGTGAAGACATTGGAACGGAATTCAATTTGGATAAATGTGCTAAAGTTACAGTTTTACGAGGATCACTACAACAAGCATCTATTAGCTTAGACCCTGTTATAACAACAAAGTTTTAGTATAAGAAGAAGGTGTAAATGAGAGTGCAAGAATTCACCATAAGAAAATGAAAGAAATAGTGCGTAAAGAGTACTATAGAAGGATACGACTGATATTAAAACTGAATTAAATTCTCAGAACAGAATTATGGTCATTCTTAACCTTGCCATACCAGTGGGCCAATATAGTTTCAACATCTTGAACTGGACTCTAAATGAGATCAGACGAATGGACTTTAAAACAAGAAAGATTTTCTCTAATCATAAGATGCATCATCTAAAGGCTGATGTGGACCGTTTATACATACCCAGTAAAGGTGAACGAGGTCTTATTCAGGTAGAATTATCATACAAGACAACAACTAATGGCTTACCAACATAGGTAGAAAAAAACAAAAGACTGGATGATACAATAAGTCAAACTGTGGTGATACCGACCGAGCAAAGCGAGGGACCGGATGTTTGCTCTATAACGACCAGAAAGCAAATGACCAAAAGTCGTCTATGCGCAGGTAGATTCGCGCAGATGTTCCGGTTGAAAAATAAAAATTAATCAAATATTAAATTTCCATTTCGCGAGCCTACGCGAATTTTATTTATCAGCCAATGGGAAGCCCAGAACCAAATACAAGTGTGAAATCCCAAACGAGCTGCTGTGATCCAAAAAGGAGATATAAAAAGCTGATAGAGACAGACCCCAGCAGGCAGAACTTGAGGAGAAGAGTGTAATCAATATCCCCTTGACCTACGTCAAGTGGCTACTACGCTTGCCTCTTTCCTTCTCCCCTGTCTCAAAACTACTTACTGACCTAAGGAGCGACTACATCAAAGACATTCCTCTCTTACACGCTTCCCACATTCCTAAGCCTTCAATCTCTTTCAGAATTTTATTTGCCATGAACATTTTAACCTCCGTAGGACTTATATTCATGTATTACTTTAATTGTAAAAACATTAATTGATATGTGTATATATAAAATGATATTTTCTACTCAATTTGCCTTTCTTGATTTATAATCATTTCATGGTTTATAGTGGGCTATCTACAACAAGGCCGAATTCCGTTAACTTGCAACAGTATACAACTACACTTCACTAGAACGGACTCCCACTACAACAGGAAAAGAATAGATAAGCAACCCACTATAAAACAACATGAAAACAGAAAGAAAAAAAATCAATAATGGAAGAATGCAGTAAATACAAAGAATACTTACATTTAGTAGATTCTGTAGAAAATCAAAACAGAAGCCAAGAATAAACCATTGCGGCAAAAAGTATGGAAACAAAAGCCAGAGATAAAACTCTTGAACAAATGAAAAGAAAGCTAGCAAGACAAACCTCTGCTTCGTCAATATCCAGAACGTGATAATAACCCAATGTTGATAAAGTTAACACTCATCAATGGTTACGAGCATCTAGATTAAAGTCTGAAACTGAAGACATCATTCTTACAGCGTATAATCAGAGTATTTTCATTACAAACTTCCAGACAAATAATATATATAATAATAGCGATTCAAAATTTAGATTCAGTGACAAATACCAAGAAACAATAGACCATTTAATCTCATGATATTCTGTACTTGCCCCAAATGAATATAAATATCGTCACGACAAAGAGGGAAAATATTTACACTGTACAATGTACAAACACTTTAGAAAGTAAGTAAACAAACACTGGTATGAATATCAGACAGCAATAGTTACAGAAATACAAGATGTCAACATTTTATGGGATTACACCATCTACATAGACAGGAAAATTGAAGTAGATAGGCCGGCCATTAGAAATGTAAAAGAAAAAGACTTGCCTAATAATCGATATGGCTTGTCCAGCGGGTTGTAACATAGCAACGAAGGAAGTTGAAAAACTATCAAAATATAAAAACCTGGAAATTGAAATAGAAAAAGCGAGGAAATTGAAAACAAGAATCGTGCCAGTGATAGTAGGTGAACTTGGAACGATGAAAAAGGGAACAAAGCCACACACTGAAAGAATCATTGAAAACCTCAGCTGAAGAGATATACAAAAAATGCCTTGTTAAATACTGCCCACAGACTAAAGAGAACTTAGACTTTGACTATGAAATGCTAGGGATGATAGTGGGGATAGAAAAACATGAAATGTAGCCATAGCAGCGTACCACTACCTGCCTTGGGTGTTTCGCAGACTTGGTAGGGAGTGCAACCATAGCAGAAATAGAATTATGATGAAAATGACCAAATAATAATAATAATAATTAATTGAATCAGACTGACAAAAAACTGTGTAAATAACCAAAATAATTTACCGACAACTTCATACCTAATAATCTAACGGATACATAGATATCAAATGTGCACATGAAATACGAAAATGCTTTTCAGATTTTTTACCCATAATTATATAAACAATAAAATCGATATACTGAGAATCGTTACAGGTGTATGTTAAAAATTTGTCACCAAAAGACCCATGTTTCATACAACCTGATATTTTGTTTTATTCGTGTCACCCCAAGCAAGGCATTCCACTGCCACTATATCGCAGGGGGTTACATAGAGGGATTGGGTATAGGAAATGTCAGAAGGAGGGTGATAGACGACTTAGGATGTACATAGGGAGAGAGTTGGAGAGAGTGGGTGTGAGTTAGTGTGTTAGGAGGTGTCTATTGACCTTACATTTAAACTCCTGGAGGTTGTAGCCGTCGGGGAAGCAAGCATGCGGTAGGGAATTCCACAGGCGGGAAGTGCGAGGAAAGAAGCTATTGGAGTAGAAATTGCGATTACATTTCATCGGTTTCACTGTAAAAGGGTGGGACCTAGTTGCCAATCTAGTATCTCGTGCAAATTCACATCTAGAGGGCACCAGTGATTTTAGTTCATTAGATCAGAAGCCATGAAAGTATTTATAGAAGAGGCACAGGGAAACCACGTCACGCCCGTGAGAGAGATACTGCAGGCGGTCAGCCAAGTCGGTATCAATCACATTACAGATTCTTCGCTGTATTTTGTCAAGAACCCCGAGAAGAATAGAAGGGGCACCCGACCAAATGTGGTAGCAGTACTCAATACACGGGCGGATGGTGGATTTATATAATAAAACATATTACATATGTTTCATATAATCTCATCGAAGCTGTAGCTTTATGCATAAAATAAGCTTTGAAATAAATATATGTAATATACGGAAATATATTATATACTTCCTCATATACAATAATGTAATTAATAAAACAATGGAGTCATCAATAATCATTTTATACGTATGCTTGGATGAGAATCCGACTAAACAATTACTATATTTTGACAGTGACTATATCGTTTTTGATTCTATATTTTCCTAATAACAACTCAGTTTTAGTTTTCTATGAAACAATGTCTCAGAACAATTTTGTTAGAATATGATATTTAGTTTGGGAGCAAAGTGGCCGCACAGATATCGAAGATCATGGCGTTTCAATGCATCTTAAATTAGTTTCATTCTTCGATTAAAAAAGAAAGAATGGGGTCTTGGCTAAAGTTGTGATCATGAAGTTTTTGGTAGTTAACTAGTCTATTGTATGCGTTAATTTTAAATTTATTGTAATTACGAGCAGCATAGCCCGGCGTTGCTCGGGTGTAATGAAAGCTTTAAAACTAATCCATGGTCCTGGAGCTCAGACTCAGCCTAAAGTATATTTGAAATAATAAAATAATTGCGACAATTTACCAATCGCATTTAATATATATATATATATATATATATATATATATATATATATATATATATTGTGTATTTTGGCAGCATTTTTTCATTAATACAGGTTTCATTGAATAATATAGACAAGTTCTGTCTATTTATTTTGTGTAAGATCCGTTCGTATGATCTGATTAGCTTGATAGTGTTGTCATGGAAAGACGACAAGAAATCGCAGTAATTGTTGATTTTTTTTATCAGATCTGAGCTTTCGGCTTACATAAGCCATTATCAAAGGATGAACATTTAATGTTCAGTGAACATAGAACATTTAAATTATTATTAACAGAGTGGAGTTATACAGAGAAAATTAGACAGGTCCATTTTTTGTGTCGCACATGGTTGTAGGCCGAGAAGGAATGGTGGTAGTGGGTTTTTTGTTCAATTGAGTGTATAGTGGCATGAGGGATTGGTCTGGGAACTGCTGCTACTATGGTGTAGGGGGTAAGTATAATAACTATGACCTCTCCCGTCGATTATAGGCATTGAACTATGTTAGTAGAGGTGTCGAAATTTATTTTATTTAGGCTAGGTTTAAACTGTTTGATGTAAATAGCTTCTAGAATTTTAAGTTTTCGTTTATTATGTTCTTGTCTAAGTATATGTGTATTTTCAACAAGTGTTTTCCTAAGAAGTGTGTGTTGATAGCCGTGGTGTTTTAAATGTCAGAATATGTTATAATTTTCATAAATTTATGTGTGTGTATGTGGGGGGTGGGTAAGGTTAACAACGCACACACACACACATAATTTATAATTTTCATTTAAATGCAATGTAACTAAATAATACCTACATTGGACATACTACTAACTCGCGAAAGCGAGTTAGTAGTATGTCCAATGTAGGTATTATTTAGTTTGTTAGAGATACATTCTCGAAAGGGGCATTTAAATTTATACACTACATTGTTGTGGACGATTGAGTTGAATGTTGTGGATTTAGCGTAGTATATGATAAATTTAATTCTTTTGTTGGGGTCTGTCGGAGAGATATTAGTGTTTATGAGTTTTTTTTAGGATATTTTCATCTAGTTCGTAGTTGGTGTGCATTTGGCTACGATATAAGAGAGTGATATGTTTGGGGTTCGTTGGTCTATTACCATGTGTTGTTTTTTTTCGTGTTCAGGTTTGTAAGGAAACGTCGTATTTGTTCATCAACTATGTAGTTAGGAAAATTATTGTTGATGAGTGTCTGTTTTATGTTTTTTAGTTCACTGTGGAAGATGTGTTTTGTAAACGAGTTGGTTTTTGTTCGATGTAGTAGATTTTTTTATGATTGCTAATTTGTAATAGTGGGGGCATTCGCTATCAACGACCTCCCAGATGAGATCAGGTCCCAAGTAGGCATCTACGCAGATGACACTACAATATACTCCCGCTCCAGTAAGAAACCTGTCGTGGCGGACAGACATAATCTCGCTGCTGACCTTGAGCGGGATCTACATTCTGTGGTGAACTGGGGCAAGAAGTGGCTTGTCAACTTCAATTCCTCTAAGACCAAGCTGTTGTCTGTCAACCATTACAGGCAACCTCTTCTGCCTCCCATAAGCATGGACCAGATGATTCTCCCGGAGAGTAATACACTACGCCTCCTCGGACTTACCCTGTCCTCAGACCTCAAATGGAAGCACTATATTGAATCCATAGCAAAATCTACTGCTAAGAAGATTGGGTCACTATGTCGATCCAGGATGTTTTTTCCACCTGAATCCATCCTGCATATATACAAGTCAACCATCCGTTCGTGCATGGAGTACTGCTGCCATTTATGGTCAGGTGCCCATGCCGTTCTCCTCAGTGTTCTTGACAAGCTCCAAAGGAGAGTCTGTAATGTGATAGGTACTGATCTGGCGACTCGTCTGCAGCCACTTTCCCATCGTCGAAATGTGGCCTCCCTCTGTCTCTTCTATAAATACTTTCATGGCTTCTGCTCGGATGAGCTTAAGTCACTGATGCCTCCTCAACAGGTGTTTACCCGTTCAACCAGACTGGCAACTGGGTCCCACCCATTCACAGTCAGGTTAGCCAAACGCAGACGACAATTCTACTCCTGCAGCTTCCTCTCTCGCACTTCCCGCCTGTGGAACTCACTCCCGTATTCTTGCTTTCCTGACGGCTCCGACCTCCAGAAATTTAAAAGCAAAGTTAATACTCACCTACTAACCACTGGCCTCTAGCTCTCTCTCCCTTCCCCTGTATAACCTTCCCTTTCTCTCCGCCCATGTACCTGTCATTGCACCTGCTTTCTCAGTTTTCCATTGTTCCTTTCTAACTAGCTTGTACTCCTCACTCTTTTCTAATTAATCTTTCTACATTTATGTAACCCCCTGCACATCAGTGGCGTTTCTGCCTTGCTCGGGGTGAAATGATTAAAAAAAAAAAAAAAAAAAGTGTGGATTTTTGTTGGTGGGTTTTTTATATGGTGACATAGTGAACTATATAAAAAACCCAACTCGAGCAAAAACCAACTCGTCTACAAAACACATATTCCACAGTGAACTAAATATTGTTTATCTTTAATCCAAAGTGGAAGAGTAGGAAGGTAAATTCCAAGAACCTGATCCTAATCAATATTAAAAGATTTTTAACATTAAAAAGTGCTGCAGGCAGAGAGCTCAATGTATTAAGAATACAGAGCCAATATAAATTAGAGAAAATTTTCAAAATTCAAAGGTGTCGGATGTACATTTCGACATAGGATCTCTAATAGAGATTCTACGTCAGGTCAGCGACATTGTTTTTCTAAATGGCGAAGGCCCTGGGGTAGAGTGTGTGTGTGTGGGGGGGGGGGGGGGGTAGGTTAACAACGGTCACAAAGTAGAAAAGGACAGAGCTGGTAGTCGCGGGGTTACAGGGTGTTGAAACGGTATATTTAGGAAGGGGAGGAATAGGAGTTCATATTTTATAAAGATAGACAACTAAATGAGTTAAATTACTTTTTTAAGGTTAAAATTTTGGGCTGTTTGAAGAGGTGCATTTAGGTGAGAAGGAATGGGTTTCAAGATAAGATTTTAAAAATTTTTATTTAAGTTTATTTGATTAAACCTTTTAGGTAGAAGCGAGCTAAATGCCAATTATAGGAAGTTATCAGTTTAAAAATTATTACAGAAAAAATTATTAGAGAAAAAAAAATATATATATATATATGTGTGTGTGTGTGTGTGTGTGTGTGTGTGTGTGTGTGTGTGTGCGTTGTTAACCTTATCCACCCCCCACATACACACACACTCTACTCCAGGGTCTTCGCCATTTGGAAAAAACAATGTCGCTGACGTGACGTAGAATCTCTATTAGAGATCCTATGTCGAAATGTGCATCCGACACCTTTGAATTTTGAAAATTTTCTCTAATTTATCTATATATATATATATATATATATATATATATATATATATTATCGCACTATTGTAAGAATTGCAACCTTGAAACTTCTGAATATCGTTTCTTATGTCTTTGTCTATGAGTGTATCCAATTTGTTTAAAATCGGACCACTCCTATAACCAGACTTTTTCGATTATCGATTTTCGATATTTATCGGGGGTAACTCGACACAAAACCTAGATAAGAACACTCGTAGATGCTTTTAGTACAACTGTGTAAATTTTCAAGAAAATCGGTTCAGCCGTTTTGGAGTCTATAGTAACGAACACACACATACACAGACAATGTTACATTTGTTATATAAGTTTAGATGCATATTATTTTATTTAAATCTCCGCATGATTCGTCGATGTATATTAAGATAAGAATTCTAGATTGATATGTGATATCTCTCCTTCAATATATCAGTCAGTGCTGGACAATCTTTGCAAAGATGAAGAGAGACTGGAAGCAACCGAAATGTTGTTCTAAACCTATTTAACCCATAACTGGAGGGAACAGATGGATTAATACCTTTCCCAAGGGTATTTGCGCGTAAGTGAATGCAAGGAATTCAACTGAAATTTGAACTCGGCTCCCCGAATTCTCATTCCGAGCCGATATCCACTGCACCACAACGCACATCCATAAAGAGACAACTCAACAGGTTCCGGCTGAAGGTCAGTCAGTCAGTTAAATGCCATACGTGATACACGCTTAGGCGATCATGTCTCTTTCGAGACATGACTGACTGGGCAGAAGATTATCCCGCAGTAGGTTGTCATTGCTTTCTGCGGTAGACTGGTTGTTAACCAACGCTATAGAAACCAATCTGTCCTGTTATTTAATCCATAACTGGAAGGAAGAGACGGATTAATACCTTTCCCAAGGGTATTTGCGCGTAAGTGAATGCAACGAATTCAACTGGAATTTGAATTCGTTGCATTTCGGAAGTCACTCAGCCAAAAGTCGGGAAACGGCATGCTGTACTGTATAATGTATGTATATATAAATATATCCATCCCCATCATCTATATTTAATAATTCAACCCCCGACTGATAAAGAAACAGCTATTTTGAGCTATATTGTATATCTTGATGCAAATATTTTGTACCTTTGTTTTCCTGTATCGTTTATTTAAAAAAACAACAACAAAAAAACTCTTGTCATTATGTTGACTCTTTCTGAGTTTGTATATAGTATAGAAACATCGATTGTTTAATTAAAACTCCGGGAATTCTTATTATTGTTTTTATGAAAATATGGAGGACACAAACATCCAAAAAAGTCCTTTTTTTATGCTACCAAAGTTCAGATTAGAATAAATGGAAATACTTTTAAGAATCCTAACAACATTATGTACATTTTCTTTATCCTTAACTGATACGTTTAACTTATAATTTTCATGAGTAACTTCAAGTCTGAATAAATGAAAATAGAGGGTGCAATGGGGAAATTGTCGCCATATTATCTCTTCAGTTTTGCGCATGCTCGTTGTTTGTGTTTTATTTTGTCGACTGCACAGTGTAGTAGGATCAGTTGGGCACCGTCTGTGGGAAAAAGAGTTTCATGACGGAAGTCAGTCAGTTAATTAAGTGCCATACGTGAAAGAGACATAACTAGAGGAAAGAGATGGATTAATACCTTTCCCAAGGTTATTTGCGCGTAAGTGAATGCAAGGAATTCAACTGAAATTTAAACTCGGCTCCCCGAATTCTCATTCCGAGCCGATATCCACTGCACCACAACACACATCCCATTCACAGAGTAAATGACGAATTAAACTTTTCAAACACAATGACTTCAAAATTTAAATGAAATATACCATCGTATTTTATTCTGGTCTCTATAAAAAGCGGTAACTTGCCGAGGGATGGAGCTAAGTTGTTGGCACTTGTCTATTCTGAGCTGTTCTCAAGTAAATCACTCTCCAACTGCCGAAATCCAACTCCCATTTACTATTAAAATGTCAACTAAGAACTCACTGACTCTTTGTGTCAACTGACGTCACAACCTATGTCTCCTGGTCCACTTGCCTCCAGGGCTCATCTTTCATGACTCCGCTAAAACTCTAAACCACACATGCATTTTAACACTTATTTGACATTTTAAAACAATACTCATTGTTTTAATATTACATCAACTTATCTGCTTCGCTCAGCGCAAAATACACTTCATGGCAAAATTCCACACGGGCTAAGATATCACAGTAACGAATCTAGAACAAATGGCCACACAGATTTCGAAAATTAATTTCAATGCATCTTCATCTCATTAAATTAGCTACATTCTTCGATAAAAAAAAAATAATCTCCAGGCTAAAGTTGTAAAAATGTATGAGGTCCTTTTAGTCTGTTGGCTTTCGGTAGACATTTATATTTGTTATCAGTTTGAATTAGGAAATATCAAGAAAAGTTAAGATGTTCTTTTTTAAAAGTGATTTCAGTCATAGGTTGTTTAACTTGTTTTGATACATTATAACATATATAATACATTATAATAATACATATATAATACATTATAATAATACATATATAATACATTATAATAATACGTATATAATACATTATAATAATACGTATATAATACATTATAATAATACATATATAATACATTATAATAATACGTATATAATACATTATAATAATACGTATATAATACATTATAATAATACGTATATAATACATTATAATAATACGTATATAATACATTATAATAATACGTATATAATACATTATAATAATACGTATATAATACATTATAATAATACGTATATAATACATTATAATAATACGTATATAATACATTATAATAATACATATATAATACATTATAATAATACGTATATAATACATTATAATAATACGTATATAATACATTATAATAATACATATATAATACATTATAATAATACATATATAATACATTATAATAATACGTATATAATACATTATAATAATACGTATATAATACATTATAACATATATAAGATGCAATTTGATTGTAAGTGCGGTTTCTTACTAAGAAACATACGTTTTAAATTGTTTCCTCTAGAGTAGTACATTAAACGAAAAGTAAACATCCATTTTTCATAAAAAAATGAATACAAAAATGTCACTATCCCACTCAAGCTCTGATAATTTTTTGTAATTGTTTACAATTTTATTACACGTTTTCTTATCCAATACTATAAATAAAGGCATATTTTTTTGTGGAGATTCATAATTATAATTCTGATTTTAATATATTTTTCATTCAAAGTTTTTAATATGAACGATATTAACTCTATTTGGATTTCTTTTTTATATAAAAATATTTTTGAAAATTGTTTATAAGCAAAACCTTCAAAAATGAGATATTTCTATACATTTTTTCAAACGAAAAATACTGAAGTAAATACTCAGTCTTTTGTTCTCCAGCCTTGGTTGGCAAATAGCCAAAATCTTATTTTCAATCCGTGGCTAATTATCATGCAGCTACAATAGAAGTGGTGTTTCTTTCAGAACGACTTCTAACAAAGCCCAACCCTCTTGACCGGTTGCCAACCAAGGCTAGAGAACAAAGTATGTCCTGCTCTTTACCCATAGTTGAGGACAGAACAAATGGATTTGTATCTTTGCTAACGTATGAAGGTGAACGTAATGGATTCGACTGGAATTCGAACACAGCTCTCCGATTCCTCAGTTCGAGTCGTTATTCAACTGCACTATGCCTCCACTCAAAAGATTGCAAAAGCATAAATGAAATTTTTAGAGAGCGTACCTATGACATGAGGATGTGCGTTGTGGTACAGTGGATATCGGCTCGGAACGAGAAACCGGGGAGCCGAGTTCGAATTCCATTGTATTCACTTACGCGCAAATACCCTTGAGAAAGGTATTAATCCGTCTCTTCCTTCCAGTTATGGGTTAAATAGCAGGACAGACTGGGTTCTATAGCCTTGGTTGGCAACAAGTCTACCGCAGAAAGCAATGGCAACCTACTGTGGGATAATCTTCTGCCCAGTCAGTCATGTCTCTTCCGAGACATGATCGCCCAAGCGTGTATCACGTATGGCACTTAACTGACTGACCTATGACATCATTCGCCAGGTTTTACATCTATTCTTAACTGAGACAAGGAATGGCTGGTAATTTTATCATCACTATAACGAACTTACTCTATATTCATCGTCTGAGAGAATCTGTTTTGCCATCACCGGCATGGCTGATGGTAAATGCAATGAGACTCACTTGTTGAGCCTTCTCGGACTAATGTTTCTCGCTGACATGAAGTGGAAGCATTACATTGAATCAATTGCTACGTCTACTGGTATGGAATTTGGTACACTGTGTTGTGCGAGACAATATATCCCGTCTAAAACTATCTTATTTATTTATGTCTTGACGTGGCATCTCGGTTACAGTCATTTTCCCATTTCCGTAATATAGCTTCATTGTCCCTCTCTATAAACACTTACATGATTATCTTAGGTTGTCCCAAAAGTACGTAAACACTTGAAGAAATTGAAATTTTACTCGCAAAACAACAAGAATGTTTTGCTAAGAATAAAGACCTAAATTTCCAAGACTTTCTGCCATCGATCTGCAAGCTTTCGGATCTGGTCAAAGTACCATTCACCCGGTTTCGAATCAAATAATTCTTGACACGCTTCCTCGACTTCATCAAACAAGTCGAATCGGCGGCCCTTCAAAAAGTGTCGTATTGAGCGGAAAAGGCCGTAATCTGATGGAATACAGTCAGGACTGTAGCCTTTATGTGTCTGAACCTCAACGCCGTCCAGCTCTTCAAACTTGGCTTTGGCCTTCCTGGCGGTGCGTGGCATTGTCCTGCTGCATCAAAGCACGCTTTCGGTTGATCAGTGCCGGGTGCTTTTGCTTCAACTTTTCGTTGACCCGCTCAAGGTGCTGACAGTTAAGTTCGGCACTGATGGCACGACCATTCGGAACCAACTCAAAATGCAGGATTCCTTCAAAGTTTCACAAAACTCAAAACATGATTTTCTTGCCGAATCGATCTTGTTTTGGAACCGTGCCTTGTGGTGCAGTGGATATCGGCTCGGAAAGTGAAATCGGTGAACCGAGTTCGAATTCCAGTTGAATACCCTGCATTCATGTAAGCACTGATACTCTCGGGAAATGTATTAATCCGTCTCTTCCCTCCATTTATGTGTGAAATAACAGGGTAGGACTTGGGGACCCTGCCCTTAAAAACAAATCCCAATGAATCTTGATACTCGAAAAGAAAAAAGTATTACTAGACACAAAACTTATATAAAAACAACAATAAATTGTCGAAAGAAAAAGGTTATTACCAGCAATAAATAAATAAAAAATTTAGTTGGCATTAAATGACCCGCCGAGGTGTTGATGTGCCATAAAAACAAAACAGCCAACCAACAACAACCTGTTCTCTTATTGTTATCGCTCCTTAATAATGTTGTTTGACTTTTCTTTTCTTTTTTCACACTCAGTAATTCCTTGAGTTTTGATTGTATTATTACTTTGCTCAGGATGAACGGATTAAAATATAAATATACAAAATAACAAAATATAAAAATAGTGTAGAGAAATATTTTATATCTTTTGATATGTGCATAAATGATACTCAGTAATCCCACTCAGTAATCCCCTGCATTTTGGTGGTATTAAAAGTTTGCTCAGGATTAAATATCCATGGTATAATAACATCTTATTACACGGGCCGAAAGGAATATTTAACGGGTAAGAAATGACAAACATGCAGGTTTTATAGCACTAACCAATACACACAACTTATCTACATATTTACATATGTCCCACACACAGAAACTATAATATGTATGTAGCAACAAGCAAAGTTCAAAGCGAATGTAAAGTTAGGGTTTACGGAGATTCTTCTGTGTTTCTGAAGAAGCCATATTCCTCTGAAACAAGGAAGCGGCGAGACATTTTTTCTTTTAAACATGAGGACTGCGAGCCGAAGATGGTAAATACAGGTTGCCAAAGGAAAGCTGCACTATAGACGTGTCACTTGAGTGCGAAGGCAGATTCAGTATACTTATCAGCAGAAATCGAATTATGATGAAAATGACAGAATAATAATATATTAGTCATGGGAAGAAGGAAAGTAAACAGAAAATATACATGAAAAAATCACACCAATTACATACGAATGCGTATTCATAACTGACTGTTTGCTCAAAGGATTTCAACAGTTTGGTGTACTTAGAAAATTATGTGGACACTTCAACATAAGAGCAAAAGGGTTGTCTTACTAGACCATTTCCGACAGAATAGTGAGTTCGATCCTCACTTGGCGCCGCATATTTTGGTCTTGTTCTATATCTGAGCTACGCTTTGCAAGTCAATATAGATATATGGCATTTCAGTTTTTCAGACAAAATTAGTACAAAAGAAAAACAGAACTTGAAAATGATTTAACAAAACAAGAAAATGCAAAAAGTAAACCCAGGTTTTATTTTCACAAGACTTGTTTAAGTTTTACGTCTTATTATTGTTATCTGGGAAACTGACAGGAGAGTCTCATAAGATTTATACAAAGCTTTTTTGTTGATTCCACACAGTAACTAATCAGCTAATTGAAAATTCCAGACTGAGTAATATTGCTCGTCATATTACACACTTTTCAATTGTATGTCGTCAGATTGGCGGCGTTTTGACGCGTTGATAACCAGTACAACCATATTTTCATGACAAGTAAATTTGTACAAGTATTTTTCGCGAATTCATATCTTTTTATACTTATCTTTTTAAGATGACTGGACGACATATTGTCGAAATATTGTTCAACATTGTCAAACACTGTTTCGTTTATTTTTTCCTTAAATCGTGGTCTACTCGAAAAATATCGGAAGTGTTAGTCAATCATTTTATTTAAATAAAAATAACACTAATAACATCCAGATGATAACATCCAATAAACCTAAAGATAAACAAATTATTAAAAGAATGTTAATCATAATAATAATAACACTACCACAATAGTATAGATTATCTTCCCTTATACCTATTCTTTTTTATGTATCAGTTCAATCGGACATTCCATTCTAAGTTGAATAGAGCTTTAGATTATTTATATATGGTTCGTTTTCTCACTACAATTTGTTTTTTAACTAGAATCAACATGGATCATTGCATGAGACCACAAAGTTTCCATGTTAAGCCTGACTATAATACGGCTGTGAATGCTGGACAATATCATCGAAAATGAGGACAAAACTGGAAGCGGCCGAAATGTGGTTCTACAGAAGGATGCTACGGATATCGTGGACTGAGCATACAAGCAACGACGAGGTGTTAGAAAGAATGGCAACAAAAAGGAAATTAATGCTGAGCATCAGGAAGAGACAACTGAAGTTCCTGGGACATGCAATGAGGAAGGAGAGCCTGGAGAACCTGATACTGACTGGACAGATAGAAGGAAGGAGAGACAGAGGAAGGCAGCGGATAACATATTTGCAGGGTCTGATCAGGTGGATGACGGAACGGGGGTTGCCAGGAGCAACAGGAGCAAACATACTAAGAGCCACAAGGAATAGGGAGACGTGGATATTGTGGTCCAGTGGATATCGGCTCGGAACGAGAAATCGGGGATCCGAGTTCGAATTCCAGCTGAATTCATTGCATTCACTTACGCACAAATACCCTTGGGAAAGGTATTAATCCGTCTATTCCTTCCAGTTATGGGTTAAATAACAGGATAGATTGGGTTCTATAGCCTTGGTCGGCAACCAGTCTACCGCAGAAAGCAATGACAACCTACTGCGGGATAACCTTCTGCCCAGTCAGTCATGTCTCTTTCGAGACATGATCGCCTAAGCGTGTATCACGTATGGCACTTAACTGACTGACTGAATATAATAGTTGGAAACATGATTAAGGCTTCTACTGGGCATAAAGTGGGGGATCAGTTTTCTATTGTTATGAAGTAATAAACTGACCTCCCACTAATTACTACTTAATAATATAATACATCTCTTTCCCCTCTAGCTATGAGACAAATAACAGGACGGATTGGGTTCTATAGCCTTGGTCGGCAACCAGTCTACCGCAGAAAGCAATGGCAACCTACTGCGGGATAACCTTCTGCCCAGTCAGTCATGTCTCTTTCGAGACATGATCGCCCAAGCGTGTATCACGTATGGCACTTAACTGACTGATCTATACACTGAATCATTTATATATGACCCTAAAAACTTTCTTAGAATATTAACATTGTTATTATCTAACCTCTGAAATAATGAATAACCTCCATAACATTTCCTCATTATGAGCATTATTATATATGACTATATTTCACGGATGCAACGGAATAGCTGAATGGTAAGAAATGAAAGAGATGTTTTCTCATCAGAACAAGTTTTATAACAGAAACTCATATACATTAACAAGCAGATACTTCTGTGTTTCTGGGAAAGCCATATTTAGGATTCTAGATTTGCGTTGGACGTGTTTATTATCTGTATCAATAGGGAGGTGAGCCACGTTTTCTTTCCAACACGAGGAATGCGAGCTAAATATAGTTTCTATATCTGGTGAAGATATATACCCAAATGGAAACGGCACCATAGGTTTGTAACCTGACTTGGAAGGCAGAGTCAGCCTCCGTCCACTAAAAAATGCAACCACGCTGTTTAACTCCTGGAAAACTGAATAAGGACCGACCTCTGTCATTACTCTATGACGTGATGTCGCTAAGACGCCGTTGCGTTCCTCGCGTAACTTCCTCTCCACAAATGGGAATAAGTACCTTCTGTATCCCTACGCAGTTTCAATCTTTGCAAAGAATAACGATTTATATGAATGTATTAAAATTTTCATCTAATACAAGTTCCCAAGAAAGATAGCGGAACCCTCGTGGCAGGTGAGAAAAAGCCGGAAATGGTCGGGTGATTTGATTTGTTCAACGGCATGTCAACCCCTTTATCGGTCATTTAATACCGAAATTTAACTTCTTGGGAACAATGAAGTGATAAAGATATTATATACTTCGTTCCGCTTTCCCAGTTGAATTCACGGTAGATGATACTCAGCTTTTTGGCATAAACACGTTTGTGCGCACACAATTATTGAAGGTAGT
The DNA here is from genome assembly GCA_037127315.1 of Ascarosepion bandense. Lineage (NCBI taxonomy): Eukaryota > Metazoa > Mollusca > Cephalopoda > Sepiida > Sepiidae > Ascarosepion > Ascarosepion bandense. The sequence continues at coordinate 1,943,483 of JBBBDQ010001148.1, read as the reverse complement.
GATATGTGCGTTTATATTGTAATTTTCTCGAATTTTTATTTTGGAATATAGTTTGATATCTTTAGTTAATTATTCGATATTATAAAGATTAATTTCATGAAACAGTTCTTTCATGCAGATTGATATATTGTTTGCAATTTTACTAAAAATAAGTATTTATTTTTTATATAAAAATCTTTAGTGCCAGAGGCATGTAAGCTAGACTACAAGTTAGAAAATATAAATAATTTGATAATCAAACTTTTGTAGAATTTGCAGCTGATAAGAATTTTTTTTATTAATGATTAAAAGCCAAAAGATTGATAGTGACTTTAATAAACTGCACCGATTATTTCTTATAGAGAATTTTAAACAGTTCATGACCTATGCGTTATTGATGCAACTTTGAGACAAAGATATTAAAAAATATATATGATACAGCACCGAGCTCTGACTGTTATACTCTAACACATCAAAAGAACTGAAAATTATGATTATAAATCAGTAGATCAGCAAATCCCTCATTCGAAACCTCGTACGTTTTAATAATTCTGTTTTTTTTTAATCATCTCACCCCAAGCAAGGCATTCCACTGCCACTATTGCGCATGGGGCTACATAGGGGAAGGTAAAGAGAAGGAGTGGATAGACATAGGGAATGTCAGGAGAAAGGTGACAGATGAGTAAGGATAGCGAGGATGAGGGTCGGGCAGATGGGAAGAGTGCTTGATAGAATGGGAGCAGGTTAGTGTGTTAGGAGGTGTGTATTGACCTTACATTTAAACTCCTGGAGATTGTAGCCGTCGGGGAAGCAATCGTTTGGAAGAGAATTACATGTGATTATTATAAGAAAAGTAATTATAGTATTTTTAATTCCTTTTTGTTTTTTATATAAGCGTTTCACCCCGAGCAAGGCATGTCACTGCCACTACTGTGCAGGGGGCTACGTAGAGTGGAGAAAGGCTGATTGAATATAGGAAATGACAGAGGGTGGGTGATAGGCGGGTAAGGATACCGAGAATGAGGGTTGGGTAGATGAGAGTGTTGTGAGAATAGTTGGGAGTTAGTGTGATAGGAGGTGTCTATTGACCCTACATTTAAACACCTGGAGATTGTAACTGTCGGGAAAGCAGACTTGTGGAAGGGAGTTCTACAGGCGGGAAGCGCGAGAAAAGAAGCTGTTGGAGTAGAATTTACGGTTACATCTTATTTGTTTAACTGTAAAAGGGTGAGACCTAGTTGCTAATCTAGTATCTCGTGTAAATTCGTGCTTAGGCGGCACCAGTGATCTAAGCTCATCGGAGCAGAAGCCATGAAAGTACTTGTAGAAGAGGCACAGGGAAGCCACATCACGCCGGTATCAACCACGTTACAGATCCTCCTTTGTATTTTGTCAAGAAGCCCAAGGAGAGCAGCAGGGGCACCCGACCAGATATGGCAGCAATATTCAATACACGGGCGGATGGTAGATTTGTATATGTGCAGAATAGATTCAGGTGGGAAAAATTTCCGGGCCCTGCACAGGGAGCCCACTTTCATAGCAGCAGATTTGGCAATGGATTCAATATAGTCATTCCATTTGAGGTCCGCCGAGAGTGTAAGGCCAAGGAGGCTTAGTATTTTACTCTCTGGGAGGCTAGCCTGTCCCATGTTAATGGGAGGTAGATGCGATTGTCTATGGTGGTTAGTTGATAACAGCTTCATTTTAGAGGCATTGAAATTTACCAGCCATTTCCTACCCCAGGCCACTACGGATTGGAGGTCCCTTTCAAGTACGGCAGCGAGGTTCACTTTGTTGTCCAGACCTGGTTTCTGATCGATGCGGGAGTAGATTGTTGTGTCTGAAGCTTGAAAAGAAACATGGGGCTGAAAAGTGAAACGTTTGTTACTAATAAAAGCTTATAAGAAGCCTTTCCCCATCTAAAAATGTCCTGATAATCAAAATCTCAAATCCAGTTTCTTTTCGATGTTGAATTCTAAGCACTTCGTATTCGTTTCTCTTGATGATACTAGCAGTTTTAAACCTGTCATTTTGTTTACGAGATAATGTTATGTCTCAGACCTTGTTGTGAAAAGTTTTGCGACCTCTATCAGACAAAACTTTCAAGTGATTCAGTATTATTACAGGCTGTAGTGCTAGGTGTCATTAATATTCCCTTCTGTCGGATTTATTTAAAGGCAGGCCTCGTCTAGTTATTTTGCGTGCTTTTGTGACACGATAACTAGACATATATGTATTTTATTATAATAGATTAAAATAGAAAATAGATTAGAATAGAAAATAGTTTAAAAACATATTTAACAAAAGTGAAAAAGGAGAGGAAAAAATAAATAAATAAACGCTTTTTCTTTTATGAGGAAAATTGTCCTCCGGTAAATATTTGACTCAGTGATAAAGTTCAGCAAGTAGGTTTTCGATGACCCGGTCAAAGGCTGTCCTTTACTGTATCTTGACCACACATTAAGCCTTTACTGTATCTTGACCATACATTAAGCCTTAAGATAACTGAAATTTCAGACTTACAGTCGCCGGTGTTTGTCACCGGTGGTCTAAAGCATTTCCGGATTTCCGGGTTTCCGGTCAATTTTAAATAAATTTAGGTATTTTTTCCGAGTCAGTTAAGTTAAGAAGAGAAAGTGAAAGGAGTCCGCCGGGTGCGAGCTTGAAGTAAGGATCTCCGTTCGTCTTGTTTCGTTCAGTTTGGATTTGTTGATCTCCATTAATTGGAGTTAGAGCTGTGTGTCACATTCGCCTGCCCCAACCGACAAGGCTAACTCTAAACGAATAAAGCATCCTTTTCAACTCATCCAAGTTGTGGAAGTTCGTTCCTTATAGTCAATCTTGTACCCCCAGCTGTCCGGCCGACATTTTCAACAAACTTCCGGCAACATCAGAGCGTGGAGAACGGCCGCCGGAGAAAATTGTTAGGACGGACCATTGGGGTGTTACACTTTCCTACCAAAGGGTTTTCTATAACTTGGCGATTATTTGGCTGGTGAGAAAGTTGTTACAGAGCGAATTGTCTGGGACATATTTTAATAATGATTGTGATTCGAAAAATGAAGACACATCCCGTTTGCGCCGCTACGATAGCAAGGACTGAAAAACAAACTTGAAGATGATACAGAAAATATATCATCTATAAATGAATTCATTAGAACTTTGAATAAGTTCTAGGTGTTTTACAACAGATAACGTTCCCAGACCTGCATGTGTGTTTCTTTAGATGGTGCGCTGTTATGCAGTGGATATCGGCTTGGTGCGAGAAATCAGGGATTTGAGTTCGAATTACAGTTAAATTCCTTGCATTCATTTACGCGCAAATGAGAAAGGTATTAATCCATCTCATCTATCCAGTTATGGGTTAAATAACAGGACAGATTGTGTTCTATAGCCTTGGCTGGCAACCAGTCTACCACAGAAAGTAATGGCAACCTACTGCGGGATAATCTTCTGCACAGTCAGTCATGTCTCTTTCAAGACATGATCGTCCAAGCGTATATCACGTATAGCACTTAACTGACTGAATATAACCAAGGTTAAAATTAAGTGTATGTCCTTTCGCCGAAGTGTAAACAACTTCTTCATAGCGTTAAACATGTCGGATTAAGAACATGTATTTGAGGAGAATTTTATTGCACTACTTTATTCAAAAGAAATCCGCAGCTGAATCACATAGAACCACTGTTGAGAATTACGCCCACCATGCTCTGTCAGAAACAACATGCAGCAATTTGTTTAGACGCTTCAAAAATAATGATTTTGATGTTGAAGATAAAGAATGCTCTGGCCCACTGAAAAACTTTGAAGACAAATAATTGGAGGCATTACTTTATGAAGACTCATGTCAGGCTCAAGGTGAACTTTCAGAATCATTATGATTTGATCACGCAACAATTTCTAGACGTTTGAAAGTATTGGGAATGATTTAAAAGCAAAGACATTGAGTGCCGTACCAGTTGAAGCCGAGAGATGTCGAACGGCGTCTTGTAACTTGTGAACAGCTGCTTCAACGATAGAAAAGGAAAGGATTTTGCATCGCATCACATCACAGCGTGAATGGCGATGTAAAGTGGATACACTACGATAGCCCGATCATACATCAACGTCATATTTTGCAACATAACAACGCTAGGCAACAGGTTTCAAAACGTGTGCAAACCTACTTGGAAACGCGTAAATAGGAAGTAGTGTCCCACGTGCCGTATTCACCAGAAAATGCCCAGTCCGATTTTCACTTTTTCCGATCGATGGCACATGTATTCTTTTATTCTTATGAATGGATCGACTCGTGGTTAACCTCGAAAGACATGTCGTTTTTCCAAAGTGGAATTCAAATGCAGCCAGATACATGGAAGAAAATAGTGAATAGACATAGACAATATTTTCAGTGACATTTTCCTTACAAAATTTTTGTAAATATGACATTAATTTTCATAAAAAGTCAACGAGAAATTATTCAAGGTCCTAATATTAAACTGAATAATACATCAGACCGGAAATGATTTTAAAAAGTCGAAATATCTAAAAATATAAATACTCTGAAAAATCTAGAAAAAAATGCTTGTCTAAAACACGTACATACACACACGCGCGCACGCACACACACACACGTATATATATATATATATATATATATATATATATATATATATATATATATATATATAAACATGTTACGGAAATTAACGAATTTTAACGAAGCTTGGTTATAAGCAACCGACAATTTGTAATGAATTACTTTGAACATTATTTTTACCGATACTCGTATTTAAGTAGATATTCTGTTTTTAATTAAACAGTATTTTATATCTATATCTACCGGCCTGATTATTTTACGATAAATTTTATTACGAAAATGTGTGCTATCCAGCAGGATTCGAACCTGGGACCCCTATTTACATAGGGGAAGCTACCATTTGATCTGGTACTGTCTTAACCACTCGACCATGAATAGCCTCTTGATCAGACGAGGTTTTAAATACGAGTATCGGTAAAAATAATGTTCAAAATAATTCATTATATATATATATATATATATATATATATATATATATATATATATATATATATATATATATATATATTCCTGATTTTCTCCTGCTTCTAATATAACGGTTGACAAATTGCTATCGCTTATTAGAACGTGAACATTATACAAAACGAAATTTTTTATATGTTGTAATGTCAATGTCATGTATGAAAAAAATTCATTTTGGATACGTTTGATGTTTTAATAAACGTTAGTAATTTGTCAACTGTTATATTTGAAGCAGGAAAAATGTACAGTAATTTTTAGCAACACAGTTTTCCAGTTACATTTGTTACCATAAATCACACCCTTGAAGATGACCTCGGAAAGAGGTTGAAAGTTCTTGGGTACCTTAAGAAATGAATGAAAATAATATCTGTCAACGTTACAGCTCACTTCTGATATCTTTTGATTGTAATACGCGAAAGATTATCTGTGAGTATGAACGGATTTTATTAAAAATAAGCAAACATATTGTTTGCAATTTATGTAATCTGACATGTTTCAAAAAACATTTGCTGCCTAATTATACAAAATTTAATATATATATATATGTGTGTGTGTGTGTGTGTGTGTGTGTGTGTGTGTGTGTGTGTGTGTGTGTGTGTATTAAAAGATTGAATTTGTTACATTGCGTCTAAAAAATTAAAGAATAATTAATAATTATTAATAATAATAATAATAGTGCATTTAAAATTTTTTTTTTTTTTTAATCATTTCACCCCGAGCAAGGCGGAAACGCCACTGATGTGCAGGGGGTTACATAAAAGTAAGAAGATTAATTAGAAAAGAGTGAGGAGTACAAGCTAGTTAGAAAGGAACGAAAGAAAGCTGAGAAAGCAGGTGCGATGACAGATACATAGGTGGAGAGAAAGGGAAGGTTATACAGGGGTGGGGAGAGAGCTAGAGGCCAGTGGTTAGTAGATGAGTATTGACTTTGCATTTAAATTTCTGGAGGTTGTAGCCGTCAGGAAAGCAAGAATACGGGAGTTAGTTCCACAGGCGGGAAGTGCGAGAGAAGAAGCTGCAGGAGTAGATTTGTCGTCTGCATTTGGCTAACCTGACTGTGAATGGGTGGGACCCAGTTGCCAGTCTGGTTGCACGGGTAAACACCTGTTGAGGAGGCATCAGTGACTTAAGCTCATCCGAACAGAAGCCATGAAAGTATTTAAAATGTAAATCCTTCCGCTTTCCCTCAAAAAATGAAAACTAAGTATGATAATAAATACAAAAGGAAAATTCAAAGCAAGTGAAAAAGTTTTGGTATTTTTATCAATCCATCGCAATCCTCTACAGGCAATATATTTCGGTCTTTATTTATTAGAACAAAAATTAATCATTTGACCTATACTGTTCTCAGTGTAAACATATAGGAATATGCAATGCTAACATGATAAATATTACATTCAAAGAAATAATAATGTAAATATTAAACCAATCTTGACCTTAACTAATATCATAAAAAATATGGATGTCATCAAGATGATAATAAAGATATTGTTAATAATCAAGAAGATAATGAAGAGTGTTGACATTCCAAAAAAAATCTTAGGAAATCATATGTCAGTAAATTTATTGCCTTACGTGAAACACGCTTGGGCGATCATGTCTCTCGCGAGACATTACTGAGTGGGCAGAAGATTATCCCGCAGTAGGTTGCCATTGCTTTCTGTGGTAGACTAGCTGGCTAGTATTTAGTGGGGGATCAGTTTATTACTTCATAACAATAAAAAACAGATCCCCCTCTTTATGCCCAGTAGAAGTTTTAATTGTTTTCAACTATTATATTCAGTCAGTCAGTTAAGTGCCATACGTGATACACGCTTAGGCGATCATGTCTTGAAAGAGACATGACTGAGTATGCAGAACATTATCCCGCAGTAGGTTGCCATTGCTTTCTGCGGTAGACTGGTTGCCAGCCAAGGCTATAGAACTCAGTCTGTCCTGTTAGTTAACCCATAACAGGAGGGAAGAGACGGATTAATACCTTTCCCAAGGGTATTTGCGCGTAAGTGAATGCAATGAATTCAACTGGAATTCGAACTCGGCTCCCCGATTTCTCGTTTCGAGTCGATATCCATTTATATACCTATTTATCTCTTATTAAAAGAAAATATTTTTTTTCATTTACGTGAGTTCAACAGGAGTTTTACTCATATTCCGGGAAAGCTACAGATGTCAAACATGATTTTACAGTTAGAGAAGCGAAACCCATCAAACAAATACCCCTTTGAATCCAGTTAAAATTGAAAGTTTAAGAAAAGAGATTCATTATATGCTAGAAAACGATATTGAACTAAACAAATGTGACTCACCATGCATTCATTTGTCCAAGTCATATTACCGCGACAGATTACCGCGACAGATTACCGCGAATTAAATGCTGCCACCAAAATAAAACGTACAATTCCTAGAATTGATGACTTTATTGTCAGAATTCTGTTATTAAAAGAAATAATAATAATAATAATAATAATAATAATATTATTTTCACTAGAAACTTTCAGGCAAAGATTATGCATAATAATATGAATCCAAAATGCAGGTTTTGTGATAAACACCAAGAAACAATAGACCACCTAATCTCAGGCTGTTCTGTGCTTGCCCCAAATGAATATAAAAATCGCCACGATAGAGTTGGGCAATATTTACATTGGGCAATGTACAAACATTATGGAAAATCTGTAAACAAACACTGGTATGAACATCACCCAGCACCGGTTACAGAAATAGAAGATGTAACCATTCTATGGGATTACACCATCTACACAGACAGAAAAATTGAAGCAAACAGGCCAGACATTATTGTGAAAAACCAGAAGGAGAAAACTTGTCTATTAATTGATATGGCTTGTCCAGCGGATTGTAACATAGCAATCAAGGAATTTGAAAAACTGTCAAAATATAAAGACCTGGAAAATTGAAATAGAAAAAATGTGGAAATTGAAAACAAGAGTTGTGCCAGTGATAGTAGGTGCACTTGGAATGATAAAAAATGGAACAAAACAACACATTGAAAGAATCCCTGGAAACCCCAGCTTAAGAGATATACAAAAAATTGTCTTATTAAGTACAGCCCACACACTAAGGAAAACTTTATCTATGTAATGCTGGGGATGATAGGGAAGACAGAAAAACATGAAATGGAGCCATAACAACACGCCACTACCTGCCTTAGGTCTCCCCGCAGACTTGGTTGGTAGTGAGACCAAAGCAGAAATCGAAATATGATGAAAAATGACATAATAATAATTACCATATATTTATGCTATACTTTTCTATTGAGCACTTTCTAAAGTAAATATCTAACTATGGGATATACTTCCATTAGTAACCATTATATATATATATATACATATATATATATATATATATATATATATATATATATAATCAATCCTCCAAATAAAAAGAACAAATAACGTATAAATAAACGAAAATAAATCTCCCACAACATTAACAGCAATTCCATTCACCTATAAATAGTAGTAAAATAAAAACTATCTACAGTTCCTTAAAAAATCATATATCCCAATATAAGAATTACCTAAACTAAACGAAAAAGTGACCTGTTCAAAACTAAGCTACCCGACACCCTTCTCCTAACCCAAAGCGGTATATCTATGACTACAAACTGACGACTAGATCATACTAAACTTCCAACACACATTCACTTACACCGTTTTCATTAACAGCGGCGCCACTCCAATCACACATAAATAGCAGTAACATAAACGAAAATGTTTACCCTTCCTAAAAAAAAACATAAATCTCAATATAAGAAGTACCCAAACAAAATAAATAAGGAATCTGTCTTAAACTAAGCTACCTCTCCTAACCCAAGGCTATATCTCTAGGGCTACAATACGGCCGACTAAATCAGACTAAACTCCCACCCCACATTCACTTAAACATTATATCACCATAAATAAACCGTTTTCACCATTTAATTTTCTCTTCAACTTATCACCGAATTTTTTTTTAAATCATCTCACCCCAAGCAAGGCATTCCACTGCCACTATTGCGCATAGGGCTACATAGGGGAAGGTAAAGAGAAGGAGTGGTTAGACATAGGGAATGTCAGGAAGAAGATGACAGATGAGTAAGGATAGCGTGGATGAGGGTTGGGCAGATGGGAAGAGTGTTTGATAGAATGGGAGCAGGTTAGTGTGTTAGGAGGTGTCTATTGACCTTACATTTAAACTCCTGGAGATTGTAGCCGTCGGGGAAGCAATCGTTTGGAAGAGAATTCTACAGTCGGGAAGTGCGAGGAAAGAAACTGTTGGAGTAGAAGTTACGGCTGCATTTTAGCGGTTTCACTGTAAAAGGGTGGGATCTAGTTGCTAATATAGTATCTCGTTCAAATTCGTATTTAGGGGGCACTAGTGATCTAAGTTCATCGGAGCAGAAGCCGTGAAAGTATTTATAGAAGAGACACAGGGAAGCCACGTCGCGCCGGTGGGAGAGAGACTGCAGGAATGAGAAGCGCGTGTATCAGCCTCGAAACGTGAAAAGTTTTGTGTATTGATACTATGAATTTATAAACCATTGTAACAACCATTTCAATATATATCTGTAAATTCAGATAACACTTAGAGGGAAATCCCCCTTTTCAAGATGTCAGTTTAACACATGCATTGTTAACCCCGTTTAAACAAAGAATGAGGAAAAATTCTAATGCCGGAGGTTTGATCTAGCAAAGGAAGGGGGTGGGGAAATATTAATTATTATAGGGTTAAGCTAGCGGAATCTTAATAGTAATTTCTTCTATGGTAATGAGAGGTATGTGGCTTGCCCCTTGGGTTAGTAGTGCTAGGTAAAGGGAAAAGGTAACTGTTTAGCTAAATTTTGAAAATTTCTATTGTGAATAAATTGAAGAATAAGATAAGAAGTGCAATTTAAATTTATTTCTCTGACGACACATGCTCAATGTTTATTCAAAATTATATTCTGATATTGAAATTTCACATTTTAATTTTTTTCTGTTAAACATAGATTACATTTGTCTCTTAAACTATTAGGGTCCTTGCCTTACCTATCAGCTTCAACTTTATCTGTGGATTTAGGTTATTTTCTTTTTATTCCCAGTATTTTCGGGAAAGGACTGTTTGATATCTTAAATTAGGGTTAGTGAAGGAGTGCCTGTGTGTATAAAGCCTTTTCTTCCCAATTCCTGCCGAAATTCCGATATAAACATTATATTTCTCCTTATTTTCCTTAGGGTAAATGGTGGCTTGATAGATCACGTTTGGAGATCTTCATTTACCCTCAACCGGACAGTTATCTCTAGATCTACAATTACAGGTGGGTATAATCTTATTTTTTGTATTATATTCACTACACTTCTTCAAGTTTGGATTATTGTGGGAGTTAATAATGTTATATATATATATATATATATATACTAGCAGTATAGCCCGGCGTTGCTGGGCTGTATTGAAAGCTTTAAAACTAATCCATAGTCATGGAGCTCAGACTCAGCCTAAAGAATATTTGTGTGAAATTTGGTGAGAATCGGATAAAAATTGTGGATTTGTATCAAGGACATACAGACAGATAAACAGACACACACACAAACATCTTGCCTTATATATATATATATATATATATATATATATATATATTTCCTCTCTGTACATTCAGATAAAACTTAGTGGGGAAATAGCCATTTTCAGCATATCATTTTAAGGCATGCATTCTCCAACCCCTTATAAACAGAGAATGAGGAAAAATTTCTAAGCTCAGAAGTTAGCTTAGGTAAAGGAAGGGGTTGGGATGTATTGGTTTTAATTTCGGTTGTGCTGGGGGAAGGAACTTAGTAGTAATTTCTCCTTGGTAGTAAGAGGTATGTGGCCTGACCCTTGAGTTAGTAATGGGGTGGGGAAGTAACTGCTTGGCCAAATATTTTTGTAAAATTATTGGGACTAATTGTGGGGACAGGATAATTATTGTAATTTATACTTATTTTTATAGCGACACATACTTATGATCTCCTTCCGTTTGTTCAGGAGTATATTTTGGTCTTGAAATTTTAAAATTTTAGTTTTTCTGTGATAGATTACACCTCTCTCTTAAGCTATTAGGGGTCCTAGCCTTGCCTATGAGTTTCCATTTTATCTGGGAACCCTAGTTACCTTCTTTTAATTCTCAGTATTTTCTAGAAAGGGCTGTTTGGTATCTTAAACTAGGGTTGGTGAAGAAGTGTCTGTGGGCATAAAGCCGTTTTCTTCCAAATTCCCGCCGAAATTCCGATATAAACATTACATCTCTCTATTTTCCTTATGGTAGATGGTGGCTTGAATAATTATATTTTCCAATCCGCACTTACCCTCAACCGGACAGTTATCTCTAGATCTACAATTACAAGGGGGGGGGGGTATAATCCTATTTTCTGTATTGGATTCACTAAGCTTCTTCAAGATTTGGTTATTGTGGGAGCTAATAATGTTATACATGCTATTAGTACACAAGTAACTAATCTTGATTGTTTTCCTACTGGATATCTTACTAAGGCGGTTGTCTCCATGAAAATGTTTACTTATTAATTTAAGGAAAATCTAACCATTGTTAATAGTTGATAGTTTACAGAACGGGGGGTTAGACCATACAATTTTCCTTTTCTATATACACACATAGGTATTCATGTATGTGTCTATATATATATATATATATATATTGTGTGTGTATATATATACGCACATACATATTGGTGCATATATTGGTATACATATATATATATAAACACACACACACACACATATATATATATACATATATATATATATATATATATAGAGAGAGAGAGAGAGAGAGAGAGAATATATATATAGAATATATAGAATATATATATATATATATATATATATATATATATATATATAGTACCGGCCATAATTATTAGGCCACGCTAGTGTTTTACAAAAATGATGTATTTCATACTATTTTTTTAGTATTTATTGCCAAGTGAATTATTGTAAATGAAAATAGACTGGTTCTTTTGTTAATATTGCACAATAACATGTGCATCAAATGAATATTTAATAATTACTTATATTGCAGTTTCATCAATGAAAGAATGAAGAGAATATAGGGTGATTCAGACGAGTGAGGTGAAAGCTTAAAGCTAACATAATAAAAAAATATTCAAATATTGGAGAATTTTTGTCTTTATTTACACCTGAAACTTAAGCGGAAATACGATATTTAGAACGGCCCATGATTAAAATTAATAAATATTCCGATATAAACATTACATCTCTCTATTTTCCTTATGGTAGATGGTGGCTTGAATGATTACATTTTCCAATCCGCACTTACCCTCAACCGGACAGTTATTTCTAGATCTACAGTTACAGGGGGTATCATTCTATTTACTGTATTTGATTCCCTACACTTGAAGATTTGGTTATTGTAATAGCTAAGAATATTATACATGCTATTAGTACACAAGTAACTAATCTTGATAGTTTTCCTATTGAATATTATAATCAGAGAGTCATCTTTATGAATATATATATATATATATATAAACAAAATGAAATCGGGGAATGAAGAGATGATTATTTTCGTCCGTCGAAATAGATTATAATTTATAATCTCTTTGGATAGTGTGTTGAGTTTTACTTTACGTACATCGTATTCATCTGGATATTCTCTTATGGATCTTGATATTTTATATTAAATAGATAATCTTTAATTAAACAGATAAATTTTGATCATTTTCTTCGTTTACGGAATTGTCATCATTTCACATATCTTTTAATCGTTTCAACCCATGCAAAGCGGTAATGCCACTGATGCGCAGGGGGCTACATAAGAGTATAAAATCATAAAGGAGGATAGTAAAGAAAAAGACGAACCAGTTACAGGGGGTGTCAGAGAAAGAAGCAAGAGAATGATCGGAATACAGGTGTGATGACAGTTGCAAAGGTAGAGAGAAAGGAAAAGATATACAGGGTAATGTTAAAAGAACTGGGGTCAAGTGGTTAAGAGATGGGCATTGACATTGCATTTAAATTCCTCAGGTTGGAAGTGCGATAAAAGAAGCTAAGGAGTAGAATTGTCGTCTGCATTTGTTTGATCTAACTGCGAATGGATTAGAACCAGTTGCCAGTCTGGTTGCACGAGTAAACTCCTGTGGCAGGGGCACCAGTGACTTAAGTTCATCGGTGAATAAGCCATGGAAATATCTATAGAACAGACAGAGAGAAGCCACATCCCGTCGGTAAGAAAGTGGCTGGAGTCGAGCCGCCAAGTTGGTACCTATCACATGACTGATTCTCCATTGAAGCCTGTCGAGAACACTGAGATGAACAGCGGGGGTGCCTGACCATATATGACAGCTGCATTCGATGCATGGACGGATGGTTGATTTGTATATGTGCAAGATAGATTCAGGCGAAAAAACACATCCTGGCCCGACACAGTGACCCAGCCTATCTAGCAGTGGATTTAGCTATTGACTCAATGTAAAGGTTCCATTTGAGATCGGAAGAGAGGGTAAGGCCGATGAGGCGCAGTATATTGCTCTCAGGGAGACTCACTTGGTCCATGCTTATGGGAGGCAGGAGAGGTTGCCTGTGATGATTGACAGACAACAGCTTCGTCTTAGACGCATTGAAATTTACAAGCCACTTCTTTCCCCATTCAACCACTGATTGTAGATTCCTCTCGAAATCAGCAGCGAGGTTATGTTTGGCCGCCTCGCCCGATTTCTTACTGATGCGCGAGTAAATTGTGATGTAATCTGCGTAGATGCCTACTTGGCATTTGATCACGTCCAGGAGATCATTTATGAAAATAAAGAAGAGCGTCGGCCCTAGGGTAGAACCCATAGAGACACCAGCGTTAGTGTATCGAGTCAGATATAGATTTACTACTACTCTATATAGGAAACAAACTAGCATAACCTAGTGTCTTCTTAATCATAATAGTGAATGCCCCCAACGATATAAAATGTCTATTATAAAAAAAATAATTCAAAATATATCTTTTTTTCCAAATCAATATCCTATAAAAAAAATTACACAACATTAATCAAACACTTGCAAACACTGGATTTCCTAACTCAGTCATTGATCATCAAACCAAAATGTATCTCAATAAACTTATTTATACCTCTAACAATATTGATAATATTATTAATAATAGTGTACGTCAAAATAAACGTAACAGCTATTAACTTATACTATTGAAATCAAATGCATAATAATTACAAACATGATGAAACAACACTCAAAAATATAATACGTAGAAATATTAAACTAAAACATAATAATAATCAAATTAAGCTCATCATATATTATAAAAATTTAAAACAATTGACCTCATAGTCTCTAATAACCCTACAACCACACAACAAATTCATCTACAGAAAACCAATACCTGAATTGGTTTACTACAACCACGCTCTCCCGTAGACTTACCTGCCACCTTTCTGATCATAGTTCAATTAAACAACATTTCTTAGAAAAACATAGCCATGGAGGTAATATTAGACAGATTTTAATCGATAACACAATAATACAGACACATACAATAAAAATAACCTTCAGATATTGGAGGCCATCTACATCAAATCAAAGCAACCCACACTAAATGAAATCACATCTCAATCTGGTCACAACACATTTCATTGCATTTAGACATATGGTTCTGTTAACATTTAGGTCTCTCGCGCGGTGTGACGTAATAGAACCACATTACAAATTTACGAACTGCGTCTGTTATTCGCTGACTCTTATCGTCGCATAGTAATGTTTTATGTCAACACAAGATAATATCATCTTTGATGGCGGACGTCTTTATGTTAACGTCCCTGTAACCTCACTGAAGATGGCTCATGTGAACCGAAAACTTAGAATCGGCAGAATAAAAAGATATCCCCTTGTTGGACAGTTTTTGTCTTTATTTTCACCTGAAATTAAAGCCAAAATACGATGTTTAGAACGGCTCATGATTAAACATAATAGACATTCATTGTCTTTTAGATTTAACAATAGATATATATATATATATATATATATATATATATATATATATATATAATAATAATAATAATAATAATAATAATAATAATAACTACATAGACTCTGTAAGTATGTCGGTCGTAAATTTATACTAAAATAAACCTGCGAAAAAACCATTAACAAACAGAACCTAAATCCGTTACAATCCGGTGTACTAAGACGTCGGATAAATGGGGAGAAAAAAAAGAAACCCGCGGAACAAGAACAAAACATTCAATACTCCGCAGTAAAGAAAAAACCCCAAAACGGAACCAAACACAAGAAAAGTGCTCAATACAAAGTACGAAAGAAAAGATACAATAGTAGAGCAAAAACACACAAAAATCTAGAGTGAGCCAAAACCTACCGCGGTTTCACACTACGGATCGTCATATATATATATTTAGCCGTAGGGAGATGGGTAATTTTTTTTTTATTTCGGCCTTGTGTCATACATAACCGAACTCCCTACCGCTTACATGTATTATTCATTATTATTATCAGAATTATCAGAAGGTATTTATCATGTTGGCAACAGAAGGTTGGTTGACAGGTTGGAATCTGTGAATCAGTGTGAAAGAGTGGAAGAATAAAAATATACATTATGCATGTTAAAATAGAATTTTTTTAAAAGGAAAGAATAACAAGAATTCGTAGAAGGTAATGTTCCGTGACAAAGTTAAGAGTATCAAGAGTTTTAGTAGTAATTTGTTGGAAAGAGTCCATGCGTTCGTATGTATGTATGTATGTATGTATGTATGTATGAAAGTTTGTTTGATAGGAACGTCTTTGAATGAAGAAGAAAAAGAAGTAAAATGAATCAGCACACGAGAAAGAAGAAAAGAGGACAATGAACGACACGACCGATATTCGGGTCATGGTTGAAGTTTCTTCCGTTACATTTTAGATGTTTCGTCTCGCTGCTTCAATCTGATTGACTGACTGACGCTGATCGAGGTCATTTATAGTAACTTAGATTTTTCGCACTTGATCGCTAATTCTCTTTAGTCTTGCAAATCGCTTCTATTGGTCAGAAAATCAATTTAACATCTTGCGAAATCCGGTTTTGACTTTTTCTTTAAGCACATGGTCAATCCTTATTCTCTTTTGGGAAAAACCAGAATTTTACACGTCATTGTAAATTTTTCTAAAAGTGAAGGAGAGAGTTGATTTTAATTCTTAATTTGCTATCCCCCCCCCACACATATATATATATATATATATATATATATATATATATATATAATCAGGAAACAAAAATTAGATATTTTTACAAATTCTTTGGTAACACGTTATTTCGCGGTCCCAGCCGCTTTTCAAAGCCAAATTCATTCTAATTAAAAGTAGATATATATTAAATTTATTGAAATATAAGTTTTTATATATTATATATTTATATATTATATTTCTTTAAATTGGTTTTTCCTATAAATAATAATTATTAATTCATACACACTTATCGTTGTTTGTCATCCTCATCATTATGATTAGGATTAGGATTATCTCCATTTTTAGATTTGTTTGACTTAGATTTATCCTTAGTACGTCTATCATTATTATCAGTATTATTAGTAATGTTTCTATTATGCATGGCATATTTTACTTACTTCTAAAAGTCGTACTCCTGTATTATACTCTTTAATGTTTCATTTTATTTTTTAAATTTTTGAAATATTTTTTATAGTTTTTTATAATTTTATTTTTTATTTCTAAAATCTTTTAATCTTCCCAATCCTTAATTATTATTAATTCTAGGTATCAGGATTTTAATTTCTTTAGTACCACGCTATGATTACTCGAGTAATATAAGACAATTGCCATTACGATTAAAGTTAAATAGAAAAACTAACAATCATTTGTCGAGCAGAAATTCAACCCCTAAGCTTTAAATTCTGAACTCCAATATCATACATTTAAAACGATCAAGGAGCAGCTCGTGTCAAAGTTTAAATCTTTTTCAGCAACGAAGATTTTTATATATTTAGGTCAAGGACGTTTCTTCTTCTATGTGCCCTGTCCCTTCAGGATGAAAGCGATCATGGTTCTCCACGTCTCCCTATCTCTTGTGATTCTTAGTATGTTTGCTCCTGTTACTCCTGACAACCCCCATTCCATCATCCACCTAATCAGGCCCTTCAAATATGTTATCTGCTGCCTTCCTCTGTCTCTCTTTCCTTCTATCTGGCCAGTCAGTATCAGGTTCTCTAAGCTCTTCTTCCTTATTGCGTGTCCCAGGAATTTCAATTGTCTCTTCCTGATGCTCAGTATTAATTTCCTTTTTGTTGTCATTCTTTCCAACACCTCATGCATGCTCAGTCCACGATATCCGCAGCATCCTTCTGTAGAACCACATTTCCGCTGCTTCTAGTTTTGTCCTTATTTTCGATGATACTGTTCAGCATTTACTGCCGTAAATCAAATAACTTCGATTAACTCTCTTCCCTTGTTCGGTTTTCTACCTTTCCTTCTCTCTCTTTTCTCTTTCTAATATTTATTCCTTCCTTTCCCTTTAGCTATCCCACGTGACTTCGTCCGGACAAATTCAAGACATTCACTGTTGTATGAATTTGGTTTTGAAAGGTGGTTGGGACCGCGAAATACAGTATTACCAATGGATTTGTAAAAATATCAAAATTTTGTTTCTTGATTATTAGGTTGTCCCAAAAGTTCGTAAAAACTTGCGAAATGGGTCTATCGGTCCAGCCCAATCAAGACAAGCGATGGGTTCAGAAAGGGCGAGAGGCACCGTCTGTTCCAAAACAAGATCGATTCGCCAAGAAAGTCATGTCGTGCGTTTAGTGGAACTTTGAAGGAATCGTACATTTTGAGTTGCTTCCGAATGGTCGTGCCATCAGTGCCGAACTTTACTGTCAGCAACTTGAGCGTGTCTACGAAAAGTTGAAGCAAAAGTATCCGGCTCTGATCAACCGAAAGCGCGCTTTGATGCTGCAGGATCAAAGCCACACACCGCCAGGAAGATCAAAGACAAGTTTGAAGATCTGGACGGCGTTGAGGTTCTGCCACATCCAGCCTACAATCCTGTCTGTGCTACATCAAATTACGGCCTTTTCCACTCAATGCAACACTTTCTGAAGGGCCGCTGATTCGACACGTTAGAGGAAGTCGAGGAAGCGTGTGAAGAATTCTTTGATTCGAAGCCGTCTGAATGGTACTTTGACCAGATCCGAACGCTTGCAGATCGATGGCAGAAAGTCTTGTAAAATGATGATTTTATTTTGTGCAGTAATTTTTGTTGTTTTTGCGAGTAAAATTTCAATTTTTTGTAAGTGTTTTCTGGTAACCTTAGATTACTTGGCGAGTAAAATTTCGATTTTTTGCAAGTGTTTACGACATTTGGGACAACGTAATATAATACTCTGTTAAATTTTATTGCTAAATTTAACATTGAGTTCTCTTTGGAGTCTGTCTCTATTGGAATTTACCTCATAAAACTTCAAGGATTCTTCTTTATATATATATATATATGGGTGTGTGTGTGTGTGTGTGTGTTTAAATATATATACATATATATATATATATATATATATATACATACAGAGAGAGATTGAGATAGTGAGTGAGAGATAAATACGGTATTTCTTAACGAAATCAAAATCAAAAACATTAATTCCGTCATTATTAATTTGGTAAACAAATTAGACTAACTACAGAAAAAATTAAATGTCGATAATAAAAATAATGTAAAAATGTTATCAGATTTTGCTAAAAAGACACACGTACAAATTAAAACAGATTAATTTCACCAAAGGACAAAAATAAACAAATTATACACTTTATTTTTATTTTTCATCCCTTTTCCTACAAGCAATACGAAAATCCGATAAGACGCAAGTTGTTAATAAATGTGAAAGAAATTGGAAAACACTTCCACGGGCGATGTGTGCTAGAAAAGAGTATATTACAAAGGAAATTAATGTTACATTGAACAAATTGAACAATAAAAAGGTGAGATCTTGTTACATGTAAAGAAATGCCACAGAATCCACTTAAAAAAGTTAAAAACAACCTCTGCTCAGAGAAAGTTGCTTGAATCATTATAATGTCTAAATATTTATGCAATTTCTAAGTATAAAATATTGCCCACATCATAGTAATAAAACGTTTTACACTAAAATAAGAAATAACAAAGCGATTTAAAAAGGCAGATTCAGTTCTTGTGTAGTCGGTCTAACTCAATAAATCTGTATTAGTCTGTCTATATTTTCCCCCAAAAATGCAATTTTGGGGGGAAAATGGTTACGAACATTGGTAAAATGGTTACGAACATTAAAAAATGGTAAAATGCTTACGAACATTAAAAAACGGTAAAATGGTTACGAACATTAAAAAATGGTAAAATGCTTACGAACATTAAAAAACGGTAAAATGGTTACGAACATTAAAAAACGGTAAAATGGTTACGAACATTAAAAAATGGTAAAATGCTTACGAACATTAAAAAACGGTAAAATGCTTACGGACATTAAAAAATGGTAAAATGCTTACGAACATTAAAAAACCGTGAAATGCTTACGAACATTAAAAAATGGTAAAATGCTTACGAACATTAAAAAATGGTAAAATGCTTACGAATATTAAAAAACGGTAAAATGCTTACGAACATTAAAAAACGGTAAAATGCTTACGAACATTAAAAAACGGTGAAATGCTTACGAACATTAAAAAATGGTAAAATGCTTACGAACATTAAAAAATGGTAAAATGCTTACGAATATTAAAAAATGGTAAAATGCTTACGAACATTAAAAAATGGTAAAATGCTTACGAACATTAAAAAATGGTAAAATGCTTACGAACATTAAAAAATGGTAAAATGCTTACGAACATTACAAAATGGTAAAATGCTTACGAACATAAAAAAATGGTAAAATGTTTACGAAAATTTAAAAAAAAGGTAATATGCTTACGAATATTAAAAAATGGTAAAATGCTAACGAACATTAAAAAAATGGTAAAATGCTTACGAACATTAAAAAATGGTAAAATGCTTACGAACATTAAAAAATGGTAAAATGCTTACGAACATTAAAAAATGGTAAAATGCTTACGAATATTAAAAAATGGTAAAATGCTTACGAACATTAAAAAATGGTAAAATGCTTACGAACATTAAAAAATGGTAAAATGCTTACGAACATTAGTAAAATGGTCACGAACATTAAAAAATGGTAAAATGGTTACGAACATTAAAAAATGGTAAAATGGTTACGAACATTAGTTTTATAAGTACCAGAAATTCTTTTCATGGCTCAGTGGATATTGACGTTGGTTATTTCCAGTGATTTCACCAAAAAGTTGTAAGTTCAATACCCGGCTCCAGTGAACAGGTAACTTAGAGTTTGGTTACTACTAAAGAAGCTTTGCACTTAGGAATGAGAATGATATACCCCAGTGATCGTTATAAAGGGTTCGGTTCGAAATTCCTATGAAAAGTTGGGACAATATTTCATCAAACATAATATTTTCTGTTTGACTGAATTAATTATGTGGGTCACAGATGCGTCATCTTATTTCATGTCTTTCCATGATTTATATTCTCTGACCTTGAACACGGCTGCTGAGAAAACTATGATTGCATTCCTCCAATGCAAGCCTGGTATCTGCTTTCCTAATTTTCTGAAATAATATTTATTTAATGTAAACATATTTTATTTGCCATCCTGCATTCTTGCTGTTTAATAATGTTTGTTTAATGTAAATACACTTCTGAGCGAAATTATATCCTCTGGTCACAGAATATATAAAAAATTTACTTTTTTTAAAGGATTTTTTGGCTGACATTCGATGGACCTGACGGACAGACCAATGGATTCTTTTTTCCGATGAAGATGAGCAAGTTGCTAAAAGAAGAGAGAAACGAGTTGGTGATGTGATGGTATGGAATGAAATTATGGATGAAACCATTATTGGAATTTATTTTAATACTACAAGTCCTAATCTTATAGTTGCTAAAAGAAGAGAGAAACGAGTTGGTGGTGTGATGGTATGGAATGAAATTATGGATGAAACCATTATTGGAATTTATTTTAATACTACAAGTCCTAACCTTATAGTTGCAAAAGAAAAGGGAATATTTATGTACACCATTGGCCCTTCTCATGTATGCAAGGTTGCCCGTGATTTTTGAGCGTAAAATATTTACAGGAGAAAAGTTAATAGAATGACGATCTGAATTAAAATTAATAGAACCACGATCTGAATCCGGTCGAAAATGCATGGTCAATTGTAACGATGAATTTATCTGAAGGTGACAACCATTATTGCGGCAAAGCCGACGAATGGAATAGAATTAAAACCATAATGTTGAAAATTGAATATGCGGATTATTGTTACTATGTTTGTTGGTGTTCTCATATTTCGGATTTACGGCCGTCATCAGTTGTATGTCGATCCGGGTAACCTACAGATAATTTTGAACTGAAGCATTTATTTAATATAGGGTTGGACATTTTTCTCGTTTCACTAGATCAGTTATTGTTCGCCTCGTTGCTATTTAAACAAAATACACACTGCCTGGACCAGAGATTGAATATGTCAGCTAATCCACGAACCAGCACTAGAACAATTCGTCTGGGACAATTGTGTTCAGTAAAATTGGATTCTTAAAGTTATTCTGCGCGTTGATTGGTACTGTAAGTTATTGTTGCATTTAGGGGTAACCATGTGGAAGATGTGCTGACATTAGTCTATATATATTTACGAGTGGGCCCGTGCAGTAAAATATGACAGCAAAATACATATATATATATATATATATATATATATATATATATATATATATGTATTTTGCTGTTATAGCAGAAGTTAGCTATAGGTCGGTTTGAACCCACACATAGTTTATTAAATTCCAAGTCTGAGATTTTAAATAAATGTCAGCATAGAAAACATTGGCTGTTAAATTAGAAAGTAAGTTTTATTATTGTTTTATGAGTTGTACGTTGTGTTTACTAGTTTTATTTTTGTTTGTTTTTTTTTTGTTTTTTTTTTTGTAATAATATGTTATTACCCCCCCCCCCCCCGCCCACCTGCTTTGGTGTCTTCTGTTTTGATCACGTGGGTTTCTGAGTTTCTTATATTTTTTCTCCTTCATTTAGCCTCTTTAGCCAAATTTCCCTGAAGATCCAATTTGGTGAAACTATGGTAGGTTAGTTGGCTCTCTAGGTTAGTTATTTACTTTGTTTGCTCTATTTGCGTATTGGGCGCTTTTTGTTTTAGGTTACTCGTCTCGGGTTTTTTTTTTCTTTGGGCTACGTACTTTGACTGATGTTCGGGTGCTTAGCTCGTTCTTTTTTTATTACCATTTTCTCCTTCCGCATATTTACTCGGAGGGTTTTTCGAAACGAGTATAACGACAAGTTTACACACACACACACACACACACACACACACACATATATATATATATATATATATATACAAAGACAGAAAACTAAGCAAGAGCCAACAACCGACGACGGTTTCGCCTAACTGCTTGTCAGGGAAATTGGCTCCAGTTAGGCAAAACCGTGGTCGGTTGTTGGCTCTTGCTTAGATTTCTGTCTTCGTTTACTCTACTTTGGTATTAATCGCTTTAGTGTTAGGGTTTTCATCTTGGGTTTTTTTTATTTCTTACGAGTGCTTGACTTTTGTTCATGTACTTCGTTTGTTTCTTTTTTTGCTTCCCTTTTTTTCGCGTTTGTTCTCGGTGGGTTGTACAAGACGATTTAAATTATAGCTTGATTAATACTAGTTTTGGTAAAGTTAGTTCTCTTACTATTGGTATTGTTGTTGCTATGGTGAATATTATATATATATATATATATATATATATATATATATACAAAGAGCCACGACTACTCAAACCAAGTCGCTCACTCCGGAGCTTTATAACCTAGTTTAACCAACGACATAAACAGAAATTAAGCAACTATATAAATTTCTGTTTATTCTAAACAGGATTAATCTCGACCGAACTGACATCATAGGGGAAAGTGATGAGAAAGAGGGGTTAGTTATAGGAAATGTCAGGAGGAGGGTAATAGACGGATGAGGATACCGAGGATGGGGGTGGAGTAGATGAAAAAAGAACTTGAGAGAATGGATGCCAGTTAGTTAGATAAGAGATGTCTATTGACCTTACATTTAAATTCCTGGATATTGTAGCTGTCGGGGAAGCAAGTATATGGAAGTGAATTTCACAAGCGGTAAGTGCGTGAAAAGAAGCTTTTAGAGTAGAAAAATGTTTCTTGTTGATATGTGTATGTAAAGTATACAACAAGAGATATATGCAAAAGATATTAATTATCATCGTTCCTGCAATACTATTATTACTATGGGCCTGGTCCTTTCTTGGCATGAGCAATCATTTCCCTGTTTATGAAGGAATCTTTTTTTTATTTTGCTATCTTTCCTAATTTCCTTTCTGCTAGCCATTTAAAAATATATGTTAGGTAGGTTATAGCTGCTTTTCCTTGAGGGGCTTTTTATTTTCATGATGTTGGCGATTATTGCTCTTCATAATTTACTGGTCTTTGTAGGCCTTAGTAAGTTTGGTCCTTCTGCTCCCTTAAGCCCTCTTCTATTATCCATTTCCGCAGGTTCTTCGCTGTTTTCCTCTATCCCTCATTCTTTCAGAATATCCTGTGAGTTTTAAATTCTCCAAGTGTAATATAACAATCTGGCCCCACCCGAGGAAGGCTGATGCAAGCGAGGGTGTTTCCGGTCGTTGAAAGGAACGGATGTCGTTTGACCTTATTTCCGGCAGCAGCGGAAATAACTACAGAGGCAAACAGAACAGGTGTCTCTGAGAATTACGTGAGCGTGCGTGGGCGAGGCAAAACCGGAAGAAAAAGTCCCGGTTCTGGAAGATTATAAAAAGACCTCGGCACACGGATTCGCCAGCAACAGAGATCGGCCGGTGAAGAGAGAGACACAACAGATAAGACCACACTCCCGTCAACCCATTAGAAGCGCGCTCTCTCAATTCTCTGTTCCCTATGCTACACGGTTCATCGTCATTAATAAAAATATAACTTTATATTTTTATATATATGCGTGTTTGTTGTTTGTCGATATATAACACAAGTTCTTTTCCTCATTATGTTGTATACCAATATACAACAAACACGTCTGTATATAAAAATATATCAAGTGATATTTTTATTAATGAACGATGGACCGTGTAGCCTAGTGAACAGAGAGTGAGAGAGCGCTTCCAGGGTTGACGGGGTGACGGGGGAGTGTCGTCGTATCTGTTGCTCCTCTCTTCTTCTGACTAGACTCGTCTGTCTGACTGGCGAATCCGTGTTTTCGCAGTCTTTATATATCTTCCAAAACCGGGACTTGTTTCTTCCGGCTTTGCCTTGATCACGCGACGCCCACGCGACGCCTACGTAATTCTCAGAGACACCTGTTCTGTCTGCCTCTTGTAGCCATTTCCACTACTGCCGGAAATAAGGTCAAACAACCATCCGTTCCTTTCAACGGCCGGAAAACGCCCCCGCTTCCTCACTTCCTCGGGTGGGCCTAGATTGTTATATTACAATTATATTCTGTGAAGTACTAGCTTTCAATCTCTGAAGTATGTTTCTTTCGCTATAATCAAAGCTCTCTCTCCTTCTCTCTCTCTCTCTCTCTCTCTCTCTCTCACTGTTGCTGTTATGTAATGTCCTGATGAGCAAATATTTTCTATTGTTATTTCTGTTATTTTTCAGGGAATATCAACCTTATGTATGATGCTAGCCATTTTTTAGCTCGCTTGCATTCATGTGGTTCGTTGTGGTGCAGTGGATATCGACTCGGAAACGACAAATCGGGAAGCCGAGTTCGAATTCCACTTGAATGACTTGCATTCACTTACGCTCAAATATCCTTAGGAAATCCGTCTCTTCTCTCCAGTTATGGGTAAAATAATAAGACACCTTGGGCTCTATAGCCTTGGCTGGCAACTAGTCTACCGCTGAATGTAATACCAACCTATTGCGGGATAATTTTCTGCCCAGTAAGTCATGTCTCTTTCAAGACATGATCGCCCAAAGCGTGTATCACTTATGGCACTCAACTGACTGCATTCATTTGTTTATAAATTCTTCGTGTTATTATATTTTCTTCGATACCTTGGCCTTGTTTATTGTTTCTTTTTTTTACAATCTGGATCTGTCGTCCATTCAATTTTTTTTCTTTGCTAGTTTTCATTGGGATGATCCCATTTGATGGTATCAATAAAGTTTCTTTTAATAAGTCTCACTTAGAATTTTAATGGTTATGTAGTTCATTTTTATGCTGTCTGTATACATCTCTTGGCAATTCAAGAGCTAGACATTTTTTTCATCATTTCATCCTAAGCAAGGCATTCCACTGCCACTATTGCGCAAAGGGTTACACAGGGGAAAGTGATGAGAAAGAGTGGTTAGATATAGGAAATGTCAGAAGGAGGGTGATAGATGGGTAAGGATACCGAAGATGAGGGTTGGGTAGATGGGAAGAGTGTTTAAGAGAATGAATGCGAGTTAGTGTGTTAGGAGGTGTCTACTGACCTTATATTTAAACTTCTGGAGATTGTAGCTGTTGGGGAAGCAATTATGTGAAAGGGAATTCCAGAGGCGGGAAGTGCGATAAAAGAAGCTGTTGGAATAGAAATTGCGGTTACACTTTATCGATTTCACTGTACAAGGGTGGGACCTAGTTGCTAATCTAATATCTTGTGCCAATTCGTACCTAGGGTGCACCAGTGATCTAAGTTCATCGGAGCAGAAGCCGTGAAAGTATTTATAGAAGAAGCACAGGAAAGCCACGTCACGCCTGTGAGAGAGTGACTGCAGCCGGTCTACCAAGTTGGTATCGATCACATTACAGATTCGCCGTTGTATTTTGTCAAGAACCCCGAGGACAATAGCAGGGGCAACCGACCAGATGTGCAAGCAGTATTCAATACACAGGCGGATGGTAGATTGATATTTGTGCAGGATAGATTCAGTCGGGTAAAACTTCCGGGCCCTGCACAGGAACCGACTTTCATAGCAGCGGATTTAGCAAGGGATTCGATATAGTCATTCCCCTTGAGGCCCGCTGAGAGTGTGAGGCCAAGGAGGCGTAGTGTTTTACTCTCTAGGAGGTAAGCCTTTTCCATGCTAATGAGAGGTAGGTGCGGTTGTCTATGATGGTTAATTGATAGCAGCTTCGTTTTGGATGCATTCTGAAATTTGGGTGCAGCTAAGTCCCTCTTCAAGATTTCATATAATTATGTAAGATATGTTTGCTTCTTCTTCTTGGCTTTCTCGGTGTATCTTCTTCTTCTTCTTCTTCTTCTTCTTCTTCTTCTTCTTCTTCTATGTGCCCTGTTCTTTTCAGGACGTATGTCATCATGGCTTTCCACGTCTCCCTGTCCGTGGTGGCTCTTAGCACGCTTTCTCCTGTTACACCATCAACGCTCGTTCCGTCATCCACCTGATCAGGTCATCTGCTGCTTTCTCCTGTCTCTTTTTCCCTCTATCTGTCTTGTTAGCATCAGGTTCTCCAAGCCAACCTTCCTCATTGCATGTCCCAGGAACGTTAGCTGTCTCCTTCTGATGCTCAGTATTAATTTCCTTTTCGTTTTCATCCATTCCAAAATTTCATCATTGCTCACATGCTCGGTACATGATACCCACAGCATCCTTTTGTAGAACCACCTTTCAGTTGCTTCAAGTTTTTTCTTAATCTTCATTGATATTATCCATCATTCACTGCCATATTGAAGAACAAACATCACATAGCAATCAGGTACTCTCCTCTTTGTTTCTAGCAAAATTGTCCTGTTCCTTAATACTTTACTCAACTTCTGGAATGCTTCTTTCGCCATGCCAATTCGCTTTCGGATCTCTGTGTTGCACTTTCCGTCTTCTGTTCTAACACTTCTCAGGTATTTATATGTTTGTACCTGCTTGATTTTAGTATCCCCCACCTGTATGTGACATTTTGGGTTGCTCTTTTTGCTGATGACCATGCATTCGGTTTTCTTGCAATTTATTTGTAGTCCTTTCTTGTCACTCTCTTCAGCTACCTACTGTAGGAGGTTTTGTAGTTTTCTTTCTGTGTCTGCTATCAGCACTGTACCGTTTGCGTATCTTCAGTCAGTTAAGTGCCATACGTGAAACATACTTGGGCAGAAGATTATCCCGCAGTAGGTTCCCATTGTTTTCTGCGGTAGACTGGTTGCCAGCCAAGGCTATAGAACCCAATCTGTCCTATTATTTAACCCATAATTAGAAGGAAGAGACGGATTAGTACCTTTCCCAAGGGTATTTGTGCGTAAGTGAATGCAATGAATTCAACTGGAATTTGAATTCGGCTCCCCGATTTCTCGTTCCGAGCCGATATCCACTGCACCACAACGCAGATCTGCGTATCTTATGTTGCTTAAATTGTGACCTCCAATGACGAATCCTGGCATAACGTTTAAGGCCCATAAACGTTTTCTGCATACTTGAATCCAGGTATTGTTTACTTACCCGGTCTTTGAGCGGATACTGTTGAATCCATTTTGCTGCACTTTCAGTACGGCTTCCTTCTTCCCATTTGTTACCTATTTCACCATCGTGTTTCTCCAATAATTTGGAATTCAGGCCTTCCAAGACGATCACTACAAAAGTGGCCATTTTGTTTTGACATCGAAAATCAATGTCTCATCAGGTATTTAATAATGATTAACTACCTGATGAGACATTGTTTTTTCATTGTACACTTTTGTAGTAAATTTTAATTTGTCAATATTCTAACCCATAACTTATAATATGTGTATATATTCCCTATAGATGGATAGAGAGACGTGGAAGGCCATGATCGCCTAAGTTCTGAAACGACAAGTTACATAGAAGAAGAATATGCAAGTTGGAGAATCTAAAATAAAAAAAGTAAAAAAATTCAAATACCTGGGGAGTGTTTCGACAGAGGATGAAAAATGCGACCTGGAGATCCAAAGAAGCATTGGCATCGCCAAGAACGCATTTCAAAAGCTAACCAGAGTACTGAAAAACAGGAAAATGTCATTGAAAACAAAGAGTGCTGGATTGCTATGTGGTATCTGTCCTTTTATACAGAAGTAAATGTTGAATGATCTCATCAAGGATGAATGGGAAGCTTGAGGCTGCGGAAATGTGGTTCTACAGAAGGATGCTGAGGATACCATTGACTGAACAAGTGAGCAGGTGTTGAAGTGAATACAAGAATAGAAAAAATTCATACTTAACATCAGGAAGAGAGAGATAATGTTCTTGGGATACGTAATGAGGAAGGAGAGCCTGGAGAATTTAACACTCACAGGACGGATAGATGGAAAGAGAGACAGGGAAAAACAGCGCGGTACATACTCGATAGGCCTGAGAAAATGAATGGCGGAGCGGTGTTTGGGGGAGAGATACCAGGAGGATAAATATTGAGAGCGGAAGTGGAAGTCCCTGACCACCTACGTTTTGAAGAAACACGGCACATGAAGAAGATACAACTTTACATTCCAGAAATATACTACAGAATCAGTTTTTGAGGGTGTCACCAGATTTCTGGTTTTCCATTTTCGTAATGTGTTTAAAACGGATAAAATTATGCATAGAAAATTTAATTATCTCAAATATATATTGCAGTAGTCAGTCAGTTTGAGTGCCATACGTGATACACGCTGAGGCGATCATGACTCGAAAGAGACATGACTGACTGGGCAGAAGATTATCCCGCAGTAAGTTGCCATTGCTTTCTGCGGTAGAGACTGGGTTCTATAACCAATGCTAAATAATAGGACAGATTGGGTTCTATAGCCAAGGCTAAATAATAGAACAGATTGGGTTCTATAGCCAAGGCTAAATAATAGAACAGATTGGGTTCTATAGCCAAGGCTAAATAATAGAACAGATTGGGTTCTATAGCCAAGGCTAAATAATAGAACAGATTGTGTTCTATAGCCAAGGCTAAATAATAGAACAGATTGGGTTCTATAGCCAAGGCTAAATAATAGAACAGATTGGGTTCTATAGCCAGTCTATAGAACCCAATCTGTCCGATTATTTAGCCCATAACTGGAGGGAAGAGACGGACTAATACCTTTCCCAACGGTATTTGTACGTAAGTGAATGCAAGGGATTCAATTGGAATTCGAACTCGGCTCCCCGATTTCTCGTTCCGAGTCGATATCCACTGCACTACAGTAGCGATATGCCATTAATATTAGTAGATCAACGTTAAAACGCAAAATAAGAAATCAATAATGACTAAAATTAAAACTTGTTAAAGATATATAATAAGACTAATTCGTAATATTTGAGGTAAAAGTATTAAATATACGTATATAATTATCCTTTTGCCGCCATCTAATTTCAATTAATCTCATTTGGAAGGGATATGAGAATATTCTCATAAAAAAACACAAAATTCGGAATCCAGTTGGGTCGTACTGTGCGTACGAATTGTAGGTAAGTTTAAGAAACACACTGACTATCTCTCTCTCTCTCTCTCTGTCTCTCTCTCTCACACACACACGCACACACACACACACACACACACACATACACACACACACACACACACAAATTCACCTGCACAGAAAGGTTTTGGTTAAACAGTAGGGTAGTTTGGGCTTTCAATATTTGAATGGACACTGACCTAATTTCTGAACTGTTGAGCAATTTTTTAAGCAACGCTTATGTGTGACACAAGGCTAAAAGTATGGCGCACTTACTACTCAGTTGTAACAGGTTCCACCGAGAGAAGCTTGTTAACCATTACACCACGTCGAGGTGCCCGTGTTCGGAACTGTAGAGAACGCGAACAGAATCAAGTCAAATAGCCTTCTTTCGGTCACATGACAATACAATCATTATACTCGGCAAAGTAATTATTACCTTATTACAGGAAATAATATTGCATTTTAGAATTATTCAAATTCCAGGTTATTTGGGGAAGCAGATTCTTCATATATATATTCAATTCACCACAAGCAAGGCGATAATGCCACCAAGGCGCAAAGGGCTACTGAGGGTGAGAGAAAATTAATATAATTTAGAAAGAATCGGAAACCGAATCCTTCAATGGGTAAAAGCAACATACGCCCATTCCTGTCTAAAAACAAAAATACCGTGAGAGTGTGAAATGGCTTATAGTGCTCAATGTAATATAACAGAACTACTGAGCATATATTACTACATATGCATATGATCTTACATCTATACCACGACTAGGAGTTTGATGCACTATGTAGTCTTCAAGTGCTTATAATAAACTTACCATTCCGTGGTCCATATACAACTCAACCATTTGACCGTGCATTGAATACTGTTGTCATATCTGGTCAGGCGCCCCTGCTGTTCATTTCAGTGTTCTCGATAGGCTCCAAAGGAGAATCTGTAATGTGATCGGTCCCAACTTTTCAGATCGACTCCAGCCAATTTCTCACCTGCGGGATGTGGCTTCCTTCTCTCTCTTCTACAAACATTTTCATGGCTTCTGCTCAGAATTTCCACAAGAAAACTGACTGGCAACAAGGCCCCACCCTGTTGCAGTTAAATCAACCAAATACAACCCCACTCAGCAGCTTTCTTTCTCGCACTTTCCGCCTGTGTAACTTCTTTCTGTAAACTTGCATCTCTGACAGCTACTATCTCCAAGAATTTAAATGCAATGTCAATTCCCTTCTCTTGTCTTCTTGACTCCAGTCCTTCTCTCGTCCTTTCCCCATCACCTCGTGTATCTTGTTCTTTTCCTTTCTCACACTACCCTCACAAGTGTCTTCGCACTGGTATTCCCCAAAATAAGTGGCCAACTTGCTTCCCTGACGATTACAAACTCCAAGAATTTAAATGAAATGTCAATTCCATCTTTTGTCTACTTGACTCCAGTCCTTCTCTCGTCCTTTCCCCATCAACTCGTGTATCTTGTTCTTTTCTTTTCTCACTCTACCCTTGCAACTGTCTTCGCACTGGTGTTCCCCAAAATAAGTGGCCAACTTGATTCCCTGTTGACTACAATCTCCAAGAATTTAAATGCAATGTCAATTCCATCTTTTGTCTACTTGACTCCATTACTTGTCTCGTCCTTTCCCCCATCACCTCGTGTATCTTTTTCTTTTCCTTTCTAACTCTACCCTTGCAACTGTCTTCGCACTGGTGTTCCCCAAAATAAGTGGCCAACTTGCTTCCCTGACGACTACAATCTCCAAGAATTTAAATGCAATGTCAATTCCCTTCTCTTGTCTACTTGACTCCAGTCCTTCTCTCGTCCTTTCCCCATCACCTCGTGTATCTTGTTCTTTTCCTTTCTAACTCTACCCTTGCAACTGTCTTCGCACTGGTGTTCCCCAAAATAAGTGGCCAACTTGCTTCCCTGACGACTACAATCTCCAAGAATTTAAATGCAATGTCAATTCCCTTCTCTTGTCTACTTGACTCCAGTCCTTCTCTCGTCCTTTCCCCATCACCTCGTGTATCTTGTTCTTTTCCTTTCTAACTCTACCCTTGCAACTGTCTTCGCACTGGTGTTCCCCAAAATAAGTGGCCAACTTGCTTCCCTGACGACTACAATCTCCAAGAATTTAAATGCAATGTCAATTCCCTTCTCTTGTCTACTTGACTCCAGTCCTTCTCTCGTCCTTTCCCCATCACCTCGTGTATCTTGTTCTTTTCCTTTCTCACACTACCCTCACAACTGTCTTCGCACTGGTATTCCCCAAAATAAGTGGCCAACTTGCTTCCCTGACGATTACAATCTCCAAGAATTTAAATGCAATGTCAATTCCATCTTTTATCTACTTGATTCCATTCCTTCTCTCGTCCTTTCCCCATCACCTCGTGTATCTTTTTCTTTTCCTTTCTCACTCTACCTTCACAATGTCTTCGCACTGGTATTCCCCAAAATAAGCGGCCAACTTGCTTCCCTAACGATTACAATCTCCAAGAATTTAAATGCAATGTCAATTCACTTCTCTTGTCTACTTGACTCCAGTCCTTCTCTGTCCTTTCCCCATCACCTCGTGTATCTTGTTCTTTTCCTTTCTCACTCTACCTTCACAACTGTCTTCGCACTGGTATTCCCCAAAATAAGTGGCCAACTTGCTTCCCTGACGACTACAATCTCCAAGAATTTAAATGCAATGTCAATTCACTTCTCTTGTCTACTTGACTCCAGTCCTTCTCTCGTCCTTTCCCCATCACCTCGTGTATCTTGTTCTTTTCCTTTCTCACTCTACCCTCACAACTGTCTTCGCACTGGTATTCCCCAAAATAAGTGGCCAACTTGCTTCTCTGAACACTACAATCTCCAAGAATTTAAATGCAATGTCAATTCACTTCTCTTGTCTACTTGACTCCAGTCCTTCTCTCGTCCTTTCCCCATCACCTCGTGTATCTTGTTCTTTTCCTTTCTCACACTACCCTCACAACTGTCTTCGCACTGGTATTCCCCAAAATAAGTGGTCAACTTGCTTCCCTGACGATTACAAACTCCAAGAATTTAAATGCAATGTCAATTCCATCTTTTGTCTACTTGACTCCATTCCTTCCCTCGTCCTTTCCCCATCACCTCGTGTATCTTGTTCTTTTCCTTTCTCACTCTACCCTCACAACTGTCTTCGCACTGGTATTCCCCAAAATAAGTGGTCAACTTGCTTCCCTGACGATTACAAACTCCAAGAATTTAAATGCAATGTCAATTCCATCTTTTGTCTACTTGACTCCATTCCTTCTCTCGTCCTTTCCCCATCACCTCGTGTATCTTGTTCTTTTCCTTTCTCACACTACCCTCACAACTGTCTTCGCACTGGTATTCCCCAAAATAAGTGGCCAACTTGCTTCTCTGAACACTACAATCTCCAAGAATTTAAATGCAATGTCAATTCCATCTTTTGTCTACGTGACTCCATTCCTTCTCTCGTCCTTTCCCCATCACTTCGTGTATCTTGTTCTTTTCCTTTCTAACTCTACCCTTGCAACTGTCTTCGTACTGGTATTCCCCAAAATAAGTGGCCAACTTGCTTCCCTGTCGACTACAATCTCCAAGAATTGAAATGCAATGTCAATTCCCTTCTCTTGTCTACTTGACTCCATTCCTTCTCTCGTCCTTTCCCCATCACCTCGTGTATCTTGTTCTTTTCCTTTCTCACTCTATCCTCACAACTGTCTTCGCACTGGTATTCCTCAAAATAAGTGGCCAACTTGCTTCCCTGTCGACTACAATCTCCAAGAATTTAAATGCAATGTCAATTCCATCTTTTGTCTACTTGACTCCATTCCTTCTCTCGTCCTTTCCCCATCACCTCGTGTATCTTGTTCTTTTCCTTTCTCACTCTATCATTGCAACTGTCTTCACACTGGTGTTCCCGTCCTTCTCTTGCCCTTTCTCCGACACCCTCTCTAACTGATTCGTCATTATCTTTGCTCCCCTCCTGTCTAAACTTTCACTCATCTTTTATGTAGCCCCCCCCCCCCCCGCGCAGCAGAGGCGGTCCTGCTTGGTTTGTTATGAAACGATTAAAAAAAGTTGAATTTATGATTCTCGTGATGTTAACGTACTTATACATTATAATACTGGGATGGAATTTTATTTTATTTTTAATAATTTTTAGTTTTACGGTTTAACTTAAACTTGGCTTAAACTTAAAATCAACCAAATGCAACCGCCCTAGCAGCTTCCTTTCCCACACTTTCCGTCCGTGGAACTTCTTTCTGTAAACTTGATTCCCTGACGGCTACAATCTTCAAGAATTTAAATGCAATGTCAATTCCCATCTCTTGTCTACTTGACTCCAGTCCTCCTCTCGTTCTTTTCCTTATCACCTCGTGTATCTTTCTTTTATGTAGCTCCCCTGCGCAGCAGTGGCGTTTCCGCTTTGCTTGGGATGAAACGATTAAACAAAAATTTTGAATTTATGATTCTCGTGATGTTAACGTAGTTATACATTATAATACTGGGATGGAATTTAATTTTATTTTTAATATATTTAGTTTTTTGGTTTAATTTAAACTAGACTTAAAATTAAAATGCAAAACTCAGTTTCGTAACTAATAGGGAGAAAATGTTTGGAGTAAAGAGTATCCGTTTTATGCATGTTTGTCAAGGTGGGGTTACTTGTTTTTAACTAAGTAGAAAAAACTGATAATAATAACTACAATAATATTAATAGTACAAAAGTATAAATAAAAGATTTTATATTAACTGGGTCAGCGTATTTGAGTGGATACTTATTTCTATGTTTGCCTGTAAATAAAGTTTATTTAAGCGTTTTAAGAAATTTTTTTCACAGATCTGCTGAAACCATGAATGGCGAAAGGCATTATAAAATTTATCTTCTTTTTTTCATGCAACATTTCCATTCGGCAAATTGGAAATTTAAATTCTGTTAGGATTTCAATATCCTACTTAAATATAACATATTCTCAACACGGAAAAATGCATGGATAAAAAACACAAAAATATAATTCTTTCCAACACATTTTGAAGGATTACATAGGATCTACACTATCGGCCATAATTATGAGGCCACCCCATTGTTTAAAAAAATGATTTATTTCATATTATTTTTTAGTATTTATTGCCAAGTGAATAATTGTAAATTAAAATAGAATGGTTCTTTTATTAATATTACTTTGTAAATTTTACAAGGCAAATAGCGACAATTTACTCATCGCACCCTGTAGATTTACTCTATCTATCTATATATCTATCTATCTACATATCTATCTATCTATCTATCTATATATATATATATATATATATATATATATATACACTACCGGCCATAATTATTAGGCCACCCGATTGTTTAAAAAAAATGATGTATTTCATACTATTTTTTAGTATTTATTGCCAAGTGAATACTTGTAAATGAAAATAGAATGATTCTTTTGTTAATACTGCACAATAACATGTGCACCAAATGAATTTATAAATATTTAATAATTATCTATATTGCAGTTTTATCAATGAAAGAATAAAAAACAATTAGGGTGATTCGGACGAGTTCATCTTTGCTTCCTTGCCTTTTAAAATTTTGCAAAGTAATAATAACAAAAGAACCATTCTATTTTCATTTATAATTATCCACTTGGCAATAAATACTAAAAATAGTATGAAATACATCATTTCCTTTCAGGATGTTCATTGTGATGCAGTGGATATCGGATCGGAACGACAAATCGGGGAGCCGAGTTCGAATTCCACTTGATATTCCTTTCATTCACTTACGCACAAATACTCTTGAGAATGGTATTAATCCGTCTCTTCTCTCCAGTTATGGGTTAAATAATAGGAGAGATGGGTTTTTAGTCTGGCTGGCAACCAGCCTACCGCAACAAGCAATTACAATCTACTGTGGGATGATCTTCTGCCCATTCAGTCATGTCTCTTTCTGGACTTGATCGCACAAATCGTGTATCACGTATGGTACATTACTGACTGGCTGACTGACTGACGGACTGACTGGGGTGGCCTAATAATTATGGCTGTTAGTGTATCTTCGGAACAGATTAAATAATTTTACTGACTTTCGATCTATTCAGATAACAAAAAATGGAATTAAGATTTAATCCGAAAAGAAAAGGCTGAGATATTTAAAAACTTTCAAGTTAAACCAAGAAATTTATAAATATCTTTTTTCTTTTATTTTTATATATTTTTTTTTATAAGAAACGCCATCTTTGGTAAAATTAATGAGTTTTATAATTTTTTCAAAGACATTAAGCAAGCACATACATAATTTTGTCTCTTTCGATTTAGATCTGATGAAGCCTTAAAGTGCAAAATGAATTATATAAAATCATTTAACTGCAAGAAAAAATTTTGAAACCACGAATATCGATGTTGAAACTTTCGACAACAAATCAGTTTATAGGAAAGGTCGTCAAGTGTCTTCAATATATTTAAGGAGTAGGTTAAGCGTGCATTTATTTTGTCTAACAAAAAACAATAAGTGTATATTTGCTGTGGGATCGCCCCTTTTTGTATACAAGAATGGACTCGCCTGATGTGTACATATAATCCTGCCTATAGAAAGAACGGAATAGTTGTAAAAAGCTGCTTTTGTCACTGTCAGCTCTCTGCTTTCGGGCAGAGAGCACTAACCCAGACGTGGTTCCGCCGAAGGGTAGAATCACGACTGGGTAACGATAGACTGATATTTTTGGCCGAGCTATATGGACCAGAAGAGCCACATAAAAATGACCTTGTGTCACATTTCGCCTTAAGTGGGAAGGTCAACTAAATAGAGTCGTTGTAAAAAGCTACCTTTGTCACTGTCAGCTCTCTGCCTTTGGGTGGAGAGCGCCCTCTGCCTTCGGGTGGAGAGCGCTCTCTGCTTTTGGACAGAGAGCACTAACAAAGTCGTGGTTCCGCCGAAGGGTAGAAACACGACTGGGTAACGATAGACAGATATTTTAGGCCTGGTTATATTGCCCAGAAGACCCACATAAAATAGCCTTGTGTCACATGTTGCCTTAAGTGGGAAGGCCAAGTAAATACTGTAGTTGTAATGAGTTGTAAATCAGTTGGTCAGTAAGTTGGTGAAGAGCTGGTTGGTGTTGTTTGGATATAGACTCATTACCCGGACATACTATTTCACTGCAAGACAGTATTTATTGATTTATACTAATAGTATTCCTGAACTGACTAACGCGCGTTCCAGTTTGTGTATTTTGTTCAGTATAACTTACATTTTCTATCTCCATATCTGTTTTTTTTTTCATTTATTATTTTGTGTGGTTTCTTACCCGGAATCCACAAAAATATTATACTATAATTATGCCATTTTGGAAGACGTGGAAGGCCATGATCGCCCACGACCTGAAAGGACAAGGCACAAAGAAGAAGAAAGAAAAAGTATCTTTAATCTACTCATAAACGCACACATTCACACATGATTTCTCTCAGCACATACATCCATAACTGCTTCTCTCATTTTATTTAAAAAGAAAACCCGTTCCATCACTTGATATATGTATACAATACTTGTTACGTATTTACTCACTGTCACTGACACATACTAATGTTCTCGACATTAACACACACTTAGTTAGTCTACGGTTTGGATGCGCTTAACACACATTATTTTCGCTTACATATACTTACACATTCATAATAAACATCTAATGTTTTCAATACGCTTTGGCACACACACTTAGATTAATGACACTTTTCACACACACACACACACACACACACACACACACATCTACAAAGAATACATACTAACCAACTTTTTTTCTTCTTTTTCTTTCTTTCTTTTTTCTTTTTTTCCTTCCTCATCCTAACCTTTTCCCTTGTTTCTTTTCACTCTTTAGCGGTCAAGATGTTAACCTGTCTGCTTAACCAACATCAACATTACCTGATGATGAGAATCTATCTCGAAACATAAAAATTTCCGTGTCGCAACAGGCAATTAATTCATAACTATATAATTATATAAAGCTCTATAATACTCATTATACTGAGCCCTGTCCATAACAAAATAAATGCCAGGACATTCAAAATAGTAAAACCTTGAGTCCTCTTCACCTGGAATATATATATATATATATATATATATATATATATATATATATATATATATATATGAATTATTTTGAACATTATTTTTACCGATACTCGTATTTAAGTAGATATTCTGTTTTTAATTAAACAGTATTTTATATTTATATCTACCGGCCTGATTATTTCACGATAAATTTTTACGACGAAAATGTGTGCTATCCAGCAGGATTCGAACCTGCTACCCCTATTTACATAGGGGAAGCTACCATTTGATCTGGTACTGTCTTAACCACTCGACCATGAATAGCCTCTTGATCAAACGAGGTTTTTATCATGCTTATATAACACAATTTTTGATCTATCGTAAACAAACCATATCTGCTCTGTAATGTATCGTAATGTCAAACAAATGTAAACATTTTTGTCGTAAAAATTTATCGTGAAATAATCAGGCCGGTAGATATAAATATAAAATACTGTTTAATTAAAAACAGAATATCTACTTAAATACGAGTATCGGTAAAAATAATGTTCAAAATAATTCATTACAAATTGTCGGTTGCTTATAACCAAGTTTAGTTTTATATATATATATATATATATATATATATATATGTTCATATCTATCGAACTTAACTGTATCTATTGATGAAAAGGAAAAACTGCTGTGAATAAAAAGAAAATCGAAAATCAATATTTGAAAAATATTCTATCCTCAACCTTATATATGTGCTTAGCCAATAAAGAAACCCCCGTTCTTTGACGTCCTCGTGGAGTCTTTTAATAATCCTTTTATCACTTCTCTATATATGTATCAAAAAACAACAGTAAAAAAATTCTTGTCACCTGAATTCCACAAGTCAGTGTCCTCTTATATATAAAATCGTTGTCACACAAATTTCGTCACGAGAGCCCACCTGAATCGCTTTTCTTCAAAGAACTTCATAAATCGAACAAACACTTGTCAACAACGAATTTCCAAATTATTTGATCGACTACCACATAAGACTTTCTCTTTTAAACTTTTAGGATACAAATCCTATATCATCCACCAACTAACAAAAAGACACAAAATAAATTGCACACTCGCAAAATCGGATTCAACTAAAAGCATATGAGAAACCCCAAAGTAAAATTGCACACACTAAAACGGATTCAAACTACTTTGGAAAACCCCAACTAAAAAAAATTCACAAATCAGTGCGAAAACCTAATGAATCCTGATTGGATTAAAAACATAAAATTCATATATAATGTATTTTTACACCTAGCAGTAAAATTTTTGCTGGAGCCGACATCATCTGAAGCTTGACTATTTAAATCACGGCGCTAACCTGCGAAAGGCAGTCCGACATGGGAGTGGTTAACTAAGGACCACGTGGCAATGTAACGAAAGAAAATTCAAGAAGCCGACCCGGATGCTGAGCAGCTCATGGTTTCATTCAACCTCTTCTTCCAACTTTCTTTTCTTCTTTTTCACTCCACGCCGCTAAAGAGGCCCAGCAACAACCAAATGAACGTGTTCAGTATTACTTCTTTAACTGTTTTCTTTCTCTCAACCTGCCGCGACTTACTAAAAAGAGGAAGGAACAAAGACTTTACATTCTGCTACTACACAACCATGGAATCTTAACTTCTGCGGACATTTTAATACCTACATTTCTCTACGAACAATTTTAACTACAAAACTGCATGCATTTTCTCAATGAACAATTATCTTTTTCCAAATATATTATAGTTTTCAGATAACAAAATTTCATTTATATTTTCCTTCTTACACGTTTATCATTCTGTAAATAAATCTTTGCTTTGATGTACACACGAGGTATTTTATTCTTTCACATTTCAACAAGCAACCTTCTGATATTTAAATTGTAGGAACTTCGAACGTGTTTGGCACAAGCAACACCGAGGCCTCTACAACCTTCACCAATAACAACAGCAAACACACTGATAGGAACAACAGCCTTAATATTTTCTTCAAAACCAAAATCCATAGCAATTATGTACAGGCCGAATTTTCACTTCGAAACATCACTCAAAATTACGCAACTCTCGTCGACTTAAAAAAGAATTGAATTTATCATCTATTATACAAAATTTAAAACAGCTAACCTCTTGTAAAAAAGGGCAGCTCAGTATGCCAAATACAGGTCAAGGATACTAGAATCAAGCAGGTACAAAACTCTAAATACCTGGGAAGTGTTATAACAGAAGACGGAAAGTGCGACACAGAGATCCGAAGGCGACTTGGTACGGTGAAGAAAGCATTCCAGAAGTTGAGTAAAGTACTAAGACACAGGAAATTTTTACTAGAAACAAAGAAGAGAGTACTAGATTGCTATGTGATGTCAGTTCTTCAATACGGCAGTGAATGCTGGACAATATCATCAAAGATGAGGGATTAGCTTGAAGCAACTGAAATGTGGTTCTACAGAAGGATATGGTGAATATCATGGATCGAGCATGTAAGCAATGATGAGGTCTTGGAAATGA
Organism: Ascarosepion bandense; assembly: GCA_037127315.1. Lineage (NCBI taxonomy): Eukaryota > Metazoa > Mollusca > Cephalopoda > Sepiida > Sepiidae > Ascarosepion > Ascarosepion bandense. The sequence goes on along the minus strand of JBBBDQ010001148.1, from coordinate 1,903,489 downwards.
TGGAAACAAAAAAGAAATTAATACTGAGCATCAGGAAGAAACAGCTGAAGTTCCTCGGACATGCAATGAGGAAAGAGGGCTTGGAGAACCTGATACTAACAGGCCAGATAGAGGGAAAAAGAGATACGAGAAAGCAACGGATAACATATTTGAAGGATATGCATGGTGTAACAGGAGAAAGCGTGCTAAGAGCCACCATGGATAGGGAGACGCGGAAAGCTATGATCGCCTACGTCCTGAAGGGACAGGGCACATAGAAGAAGAACCTCATCGCCAAAAATAACAATTTACGCGCAAGATCCAAACTACAATGAGCCAATATTATTTACGAATTCACATATCGCTCGAAGAACTTAATTTCGCAAATAATCATACCGGACAAACAACTAAGAAATTGACTCGAAACCCCACACTACATCTCTCTGAACGAATCTCAATTCGATCTCACTTAAAAACACACAGAGAACTACCAAACCCTATCCAGAACAACATTGTTAACAACAAAAATATCATAGCAACATCTACATGAAAAAGACTAAAAGACGAAAAATAATGGAGGCTGTATTGATTAAAAAAAAAAAAAAAGAAAAACCCAACACACAATTATGCAAACTGCGGGCTATGGTATAGCTGGACAATTGTTTGAACTAATCCAGTCATTCCTATCTAACCGCACATTGAAGGTGGTATTAAACGGACATGCCTCCCAGAACTACCATACGAACGCGGGTGTCCCTCAAGGCTCTATTCTAGGTCCTACACTCTTTCTGATCTACATTAATGATCTCCCTGATACCATAAGATCCCAAGTAGGTATGTACGCCGATGACACCACAGTTTATTCTCGCCTCGATCAAAAATCTGGTGTGGGCGACAAAGCTAACCTTGCAGGCGAGCTTGGAAAGGACCTCTAATCCGTAGTGGACTGGGGTAAGAAATGGCTCGTAAATTTTAATGCTTCTAAAACGAAGCTACTATCAATTAATCATCAGAGACAATCGCACCTATTAGCATGGACCAGGCTTGCCTCCCAGAGAGTAAAACACTACGCCTCCTTGGTCTCACATTTTCAGCGGACCTCAAGTAGAATGACTATATCGAATCCATTGCTAAATCCGCTGCTATGAATGTCGGTTCTCTGTGCAGGGCCCGGAGGTTCTTTCCGTCTGAATCTATCCTGCACATTTATAAATCTACCATCCGCTCGTGCATTGAATACTGTTGCCATATCTGGTCGGGCGCCCCTGCTATTCTCCTTGCGCTTCTCTACAAGGTACAGCAGAGGGTCTGTAATGTGATTGATACCGACTTAGCAGACCGCCTGCAATCTCTCTCTCACCGGCGCAACGTGTCTTCCCTGTGTCTATAAATACTTGCACGGCTTCTGCTCCGATGAACTTAGATCACTGGTGCCCCCTAGGTTCGAATTTGCACGAGATACTAGATTAGCAACTAGATCCCACCTTTTAACAGTGAAACCGATAAAATGTAGCCGCAACTTCTACTCCAACAGTTTCTTTTCTCGCACTTCCCGACTGTGGAATTCCCTTCCACATGACTGCTTCCCCGACCTTTACAATCTCCAGGAGTTTAAATGTAAGGTCAATAGACACCTCCTAACAAACTAACTTGCTTCCATTCTTTCAAACACTCTTCCCACCCACCCAACTATCTATCACCCCACTTCTGATATTTCCTATATCTAACCACTCTTTCTATTTACCTTCCCCTATGTAGCCCCAATCGCAATAGCGGCGGTGGAATGCCTTGCTTGGGGTGAAATGATAAAAAAAATCAACTACGAACACGCTAACAACATGCTTACCATGTTCGATACATAACACATACACCCTACGCTACAACATACGTACCGGCAATAATTATTAGGCTACCCTAGGTTTTTAAAAGAAATGATGTATTTCATACTATTTTTATCCTTTATTGCCAAGTGGTTAATTTTAAATGAAAACAGCATGGTTTATTTGTTATTATTACTTTGCAAAATTTTACAAATCAAGGAAGCAAAGATGAACTCATCCAAATCACCCTAAATTTTCTTCATTCTTTCATTGATAAAACTGCAATATAGGTAATTATTAAATATTTATAAATTCATTTGATGCATATGTTATTGTGCAGTAGTAACAAAAGAACCATTCTACTTTCATTTACAATTATTCATTTGGCAATAAATACTACAAAATAGTATGAAATATATCATTTTTAAAAACATTGGGGTGGCTTAATAATTATAATACCACATTCATTCAGTTGCACATAATATAACATTCTGTTGTCGTGAAATATCCTGTCCTACCCAGGAATGGGTATGGCCCGGGTTATAAAAGACCTAGTCGGGGACGAACTACAGTCTGATCGAAAGTGTTCGTGACTATACGAGAGTCTTCGTCATTACACGGGACTGGTTGAGATTATTCGTCATTATACGAGAGATCGAGAGCCATCGGCCATAGACGAGAGTTAGACGTCACTAGACGGAAGCCTTCTTCTCAAGACGGACGCATACGTCCTATACAGAGACATTGCCTTCTTAGACGTTATTCTTGTTAACTGTACGTTGGTGTACTTGTATTTGGTTTATTGTACTGAGGTATAATAAATCTCTATTTATATATCCTCAGTGTTAAGAGTTATTTCTTGCACTATTCTTTCTCTGTTTATCCCCTCTCGGGATATAACACATTCATATTCGAAAATGGCTAAAGTATAGATAAACAAGTATATGGACAATTTTTATATAATTTATCTCCTCAAAAAAAAAATCCTAACATTGAAGTGTAGGGAGCTGGTTAAATTTTATTTTGTTTGGCCTTGTATCTTTCTCAACAGAACTCTACAGCTTACAAGTTTTATGTTATTTAATATTCATTAGAAGGGTTTTCATCAGAAGGTTGGTTGTCGGCAGTTGGAATGTGTGGATTAATGGAGAAGAGTGAAATAATAAAATATACATTTTGCATGTTAAAATAGTAATTTATTACAAGGAGGAATAACAAGTGGTAAGAGTTAATGTGCAATTAGAAACATTAAGAAGTTAATGTTAGAGTTCGTGTTCAATGAGAAAGTCGTTTGTAGCAGTAATTGTTGAGATAGATAAGGAAAAAGAGAGTGAGAGAGAGAGAGAGAGAGAGAGAGAGAACAATGTCCGGGTCACTTGAAACTGAGTGTTACATCTTAGATGTGTGTCAGCGAAATGCCTTCTCTGAAGTGACCATCGTGGCTAGTTAGAGTCAGTCAGTCAGTTAAGTGCCATACGTGATACACGCTTGGGCGATCATGTCTCCAAAGAGACATGACTGACTGGGCAGAAGATTATCCCGCACTAGGTTGCCATTGCTTTCTGTGGTAGACTGGTTGCCAACCAAGGCTATAGAACCCAATCCGTCCTGTTATTTGACCCATAACTGGAGGGAAGAGACGGATTAATACCTTTCTCAAGGGTATTTGCGCGTATATGATTGCAACGAATTCAACTGGAATTCGAACTCGGCTCTCCGATTTCTCGTTCCAAGTCGATATCCACTGGACCATAACGCACATCCGACTAGTTAGAGACCATCCTTAAATATTCAATTCAATCGTGGTGTGGCTCAAATAATGATTTTTTTTCTTTAGCTATGGAAAAACCGTTTCTCTGACGTATTTTGAATTTTGCGATTTAATTACCAATCAGGATCCAGAGTTCCGATAGATAGATAGATAGATAGATAGATAGATAGATAGATAGATAGATAGATAGATAGATAGCCAAACGGAAATAGATATTATGTATTCGTTTACTATAATATAAAATTTCTCCTAGAAGTGTATGTCAGTGAGTGTGAATCCCAGGTGCAAGCTTGATTTTGTTTCGACAATATAACTGCTGCCATTTATGGTCAGGTGCCCCTGCCGTTCTCCTCAGTGTTCTTGACAGGCTCCAAAGGAGAGTCTGTAATGTGATAGGTACTGATCTGGCGGCTCGACTGCAGCCACTTCCCCAACGTCGAAATGTGGCCTCCCTTTGTCTGTTCTATAAATACTTTCATGGCTTCTGCTCAGACGAACTTAAGTCACTGATGTCTCCTCAATAGGTGTTTACTCGTGCAACCAGACTGGCAACTGGGTCCCACCCATTCACAGTCAGGTTAGCCAAATGCAGACGACAATTCTACTCCTGCAGCTTCTTCTCTCGCACTTCCCGCCTGTGGAACTCGCTCCCGTATTCTTGCTTTCCTGACGGCTACAACCTCCAGAAATTTAAATGCAAAGTCAATACTCATCTACTAACCACTGGACTCTAGCTCTCTCCCCACCCCTGTATAACCTTCCCTTTCTCTCCACCTATGTATCTGTCATCGCACCTGCTTTCTCAGCTTTCTATTGTTCCTTTCTAACTAGTTTGTACTCCTCACTCTTTTCTAATTAATCTTTTTACATTTATGTAGCCCCCTGCACATCAGTGGCGTTTCCGCCTTGCTCGGGGTGAAAATGATTAAAAAAAAAAGAAAAATAACGAAATGCCCCGGAAGAGCCGCGTATCAAACGAGGGGCCTATTTAAGTGAGATCAGGCAGCGGCAAGAGAGAGTTTAAGACAGTTGCAGTCAGTTAAATCTGGCAGCTGCCTGTCTCCCCTCGTATCCGTGTGTGCTGACCCTCCGACCAAACACTCCTACTCCACTCCACAACCAAGTCGCCAAGGAAGCGAATAAAAATATGTTGTATACATTTGTTTTTATATCTGTGTTGCTGTTCGCCATTTTGTCTCCCAGAAGATAACACATTTTTCGAGTCCCAGCATTGTTCTCCTCGATAATATACAACACAAACATGTGAACAATTTAAATAGAGAGAGAGAGAGAGAGAGAGAGAGAGAGAGAGAGAGAGTGAGAGAGTGAGAGTGAGAGAGTGAGAGAGAGAGAGTGAGAGAGTGAGAGTGAGAGAGTGAGAGAGAGAGTGAGAGAGAGAGAGAGTGAGGGAGAGAGAGAGAGAGAGAGATGAACAGGTTTGGATAAGATCGATTCAGTGAAAATTAGCATCATCACACACATATTTACACTACTGACCATAATTATTAGGCCACCCTAGTGTTATAGAAAAATGATGTATTTCATACTATTTTTACTATTTATTGCCAAGTCAATAATTGTAAATGAAAATAGAATGGTTCTTTTGTTAATAAATGAATTGATAAATATTTAATAATTACCTATATTGCAGTTTCATCAATGAAAGAATGAATAAAATTTAGGGTGATTCGGACGAGTTCATTTTTGCTTCCTTTATTTGTAAAATTTTTCAAATTAATCATAGCAAAGTAACCATACTATTTTTATTAGAATTATCCACTTGGCAATAATAAATAAAAATAGTATGAAATACATCATTTCTTAAAAACAAACTGGGTTTGCCTAATTATTATGGCCGGTAGTGTATATACATGAATATATTAATGCATTCAAGTTATGTCGGCTATATATTTTTCAAGCTTATAGAATACCATGATAAAAATAAAATGAACTCTCTACTTAGAGAAGAACTGTCAAAACGTTTCTACAGAGATTTGAATCTCAAAAAGAAAATTCATATTTTATAACTAGTTTCTCTCTCCTCCTGACGTTATGAAGATGAAGTAAATAACAAAAATACAAATTTATAAACTTTTTAAAGTAACAAGTCACTTCCAAAGGAAAATTAATTTTATTTATTTATCATAAATTTCTAGTAATCCCTTGTGTTAAAATACAAGCGAAGTTAACTCAATTAATAATGATTGTTTTTCTTGAAAGAAGAACTCTCGCCCTCTTAGATATAATGAATAAGAATTCTAGGTGTGTTTCCCGATTCAAGCTTAATAATCGTTCTATATATTGTTTAATTGCTTAGCTTTTGGTTATCATAAAATTAGACCAGTGCACATTTGTATTAAAAAGTGTTCAATACAATTATATTGTAGAAATTTTATTGAAAATCGCCTGAAGCTACCACTCATGGTAGAAACCTAGGTCACGTAATAACTCGTTTACAAATGGAATATATATATATATATATATATATATATATATATATATATATATTTTAATTCAGATACTTCAATCCAAGGGAAAAAAGCAGGAAGGTAAATTCCAAAAAACCCGATCCTAATTAATATTAAAAATTTGTGTATATATATATATGTATGTATGTGTGTACTTCTATAGGTATGTATATAATAATTGTAATTAATTTTTTTTTTTTTTACCTAGTGTTGTCTTTATATAGTTTAATTTCAAATGACCTAATTTTTTAAAAAATAATTTTATTTTAAATCCTATATCTTTTTATTCCTTTTTATTAATAATTATGCCTTTTTAAGTAAAGGCCTTTTTCTAATACTTCAACGTTTTGGGGAAATTAGGTTTTTGAATTTGTCCAGCGTCTGTAATATTTAAAAAAATTTTTTTCTTTAGTTTCTTTCTTTTTCCCTCCCTTCCTTCTTTTATCTCTCTTACCACCTTTTTTCCGTGTTGCTTAAACTTACGTCGATTTAACACGGCTGTCTGTTAATTTTTAGTTACATTCTCCCTTTTTTTTGCGAACCCAGACGATGTCAATTTTTTTCTTTTCTTATTTATTTGATTTTATTCTATCTTTTTCTTTTTCTTTTTCTTTTTCTTTTTCTTTTTCTTTTTCTTTCCCTTTATTTTTATTTAATTTTATTATTTATTTTTTAATTTCTTTGCAATCTATTTAAAAAGGAAAAGTAGACTAATTTTTCTCCAGTTTCTGAAAGGTTTTTTCTGTTGCTGAGGTGATGTGTCGTCCCCCGTGGGGATCTTCATATCGAAATGGCCATTCAACATCTTTGAATTAATCCTTTTTTAATATATATATATATATATATATATATATATATATATATATATATATTCATTCATTCATGACGGAATGTTCCGGAGATTAACGAAATGAAATAAACAACAGATATATTTAATGCAACAAAAAAGATGTTAGGTCTGAAAAAAAAAATAATAGAAGGAAACCACTTTCTTTTTTTTCATTTAGTTATTCTTTTTTTTCCATCTCAACATACACACTGAAAGAAATTTCCGAATTTTCTATTTTATCAAAATGATGTAGCGATTGATCCCATTTCTGAATTTCTTTATATGTAAAAATATACATCTTGGCTCTGTAAATAAATTATCTTATTTACATCGTGCTCTCGGGCTGCATCAGTTTTAATATTAAATTTTTCAACAGTTAATATTAATAGGATCTCCTATAGGATTTTATAAATAACACTATTCCTTTTGTATATATATATATATATATATATATATATATATGTGTGTGTGTGTGTGTGTGTGTGTGTGTGTGTGTGTGTGTGTGTGTGTGTGTGCAAATACCATTAAACTTACAGACAAGCTGGTATATTTTTTATATAATTTTTTAGATGATCTTTTTTTTTCCTTTAGGAACTTAAATTATGCAAAACTTGTCCGAGTCCTTTATTTATCTAAGTTATTTCAGCTGCTGTAATTTTAATTACTGCCATTCGGATAATTTTTATATAATTTATATTCTGAAAATAAAACATATATGAGATCACATGAAAAAATATGTAAAAAACTTACTGTAGCAACAGGCTGTCATTTGTAAGGAAACCTGCATAAAAAAAGGATTGCTGCCTAAATACATTATATATATATATTTGCCATTTGTCATTTGTAAGGAAACCTGCATAAAAAATGGATTGCTACCTAAATACATTATATATATATATATATATATATATATATATATATATGTCATTTGTCATTTGTAAGGAAACCTGCATAAAAAATGGATTGCTACCTAAATACATTATATATATATATATATATATATATATATATATAAAGTCTCTTTGTGTGCGTGTGTGTGTGTATGTGCAAAACAAGTTGTGTAATATTACGTTTTTCTTAGCTGTAACACTACGTAAACATATCGTGAATCGATGAAGGAAAACAAAAACAAAAATTGAAATTCCGAACGTGTTAGAAAGGATTAATTTTTTTAAAAATTAGTGATAACAAAATTTTGTCTTTTCTTTTAATAACAACATAAACATTTTGATAATAAAACTTTGTTTTTGTTAAGTTTGATCCCTTTTAGCATCATGCTATGCTGTTTTTTTTTTTGTTTTTTGTTTTTTTCGGCAATTGCGTGGTGGCACCTGGTTAAATCATACCAAAAGTCCCTTTAAGTCAGGTCAAAAATATTATTTTTTTTAAATAGCAGAGATGCATAGACATCTAAGGCAATTTGTTGTGGACCCAGAATAGGTCCGGAAGAAAACTCGAACTCGGGAATTAGTGAAACATATATATTAAACAGAAAACAACTACTAGAGTGTTACACGTCAGTCTGACTGCCAAGAATTAGACCTGGGTGACTCAACCCAACTCAACTCCACCCCGAAAGGCATATAATAATAGGAAGAGTTCATTATATTTCAAAAAGGGTAGGTCCCATAACAGTGTTGGGTATGGGTCTGATCTAAATTTACTTTACAAGTGTAAAATAGATACAAAATTGACCTAATCTGATATTAATTAATCTGCAAAGAATGAAAAGTATTGGAACGTAAAAAGTAATATTTTTTTATACGTATAAATGGAATTCCAAAGTTCGTAGAAAGATAGAATTAAAAGCAAAGGTTTTAACATGTAGGCTTTATTTTTTCCAAATAAGCGCCATCAAATTCGAGACATTTCTGTAAGCTCTGTTACCAACCAACCAACCAACCAACCAACCAACCAATCAACCAATCAAGTATTTCTGCAATATCGTAAAAAGTAAGGCACTTGAGAATTTAAACATATAAATAAATTAAATAAAAAATTAATAAAATTTTCCTTGTCGGTCGTTTTTAACGAAACACGTATAAAAGAAAGATTTCTGCATATATATATATATATATATATATATATTGTGAGTGGGTATGTGTTGATAGATAGGTATACAGCATACAGTATCTGTTGTGGACCCAGAAAAAGTCCGGAAGAAACCTCGAATTCGGGAATTAGTGAAACATATATTAAACGGAAAACAACTACTAGAGTGTTACACATCAGTCTGACTGTCAAGTATTAGACTGGGGTGACTCAACCCAACTCAACTCCACCCCGAGAGGCATATTCTCCCGGTATTCATAATAATTGGAAGAGTTCATTATAGTTCCAAAAAGGGTAGGTTCCATAACAGAATTACAATGTATCTAAAATGTATACATTTTACCCCATGTAAGCAGTCTAGACTCTAGACGAATAAAATGACGTTTTCATGTAAGAAAAAACTTACATCACCCAACATAAAACCTATATTTTAAAATTTCAAAGTCGACCTTCATTCTAATTATCTAAATTAAACACACTCACAAAATCTAAATTTTTCTGTCATTCCCCTTCCATATTAACTCTTTAAATAGCAATCATTTTCACCATAGTTGTCTTTTGTTTTTGTTTTTTTTAATCATATCACCCCAAGCAAGGCGGTAACGCCACTGATGCGCAGGGGGCTACGTAAGGGTAAAAAGAATGGAAAAGAGAAAGCCGGAGACCACATCCTAAACAGGAAACAAGGGATGAGCCTCTTCACCTGTTCAATAGATGTGAGTGGAGTGTGAACCGGGCGATAGTTTAGTCTATCTACTCCAATTGAAAAAAAAATAAAATAAAAATAAAAAATAAAAAAAGGAAAAGAGTGAAAAGATTGGAAAAAAGAAAACCGGAAACCGCATCCTAAACAGGAAACAAGGGATGAGCCTCTTCACCTGTTCAATAGGCGTGGGTGGAGTGTGAACCGGGCGATAGTTTAGTCTATCTACTCCAATTGAAAAAAAATAAAATAAAAATAAAAAATAAAAAAAGGAAAAGAGTGAAAAGATTGAAAAAAAGAAAACCGGAAACCGCATCCTAAACAGGAAACAAGGGATGAGCCTCTTCACCTGTTCAATAGATGTGGGTGGAGTGTGAACCGGGCGATAGTTTAGTCTATCTACTCCAGTTGTGTTACGAGGATGCATTTATATATAAAAATAGTATTAATAATGTCTAAGAAGTTGTAGTAGGGGACTCTGTTGTGTCCTACCTGTTATTACAAAAAAAATTTTAATTCATGAAGTTGTCGTAAAAATAGAGAAATTAAGAATAGAACGTTTTGGAAGATTGTAGAAAATTCCAGTAGAATCGAGAGAATTCGAAAGGTTCTAGAAATATGCAAATTAGGAGTTAGCCCCTATAAAAATAGGTTTTTGGCAGTGAGGAGTTAGTTGTTACCAGTGTTTGCTGACGTTAACAACTCCGGTTCTGATTCAAGGATTTATATCCAGCCGAAAGAATCTCACAGAAAAGTCGTACCGAGTAAAATTTGAAAGAGTTGTTAACAGGATGTGCTAACCTATTAGCTCCGGCTTTGATTCAAGGATTTAAATTCAGCCGAAAGAATCTCTAAGTAGTCAACGACCAACTAAAAACTTGAAAGTAGCAGTTAAAAGGATGGTTTGGACAAGTGTCAAATTGTTGATTCAAGGATTTATATCCAGACGAAAGAATCTATAAGTAGTCAACGACCAACTAAAACTGGAGAAAAGAGTTGTTAAAAGGATTGTTGACATTATCAACGGTTTTGATTCAAGGATTTATATCCAGACGAAAGAATCTCTAAGTAGTCAACGACCAAATTAAACCGAAAGAGTTGTTAAAAGGATTTGCTGACATTATCAACGGTTTTGATTCAAGGATTTATCCAGACGAAATCTCTGCAGTCAAAGACCAACTAAAACTTGAACAGTTGTTAAAAGGATTTGCTGACAATATCAACGGTTTTGATTCAAGGATTTATATCCAGACGAAAGAATCTCAAGTAGTCAACGACCAACTAAAACTGAAGAGTTGTTAAAAGGATTTGCTGACATTATCAACGGTTTTGATTCAAGGATTTACATCTATATTTGTTAACTTCTTTGGAGTAGTCAACGACCAACTAAAAACTTGAAAGAGTTGTTAAAAGGATTTGCTGACATTATCAACGGTTTTGATTCAAGGATTTATATCCAGCCGAAAGAATCTCTAAGTAGTCAACGACCAACTAAAACTTGAAAGAGTTGTTAAAAGGATTTGCTGACATTATCAACGGTTTTGATTCAAGGATTTATATCCAGACGAAAGAATCTCTAAGTAGTCAACGACCAACTAAAAACTTGAAAGAGTTGTTAAAAGGATTTGCTGACATTATCAACGATGATTCAAGGATTTATATCCAGACGAAAGAATCTCTAAGTAGTCAAAGACCAACTAAACTTGAAAGAGTTGTTAAAAAAGGATTTGCTGACATTATCAACGGTTTTGATTCAAGGATTTATATCCAGACGAAAGAATCTCTAAGTAGTCAAAGACCAACTAAAACTTGAAAGAACGTTAAAAGGATTTGCTGACATTATCAATGTTTTGATTCAAGGATTTATATCCAGCCGAAAGAATCTCTAAGTAGTCAACGACCAACTAAAACTTGAAAGAGTTGTTAAAAGGATTTGCTGACATTATCAACGGTTTTGATTCAAGGATTTATATCCAGACGAAAGAATCTATAAGTAGTCAACGACCAACTAAAACTTGAAAGAGTTGTTAAAAGGATTTGCTGACATTATCAACGTTTTGATTCAAGGATTTATATCCAGACGAAAGAATCTCTAAGTAGTCAACGACCAACTAAAACTTCAAGAGTTGTTAAAAGGATTTGCTGACATTATCAACGGTTTTGATTCAAGGATTTATATCCAGACGAAAGAATTCAAGTAGTCAACGACCAACTAAAACTTGAAAGAGTTGTTAAAAGGATTTGCTGACATTATCAACGGTTTTGATTCAATGATTTATATCCAGACGAAAGAATCTCTAAGTAGTCAACGACCAACTAAAACTTGAAAGAGTTGTTAAAAGGATTTGCTGACATTATCAACGGTTTTGATTCAAGGATTTATATCCAGACGAAAGAATCTCTAAGTAGTCAACGACCCACCAAACTTGAAAGAGTTGTTAAAAGGATTTGCTGACATTATCAACGGTTTTGATTCAAGGATTTATATCCAGGCGAAAGAATCTCTAAGTAGTCAACGACCAACTAAAACTTGAAAGAGTTGTTAAAAGGATTTGCTGACATTATCAACGGTTTTGATTCAAAGGATTTATATCCAGACGAAAGAATCTCTAAGTAGTCAACGACCAACTAAAACTTGAAAGAGTTGTTAAAAGGATTTGTTGACATTATCAACGGTTTTGATTCAAGGATTTATATCCAGACGAAAGAATCTCTAAGTAGTCAACGACCAACTAAAACTTGAAAGAGTTGTTAAAAGGATTTGCTGACATTATCAACGGTTTTGATTCAAGGATTTATATCCAGACGAAAGAATCTCTATGAATAACGACCAATCAAAACTTGAAAGAGTTGTTAAAAGGATTTGCTGACATTATCAACGGTTTTGATTCAAGGATTTATATATCCAGACGAAAGAATCTATAAAAAATCGCCGACCAACTAAAGCCTGAAAAGAACCTCATGGAAATAAATTGGTAAATACATATTTTTGACTTTTTCATTGACCGAACTAATAATTATTCTTTATATACTCATCTAAGGATTTCCGAAAAGTATAGCACTTAACTTCTTCGCCAACTTAACTGGGTAAAGATATTTGACACCTTACCTTCCCCTTCTCTCCTCGAAACATTTCGCCTGCCAGTAGTAAACTCTACGTTCCTGTCTTGAATGCAAAAACTGTTTGTCTATTTGAATGCAAAAACTGTATATTTGTAAATATTTTTATTTAATGTTTCTGTAAATAAAATATTTGTCTGAGAATTATCTCTGAGTTTTAACCAATAATTTTTTTCTTTTGTTACATTTAACACGTGACAGTTATTGAACATTGCCTGATGAGATAATTAAAAAATTATAAATCTCGAAACAAAAATTTCCGTGTTGGTAAGTAAATTAAATTTATTTAAATAAAAAAACTAATTTAATGATATATCATCATCATTTATCCATCATACCCAATGGTGCATAGGGCAGCAACTTTTTATTGCTGTTTCTGTAACAAAACTGTTTTTACGGTGCAAGGTTGTTAAACCTGCACCCAACCCCCGAACCTGGAGGACCATTCTTGGTTCTTTCGTTTGCAGCACCTGGTATTCCCAAATGGTCACCCATTTTAAGTACTGACCAAGCTCGATGTTGCTTAACTTCGCTGATCGGACGTGAACCGGTGCATTCAACACGATATAGCCGCAGACAATTTAATGACATATATGTATACATAAATTTCAAATTAGCCTTCAGATTTCAATGTTGTACTTCACCTTTTTTGATAAAATACGTCCCAGATATTTAATTTTTTCCATTTGTTTGATATCTCTAATTCGTAATTTAATTTTCGACACTTCCTTTTTCCTAACAATCATGTATTCCACGTAATTGATTTATAGTCACTACCTTCTGTAGAAGTTCCTTTGCTTTTCGTGTCTGCTATCAACACTGTGCCATCTACATAACTCATATTAAGATTCTGGCAGTCAAAATAGATCCTGGTAGGATTTATTTTTATCTCAGAATTATCTCAAACTATAGGTTTGATGTGGAACCAAAGGAAAACACGGAACACGGGTTAGAGGTAAAGAAAGATATATTAAACAGAAAGGTTACAAAGAATAGCGAAAGAGTAAGCGGAGGTTACTATCCAGTGGTGTCCGATATTGGTAGTCATACGCGGCTGCGCACTACTGGTGCTACAATATTTAGTCGGCCTTCCCACTTAAGGCGAAATGTGACACATTGTCATTTTTAAGTGGGTCTTCCGGGACATATAGCCCGGCCAAAAATATCTGTCTATCTTTCCCCAGTCGTGACTCTACTCCTCGGCGGAGCCACGACTGGGTCAGCGCTCTCCGCCCGCAGGCAGAGAGCTGACTGTGTCAATAGTAGCACTACTGGTGCTACGGTATTTACCTACCTTCCCACGTAAGGCGAGATGTGATACAAGGTCTTTTTAATGTGGGTCTTCCCGGCCATATAGCCAGGCCGAAAATATCTGTCTATCTTTCCCCAGTCGTGATTCTACCCTTCGACGGAACCACGACTCAGTTAGTGCTATCTGCCCGAAGCCAGTGAGAGCTCTCCACCCGAAGGCAGAGAGCTGATAGTGACAAAGGTAGCACTACTGGTGCTACTATATTTAGTTGTCCCTCCTACTAAGGGCAACATGGTCAGTTATAAGTGGGTTTTCCGGGCTATATGGCCCGGCCAAAAAATAGCTGTCTATTTTTCTCCAGTCGTGATTCTACCCTTCGGCGGAACCACGACTGAGTCAGTGCTCTCTGCTCGGAAGCAGAGAGCGCCCTCTACCCGAAGGCAGAGAGCTGACAGTGTCAATAGAAGCACTACTGCTGCTACGGTATTTACTAGCCTTCCCACGCAAGACCAGATGTGACACATGGTCATTTTATAGTGGGTATTCCCGGCCATATAGCCGGGCAAAAAAATGTCTGTCTGTTATTACCGAGTCGTGACTCTACCCTTCGGCGGAGCCACGACTGAGTCAGTGCTCTCTGCTCGGAAGCAGAGAGCGCCCTCTACTCGAAGGCAGGGAGCTGACAGTGTCAATAGAAGCACTACTGCTGCTACTCCTCATATTACTAATGTGATCGAGCGAGAACCGGTGTATTGAACGTGATATGACCGTAAGCACGCACATGCGTCACTAAACGCTTACAGTACCTGGTATTCCCAAGCGGTCACCCGTCTAAGTACTGACCAGGCTCAACGTTGCTTACCTTCGGTGATCGAGCAAGAACCGGTGTATTCAACGTGATAGGCCGTAAGCCATGATGGGTTGTAAAAAAGATCTTGTTCTGATGAGTTTTCTTATCGGGATCTTAAATTTGCTAATTTAAGCGCAATACTATATTAGTACGTGTTGTGGAGCAGTGGATATTAGCTAGGAGCAAAAACCCAGAGATGTCTCTTCCACCCAAGCATGTTTCACGTATGGCACTTAACTACCTAACTCGAGAAGTAGCTAGGTCATTTTACATTTGAAGTACTGACATGTAACCATGAAAGCTATACTAAAATACTTTTTATTCTTACTTCGCGATTGTGAAATTTTCTCCCCGCTTTTGGTCTTCAGTGAACTTAGATCTTCAAAAATTAATTTTTTTTTTTTATAAGCGTTTCACCCCGAGCAAGGCATGTCACTGCCACTACTGCGGAGGGGGCTACGTAGAGTGGAGAAAGGATGGTTAAATATAGGAAATGTCAGAGGGTGGGTGATAGGCGGGTAAGGATACCGAGAATGAGGGTTGGGTAGATGAGAGTGTTCTGAGAATAATTGGGAGTTAGTGTGATAGGAGGTGTCTATTGACCCTACATTTAAACACCTGGAGATTGTAGCTGTCGGGAAAGCAGACTTGTGGAAGGGAGTTCCACAGGCGGGAAGCGCAAGAAAAGAAGATGTTGGAGTAGAATTTACGGTTACATCTTATTTGTTTAACTGTAAAAGGGTGGGACCTAGTTGCTAATCTAGTATCTCGTGTAAATTCGTGCTTAGGCGGCACCAGTGATCTAAGCTCATCGGAGCAGAAGCCATGAAAGTACTTGCAGAAGAGGCACAGGGAAGCCACATCACGCCGGTGAGAGAGTGGTTGCAGCCATAAAGGAGGAATGCTCATTAGAACAATTACCGTGTAAATATGTATATTTGCGACAGAAGGGAGCTACGCGCTGTCTTTTGAGAACGAGACTTGATTCGAGATACAAGTCAGCCAGGTGAACGTCTTATTAAATTGCTGTCTTGCTGCTTTTCAAAGAAACTTCGAAAGTTGGTCGAAATAATCTTAAAAGTCTCTACTATCGAAAACAAAATTAAATCAAGTAAATGGAACTGCATTAGCCATGCAGCAGTTCCACTTCGCTCAAATCTGATAGATTTTAATGAAAATAAACATTTTTAATCATTTCACTGTAAGTAAATGTATAAAGTGCAGGGCTAACAACCCTGTCCCGTAAAAAACAGTTTGTTACAGAAACAGCAACAAAAAGTTACTGCCCTATGCACCATCTGGGTGTGATGGATAAATGATGATGTTGATGATGAAATGTATAAGCCATTAAGATGTAACAGGTATCAGCATGGCAGTGAATATGATCCCCGCAGACCCCGTAATTGCTGGGGGGGAAGCAACTTTTCTAGGGGTCGCAATGCCCCGGGATGCCACAAGGCTCCTTCGCTCCGCAGATCTATTGTAATGAAAAAAAAAAAAGGATTAACTGGAAAATTATTATCATAGTTGTATATATATATATATATATATATATATATATATATATAATCTTTGATAAAAGACTTCCGGAAGTGGCCGCAAATCATTTGTAATTAAAAAAAATGAACTTGAGATAGAAATAGATTATAGATATCTGTTTCAACATACATGTGAAAACGTTCGTAATGTATAGCTTCAAAACGCCAATTCCGCGATTTCTTCCGTTTTTTCGTGATCACGGAATATCTGCGTTCCTAGAGTATGCCATTTTGTTGAATGTACCATTTATTGTGAGTTCAGTATGTTCGGGAGTGGCTTAAGTTGCATTCTGCGTAGTGGGGCGATGTTGCTAAGCACGGCACTGGGTATCAGCAGTGCAAAAAAATGAGAAAAGATACTAAATAAGAAAAAGACAAGAAAAAAGCAAGATTCAAAAAGAAAGAAGCTAATGACATTTAAGATCGTAGTTGAAGGAAAAGCAGTTGCCGAAAAAGAGTTTCAGCGTAGAGAACAAAGAAAGAATAGAACTTACGGTTGCATTTAGCAATTTTACCAGATAATATCCTAACATAAAAATATACTTACATCTTATAAGCTACATCAGGTGTGAACACGGATTCTTCCATACTCTGTTAGACACTGCGCTTGAAAATGAAAACCTTCATTTCATTCCAACTCATAATGGGATCACACCAGATGATGATATTCATGAAAGAAAAATGGCGACAATCACACAAAAAAATATGAATAAAAAACTATTCCTATTAATTTTCTTTCCACCCAAATTTGCAAGAAAAGAAAAACATAAATAAAATTACCTTTTCCCATTGTTTTTTATTCAAATAATAACAAAATCTCTTTTTATTTCTGCCAACTTCATTGGTTGCTATGTCGCTATGTGATATGGTGCCGCAAAAACAAATTTATTAATTCATGATGGCGCAGCAGTAGTACGACTTCAATACGTTGAAATGGCTAATGAGATCACAATTTACATAATTTTACCCGATGTTTTTATTCCTGAATTTTTTTTTTAAGTGGATTGATTCTGGAAAAGGCTGAAAATGCGTTTGAGAAAGGATTGACAAGAATTGCAGAAAGAGAGACGAAGAAACGCGGAGACTGAATAAAAGTAAGTAAAGAAAAGTAAGCAAAACATAAAGACAAAAATTAGAAGGAAGCAAAGGTAAATAGAAAAATACGATTAAGGAATACAGAATGAAAAAAAAAAACAGATAAAACTTACGAAAATAAAAAACGGGAAGGAACAATAAAACAAAAACAAGAATGAGAAATCAACAGAACGAAAGAAAGAAAAAATGGAAATATGAACAGAGAGAAAGAAAAAGACAGAGAGAAAGAAAAATGAAAGAAAAAGAATGAAACATGGACGAGGATCAAGAGAAAGAAAGAAAGAAAGAAAGAAAGAAAGAAAGAAAGAAAGAAAGAAAAAGGAATGAAATATAGACGAGGATCAAGAGAAAGAAAGAAAGAAAAATGAAAGAAAAAAAGGAAATATGAACAGAGAGAAAGAAAAAGACAGAGAGAAAGAAAAATGAAAGAAAAAGAATGAAACATGGACGAGGATCAAAAGAAAGAAAGAAAGAAAGAAAGAAAGAAAGAAAGAAAGAAAGAAAGAAATGAAATATGGACGAGGATCAAGAGAAAGAAAGAAAGAAAAATGAAAGAAAAAGAATGAAATATGGACGAGGATCAAGAGAAAGAAAGAAAGAAAAATGAAAGAAAAAAAAGGAAATATGAACAGAGAGAAAGAAAAAGACAGAGAGAAAGAAAAATGAAAGAAAAAGAATGAAACATGGACGAGGATCAAAAGAAAGAAAGAAAGAAAGAAAGAAAGAAAGAAAGAAAGAAAAAGAATGAAATATGGACGAGGATCAAGAGAAAGAAATAAAGAAAAATGAAAGAAAAAGAATGAAATATGGACGAGGATCAAGAGAAAGAAAGAAAGAAAGAAAGAAAGAAAGAAAGAAAGAAAGAAAAAGAATGAACTATGGACGAGGATAAAGAGAAAGAAAGAAAGAAAAATGAAAGAAAAAAGGAAACAAGAATGAGAAATCAAGAGAAAGAAGAAAAGAAAAATGAAAGAAAGAGAATGAAAAATGAACGAGGATCAAGAGAAAGAAAGGAAGAAAAATGAAAGAAAAAGAATGAAATATGGACGAAGATCAAGAGAAAGAAAGGAAGAAAAATTAAAGAAAAAGAATGAAAAATGAACGAGGATCAAGAGAAAGAAAGAAACATCTATATATAGACCTTTGGTTAATTTCTGACTTGACTCTTAGAGTTGTGTGTTCAATACCAGGCTACAGCAGTGGTGAACAAGTAACTTGCAGGGTTAGAGGGAGATACCTGATGACTTCCAGTCGAGGTTTTAAGCAAGGAATAGAGTTCAGTGATTGTAATAAATGGTTCGGTTCGAAATTCCTAGCGCCGAAACATCGTACAAATTCCAACAAAGATGAGGACAATCGTTCGAATAATGTAAATACTGTAAATATTACCTCGTCTCAAAAATATAGACAAATAAGAAAGAAAGAAGAACTTATAAGCGAATGAAAAAAAAAAAAATGAAATGTTGTAAAAGATACAGAAAAAGTAATAAAACTTGTTGGGATTAAATAAAAATACGAAATAAAAAAAAAAC
Organism: Ascarosepion bandense; assembly: GCA_037127315.1. Classification (NCBI taxonomy): domain Eukaryota; kingdom Metazoa; phylum Mollusca; class Cephalopoda; order Sepiida; family Sepiidae; genus Ascarosepion; species Ascarosepion bandense. Next base: position 1,884,480 of record JBBBDQ010001148.1, on the reverse strand, counting down.
ACTAAATAAAATAAAATACAAAATAAAATAAAATCTCCTAAATATAATAAAAATACAAAATAAAATAAAAGTACGAAATAAAATAAACATAAAAATCTCCCAGGAGTCCTCTGACAGGAAAGACAATTGACGCATGCGCAAAAAGAGATGCCTCCTGGTGCCAAAAATAAACTCGATCTTTTTCTTTGTTGGTAAAGACCAACATGGTAAAGACGTGCCCAACTGTTCGGGAAGGAATTTCCCCAACAAGAGGTCGTTGGAACCAAAAATAAAATCAGTGTCCAAACTGTCCCTCTAGTGTCTCTGCATCTTTCCTTTACTCTTTGCCTATTTATTTCAGCGGCGAAAGCTATTTAACAAGTTTTGGATGTTTAGGCGAAAGAATCAACCCGGCAGTAATAGTCATTACATTCCATATGTTATGGCGATTACTGCCATAACATATGTAAACAAAAGTCGATTATATGTTAAAATAGAAAGAAAATTGAAAAAGAAGATAGGATTATTGAAAGATGAATCGAAAAAAGACAAAAAGAAGGTAACCATTTAAAGTTTAAAAAGGAAATAAATAAATAAAGTGACAATAATTTGCAAAAAGAAGAGATATTTACACTGAAAGAAAGAAATGGTGTAAAACAAAAGAGAAAAGGAAAAAGAGAAAAAATGAGTTAAAGTAAAAAACTTATTTGTGAGGAAAAAGTTAGTGAAAATGAAAAAGATTAGTGAATGAATGAGAAGTGAAAAAAAAAGAAAATTAAAAAAGACAGAAATAATGTAAATGTAAAGCAGAAACCTTTAAATAGAAGGAAAGAAACTGGGTAAAAGAAGAAGACAAAGAAAGGATGAAAACGAATGAAAGAAAGAGGATACGGAGAAAGATATTCAGAAAGAAAAAAGGTTTTAAAAGAATGAGAACATGTAAAATACATAGAAAGGACTGAAAAAAAAACGAAAGAAAGAGAAACAAACTGAAAGAAAGAAAGAAAGAAAGAAAGAAGAGGAAACCTGCAAAAACGACACGAAAAATGGACGAAAGAAGAGAGAAAGAATGGAGTTAGTGAGGAACTCGTGCAAGGAAAAAGAAAGAAAGTATATCATGTAAAAAAGAAAGAGGAAAATTATGTAAAGCATTATGAAAAACGAGAGGAAAGAAAACAAATGAATGAAAAATCTTGGCTGGTTGTTTTGTTTTTATGGCATATCAACCTCGACGGGTCATTTATTGCCAACTAAATTTTTATTTAGTTGTTGCTGGTAATACCTTTTCCTTTCAACAATTTATTGTTGTTTTTATATAAGTTTTGTGACTAGTAATCCTTTTTCTTTCCGAGTATCAAGATTCATTGGGATTTGTTTATAAGAGCAGGGTCCCCAAGTCCTACCCTTATTATTTAACCCATGACTGGGGAAAAGGGACGGATTCCCAAGCAGTCACCCATCTAAGTATTGACCAGGCTCAACGTTGCTTAATTTCGGTGATCGAGCGACAACCGGTGTATTCAACGTGATAGGCTGTAAGCGAATGATAGAGAGGATGTAACTTTGTGAAACAGGAGATGACTATTGACTTTGCATTAAAACTCCTGGAGATTGTAGCTGTCGGGGAAGCAAGTAAACGGAAAGGAATTCCACAGGCGGGAAGTGCGAGAGATTTTGCGTTTACAGTTTATTGGTTTCACAGTAAAAATGTGGGATCTAATCTTGTGGCTCGAGTAAATTCATGAATAGGGGGCACCAGTGAGCTTATTGATATTATGACTGGGTTGGTTCTTTCACCTAATCATCCAAGGCTTGAATAGCTTTCATCGCTGATATAAATAGGCAAAGAGAAAAGGAAAAGATACAGAGACACTAGAGGGACAGTTTGGACACTGATTTTATTTTTTGATTCCAACGATATCATGTTGGGAAAATTCCTTCCCGGATAGTCGGCACGTCTTTACCAATCAAAGTCCAACAGAAAAAGAGATAGAATTTATTTTTGGTGCCAAGAAGCCTCTCTTTTTGCACATGCGTAAATTGTTTTTCCTGTCAGAGGACTCCTGGGAGATTTTTATGTATTTTGGGTATTTTTATTTTATTTTGTATATTTATTTTATTTAGTGTTTTTTATTTTATTTCGTATTTTTATTCAGTCGCTACAAACTAAGTTTATCTAAGCAGAAGATGCAAATAATAAAAGAAGCAGTTAAATGAAGAAAACATATAAGCAAAATGAAAAATAATGGCTGAAAATGAAATAAAGAAAACATATAAAAAATAAAGTGAGAAATAAATATTTAAACAAAAAATACATAAAGAAAAAAACGAAACAAAAAAACAAAGAGAAACGCGAGAAAGAAAAAACATCTAAATGAAAAAGAGATAAGAATGAAATATGAAAAGAAAAAAGGAAAAGAAAAAGAATGATGAAATAAGGAAAGAATATAGTTCAGAGAAAATTATAAGGAAAAATAAAGAAATATTTCAATTAGTATAAGATTTTAATGGAGTAGGCCATAGAAAAATTCAAGTGAAGAAAGATTTTAATGGAGTAGGCCATAGAAAAATTCAAGTGAAGAAAGATTTTAATGGAGTAGGCCATAGAAAAATTCAAGTGAAGAAAGATTTTAATGGAGTAGGCCATAGAAAAATTCAAGTGAAGAAAGATTTTAATGGAGTAGGCCATAGAAAAATTCAAGTGAAGAAAGATTTTAATGGAGTAGGCCATAGAAAAATTCAAGTGAAGAAAGATTTTAATGGAGTAGGCCATAGAAAAATTCAAGTGAAGAAAGATTTTAATGGAGTAGGCCATAGAAAAATTCAAATGATTAACAGGGTGAAGAAACCGTTAGATGCAAGAAGAATATAGAGTAGAATTACATTTATGCTAGGCTTAGGGTCATATCACGTTGAATACACCGGTTCTCGCTCTTAAAAACAAATCCCAATGAATCTTGATACTCGAAAAGAAAAATGTATGACTCAACACAAAAACTTATAAAAACAACAATAAATTGTTGAAAGAAAAAGGTATTACTAGCAATAAATAAAGTTTAGTTGGTAATAAATGACCCGTCGAGGTTGATTTTCCATAAAAACAAAACAGCAAACCAACCAACATTTATGATAACTATAAACCACTTTAGTTTATATTTTCACTGTTGATGCTCGTTTTTTGTTTGAGTTTTGTTTAACGGCATATCAACCTCTGTGAGTTATTTAATGCAAAAAAGTCGGGTTTTAAGGTATTGCTTTTTAATGTTCGTTTATACTGAGAAGGTTGATCTAGTCAAACTTTTATGAAAAATTTTTGTTTTTATTCTTTTTTATTTTAGAAAACTGAAAACGTCTTCTAGACCAGAATCTTAAATGTAATATGCAGATCTGCTGAAATCGTTACCTGTCCGCATGCAGGCAGTTCACTGCCAGTAGAAATGTTGCTCACCAGGATTTGTTATTGGAGGCCACAACTTGAACAACATATGATGTGCAGATGATAAAGTGCTGATTGCAAACACGGAAAGAAAACTACAAAACCTCCTACAGAAGGTAGTTGTGGAAAGTGACAGAAAAGTACTACAAATAAATTTTAAGAAAACTGAATGCATGGTCATCAGCAAAAGGTGCAACCCAAAATGCCAAATACAGGTGGGGGATACCAGAATCAATCAAGTACAAAAATTTAAATACCTAGGAAATGTTCTAACAGGAGATGTAAAGTGTGACACAGAGATCCGAAGGCGAATTGGCATGGCAAAATATGCATTCCAGAAGCTGAGTAAAGTCCTAAGACACAGGAAAATTTCACTAGAAACAAACAAGAGAGTGCTAGATTGCTATGTGATGTCAGTTCTTCAATACGGCAGTGAATGCTGGACAATATTATCGAAAATAATGACAAAACTTGAAGCAGCGGAAATCTGGTTCTACAGAAGGATGCTGCGGATATCGTGGACCGAGCATGCGAGCAACTATGAGGTGTTGAAAAGAATGGAAACGAAAAGGAAATTAATAGTGAACATCAGGAAGACGCAACTGAAGTTCCTGGGACATGCAATGAGAAGGGAGCGCTTGGGTGGATGACGGAACGGGGGTTGCGAGTTGTAACAGGAGAAAACATACTAAGAGCCACCAGGGATAAGGAGACGTGGAGAAGCATGATCGTCTACGTCCTGAAAGGACAGGGCATATAGAAGAAGAAGAAGAAGAAGAAGAAGAAGAAAAAGAAGAAGAAGAAGAAGAAGAAGAAGAAGAAAAAGAAGAAGAAGAAGAAGAAGAGGAAGAAGAAGAGGAAGAAGAAGAAAAAGAAGAAGAAGATGAGGAAGAAGAAGAACAAGAAGAAGAAGAAGAAGAAGAAGAAGAGGAAGAAGAAGAACAACAAGAAGAAGAAGAGGAAGAAGAAGAAGAAGAAGAAGAGGAAGAAGAAGAAGAAGAAGTGTAATATGAGAACGAAATACACATCTAAATAAGAAAAAAATGACATAAAGAATGAAAGAAG